>CM035417.1:87761439-87793939 GCA_020310875.1 Ceratopteris richardii | reverse complement strand
AAGGCTTTAGCCTCTTGTGAAGCTACACCAAATGGGATAAGCTCTAGAAATTGTGTGCTCATAGAGGGTTTTTGACTCCATAGTTGGTTGATCTCTTCTTGCTACTGACCATACGAGTCTAGCAAGTTTGCATGTTCTTCTAGGAGTATACAGACATTCTCAAATGGACTGTCCTAGAATCTCCAGGACATTTGTGCACCAAGGGTACTTTCCATGGCTACTTCTAGATTTCCTTGTCTTTGTTGTTGGAGATTCTTATTCTCTTCTAACACTACTACCATGTGTCTTCCTAAGAAATCCATGTTTTGATGGAGTCTGACATTCCTCTCCATTTGACCATGCAGACAAGTTTCCATTTCCTTATGTGCTTCTTATTCCACCATGTGAAGTTTAGAGTTGAGTTCATAGTGGGATTTTTGTAAAGGATTGTACCATTCTTGTAAGGTTTTGTTTGTTTCTTCTAGTTTTGTCACTCATTCTTTTAATTAGATAAACTAAGCATTAAGTGCTTCACTGCACTCTTCCAATTTTTTATTCTCTTACCTTAACTAATTTGCACACTGAATCATGGTGTTAAACACATTATTTACATGCATGGATGTGGTTTGTATAGGTCGAAATGTAGGGTAATGGGACATGGGAAGGGAAATAGTGTATGTAGTGCATAATGGAGTTGTGAGTGCAAGTGATGGTGGTGGAGGGGGGAATGCAAAAGTGTGGGGGCTGGGGGAGGTATAGTGGGTCATGATATGCCCATGGGATCAGACGTGCATGTTTGCTCTACCATGAATGTAGGTATGGTAGGTGTGGTGCTATGTCAATGAAAATTGAGAAGATATAAACAAATAAGGATCTTGAAAAATGGTATTTTTCCATAAGATAGATGGATGAAAGGTGCATCGACACTAGGCTAAGACAAGGAAAGAATATACAAATCCCTATCTCACAATTTGAGACTGCTACAACTCAAGAGGCAACATTGAAAGAAACCACTGATCTCATGACAGAGACCTTTGTACAAACCTTAGTGATCTCATCCACACCCTCCATTCCCAATCGGAACCCAAGAAACCCAAAACATAGCCACAACCACAACGTTAACCTAATCGAAGGATCCTACTTTCTAAACCCCATCCCATTCACCACCTCACACCTAACAACTATAAGTGCAACTGAAGTAATAACCTCAACAACCTATTTTATTTTCCATGCCCGTATACCCCATGTTGAACTACTCTCCTCCATTATTAATCCTTTGTATACTACTTCCTCCTCCTCATATGAACCCACCCTAGGCCACCCACTAAAGCACCTTGTCCAAGGTTAACCTGCCCCACTCGCTACCCAATTAGGAATCCTTGCATGCAACACAACCCACCCACACCAATTTTCCCTCGACCACCTATTCATCCATGTTTTCTTCCATGTTCCAACGTCCCACCACCATCCACCACAATATCACCCTTGGCAATTCTTAAAGAGTTATGGCATCATCAATAAAGAGAACATAATATGTAGAGCCATTGATTGATCCTTCTTTTGTTGGTCCCCATACATCTATATGTATGAGCTCTAGTAATCCATCATGCTTGAATATTTTCTTCTGAAATGGTTATGTATGTGCTTTTCCCATTTGGCATGCTTCACATTTGTAGACCATGTGTTGGTTCTCTCGATAACCCTAGTAGAGATTGATTGGCCACCATAGCTCTGATTCCTCTTTGATTGAAATGTCCTAACCTCTTATGCCAGAGGTCTAATTATGTAATCACTTCCTCACCATGTGTAAACTTTTATGTGAGGGAAAGTTCAAATTCAAGCTTGGAACATGTATAAATACACATACTTTTTAAGTCATGGGTTCAAGATGGATCTACAAGGTAAGAAGAATTTTGATGGCTCAGTTAATATGTATAAAGCAAGTCTTGTAGCCAAAGGGTTTGCACAAAGCCAAGGCATCGACTATGAAGGGACATTCTCACCTATGGCAAAAATGCCCACAATCAGAATACTCATGAGTATTGCATCTTCCATAAATTGGAAGATATATCAAATGGATGTTAAAAATTCTTTTCTAAATGGTTGGATTTCAGAGGAGGTATACATGGCTCAACCTCTTGGCTTTGAAGATCAATCATATCGAGAATATGTATGCAGATTAAGGAAAACCTTGTATGGCTTGAAGTAAGCTCCTAGAGCTTGGAATCATAGACTTCTCACTTGCAAGATAAAGGTTTTATGGTACGCAAGGTAGATCCTTCCCTCTTCATTAAGAGGAACCATTCAAAGGTCTATTTTTTGTATATGTGGATGATATAATCATTATATGAATTGATGCAAATGGAATCAAGAGGATCAAAGATCAGATGAAAGAAAAGTTCAAGATTAGTGATCTTGGACTTCTCACATTCTTGCTAGGCTTGGAAGCAGTATATACAGAGAAAGGTATGTTCTTAACTCAAAGAAAGTACGTTGGAGATATGCTTATCAGGTTCAAGATGGAAAATACAAAGATTACAGGTACACCCATGGACGTAAATCTGAAGCTAAGTGCTGATGAAGGTGAGTTAATTGAAGATATTACTAGCTATCAAAGCTTAGTTGGAAGCTTGAATTATGCTACCCTAACTAGGGTAGATATTTGCTATGGAGTTAGTGTATGAAGTCGATTCATGCACACTCTGAGGAAACCTCACATGGAAGCAGCCAAGAGAATATTGAAGTGTTTGAAGGGTGCAATCAATGAAGGGTTGTGCTATCCATATACATCTGATATAGATGTTAAGGTCTTCTCTGATGCAGATTGGACAGGCTCTAAACATGATAGGAGAAGCACATCAGGTTACCTTACTTTTGCAAATATAAAGTTAATTTCATGGTCTTCTAAGAAGCAACCTATAGTTGGCCTTTCAACAACAGAAGTTGAATATAGAGCTTGCAAATTCTACTCAAGAGGTATGTGGATTAGGACCCTATACTCAGATTTAGGGTTGAATACTTAAACTCCACATATATTTGGGGATAACATTAGCTCATTACATCTTGTTCCCAACCCTATTTATCATGCCAAGACTAAACATATAGAAGTTCGTTATCATTATGTTAGGGAAAGGAGCATGAGTAAGTAGATACAACTGTCATATGTATGCACACACCAACAATGTGCAGATCTAATGATAAAAACATTGGATGGAAGCAAATTGAATAGGTTCAAATCCATGACTAGACTAGAGGAAATCATGAAGGATTAAATATTCAAGCATCTTAGGCTTGACAGAGAGCTGTTGGTACAATTAGCAAGCCTAAGTGATTGACTAATCATTCACAACTACACATCATTTTATCTCTTCATAAGAAGGAACTTCATGTAAACCTATGCTAGTCATTTTGGGCATAATTACTTTGGATAAATGTAAAAGCAAAACAAATAAGGAATCTTAAGAAGTAAAGGAGTTGATCTTATGACTCACGTGGTAGGAAGAATCAATTCAAATCATCCCTCAAGTGTCGGAACACTTTTAGTTGAGGGAAAAGTCAAATTCAAACTTGGGACATGTGTGTAAATACACATACTTTTTAGTCACGAGATATGAGCCATTTTGAAAGGCATTGATCTACTTCATGTCACGAGGAAGGAGATAAGGAAGAGAGCTCACACACACACTCTCATCCGCAAGGAGAAGCACACACATAGATTGAGGCAAGGAAGAATGATCTTCTTCTTCTTCTTCTATTACATAAAAAGGAATGTACAAGAATGACCTAAAAACAAGAATACAACAAGTGCAATATATAAGGATCAATGCATAAGGAAAAAACTAATGTCCACAAATGAGTGAGCTGGCAAGGAACAAATGTGCCATCACTCTTGGTAGATAAATCTAATAAAGCTCAATGAAGTATCCCTGACATATACCGACATGACCACTATACATGTCAGAGAAATGAAAAACTTGTACATGTCATCTTGGATCATCACATGTTGAGCTTGATATCTCAACACTCCCCCTCAAGCTCAACACCATATCCTGTAATCCAAGCATCCCCCAAAACGTCTTCAACTTCTCAGCTCCAAGTGCTTTGGTGAAAATATCAGCAACCTGCTCATCTGTTCTCACATAAACAAGATCAATATCACCTGCTAAGACCTTCTCTCTAATGAAGTGATAATTTACCTCGATATGCTTTGTTCTAGCATGGAAAAGAGGATTTTGTGGTAACTATATGCTGTTAAGATTATTGCAATAAATAGTGATAGGCTTTCCCACATCCATACCTAAATCTGCAAGTAGCATTTCTAGCCATGATGCCTCACATGCTACCATTGAAGCACCTCTATACTCAGCCTTTGTACTCAACAAAGCAATAGTGGGTTGCTTCTTGCTGCTCCATGTAACAACTACACTCCCAAGTGAGATAGATATTCTATCAAGAATGCTACCAGCCCAATCTGCATCGGTGTATCCATAAACCTACAAATCTACACCAGCCTCATAAAACAATGTATAATCCAAAGTAGCACTCACATAACGTAGAGTGTGCCTCAGAGCATCCAAATGTGGCTTTCTGGGAACCTGCACAAATTGACTTTCAAGTCCAATAGTATAACTTAGATGAGGCCTTGTAATTGTGAGATATATAAGACTTCCCACAATTTTCCTATACATAGTAGAATTTTCCAATGCTTCACCTAATGTAGCATCCAACTTCAAATTCTGATCTAATGGCATAGAAATTGGCTTACAATCAGCCATACCATACTTTTGCAGATATTCAAGGCATATTGCCTTTGCGAAATCCATATACCTGTTTCTGTATGTATAAACTCAACGCCCAAGAAATAGCACAACACACCAAGATCTTTCATGTCAAATTCTTGCATAAGAAGTTGCTTTACCTCTTTGATGCTTCCTTCATTATCACCACCTACAATAAGGTCATCAATATAAATAGCCACAATAGTGATGCCATCATCAGCCTTCCTTGCATATAGTGAGTGATCTGTATCACACATAGAAAACCCAATGCTGGTTAAGTAATCAGCAATCCTTGCATGCCATGCACAAGGGGCTTGCTTCAGCCCATACAAAGCTTGTTGCAACCTCCAAGCATATTTTGGATGCTTTGAATCTTCATATCCTTGTGGTTGGTCCATATATACTTCTTCCTATAACTCACCATGTAGGAAAGCATTCTTCACATCCATCTGATGCAAAGTCCATCCTTTTGCTGTAGCTAATGCAACAAGTGTTCTGACGGTAGACATTTTGGCTATAGGGCTGAATGTTTCCTCATAATCAATGCCATATGTCTGTGCATATCCTTTAGCTACCAATCATGCTTTATACCTGCTTATGCTACCATCAACATTATGCTTTACCTTGTAAACCCATTTGCAGCCTATGGGTTTCTTTCCTTGCGGCAATGGAACCAGCTTCCATGTATCATTTCCATAAAGTGCAGCCATCTCCTCATCCATAGCTTTTTCCCAATCTGCAATTCCAATTGCATCTTCAAAGCAAGAAGGTTCAACATCTTATATTACCTTTGTCATATAGGCACAATGATGAGCCATATAACTGTCATACGTCAATCGTTGCACTGAATTCTGCATCCTCCCAGATCTCAGTCTTAGTCTTGAGTCACTTCTCCTTGTATCATCTGCATGTGCCCTTCTTACTCATGGAGTCTTCACAGAGGGCAGTCCAAGTTCCTCATCAAGGCTCTTTTCTGAACCGCTTGAATCTCCATCAATGTCTTCAAAACCTGCACATGTTTTATGACCTGCACAAAGATTTTCTTTACCTTTCTTGGATGTATTTGATGAATTTTCTCGAGTGAAATTTCCACGCAATCTTCCACTCCATGGATTTGAGTTGGAACTATTGCTTGGTGATGCATCCGGTCCACTCAAAACTTGAGATTCTGCACTTGATTTTTCAACATTTTCTTTTTCATTTGGTTCAAGATTCATTCCTTCTTTGGCATCTACATAGAAGCTTGACATTTCATCAAATACCACATCTCTCCTCACCTTTACCTGTCACGTGAGTGGGTTATAAAATTTACATCCCTTTTGCTCAAGGGAGCATCCAATGAAGACACACTTTTCTGCTTTTGGATCAAGCTTCATCCTCAAGTCATCTAGGACATGTACATATAAAATACAGCCAAAAACTTTCAGATGTGATAAGTTTGGATTTTTACCTATAAACCTCTCTTGAGGTGTAACTTGATGTACAACAGTAGTCGGAGTTTTGTTCATGATGTATATAGCAATATGCATAGCTTCTGCCCACTAACAATGAGGCATATTCTTCTTAGCCATCAAGGCTCTTGCTATTTCTGCAATATGTCTTATTTTTCATTCAACAACGCCATTGTATTGTGGTGTGTACATGCATGAAAATTGACGTCGAATTCCACGATTTTTTAGAAAATTGTTGAACTCATTTGACATGTATTCACCTCCTCCATCAGATCTTTATGTCTAAATGTACTTCCCTATATGCTTTTCCACCATAGCTTTAAAATTATGGAAGTGAGTGAACACCTCGCTCTTCTCTTTCATGAAATATACACATATTTTGCGTGTATGTTCATCAATGAAAGTAACATAAAACCTACAGCCGCCCATCGGTGTGGTTCTTGCTGGACCCCAAACATCTGTATGTACTACTTCTAGTACATTCTCACTAACATGCTTGTCATGTGGAAATGATGCTCTTGACTGTTTACCAAATTGACATGCTCCACATACCATTTGCATTTCTGCAATTTTGAAATTTGGTAGTCCATGGACAATTTCCTTTGACTACATCAATTTTAGCCTTTGCAATTTTGCATATCCAATCCGTTTGTGCCACATCTCTATATCTGCAATAACTCCTGCACCTTTTGCAAACATGGCTGCATTCATTTCAAAAATCTTCACATTTGAAGTGAACATCCTACCCACTTTGTTTCCTTTGGCAACCAATCGTCCATCCTACTTGTACTCTTCTACATATAATCCATTAGCATTGAACCTAACTTGTAATCCGTGGTCAACCATTTGTCCAACAGAAACCAAATTCTTTGTTATATTTGGAGCATGCAACACATCAACAAGATGTTTTACCTTTCCATCCTCCATCGATAGTGCTATGTTTCCTGTATGCTCGACAGGATGTGATGTGTCATCACCTGTTTCATCATATCCAGGAACTGGCAATTTTTGCAAAGTACTAAACCATTCCGCATGACTGGTTATGTGATTTGAAGCACGTGAATCAACATACTAGACATTATCATTTGATTTTGAAACACCTGCAGACATCGTATTCATCATCTGATGCTGAACCTACAATCACGTTAAAGTGTCTAGGTTTACCACAATTCCAACATCCTTTACTATCATTACTAAATCATTTCTTTGGAAATTTTTGCGGCCTCTTTGGTTCCCCCTGCCTCAAAACTGTCTTGTTCCTCCTGCATGATTCTGTTGTTGACTTTGGTCTTGGTTACTGTTTCCTCTTCCACTTCCAAAACCTCTACCTCTGCCTCTTCCTCTACCAGAGTAAAATACCTGCTCAGAACTAGATTTTCCTTGGGAGCTTGAGTCCTCACCAATATTCTTTCCTTCAATAATTAGCATAGATACTAGATCAATGAAATTTGGAATATTTTCTCTGGTCTGTATCGAAGTTCTAAACTGCTTATATGCAGCTCCTAAACCATGAAGACACACTTCCACCTTATCATCATCATCGACATTGACGCCAGTAGATGCAAGTGACTCACATATGCTTTTGATTTTCAAGGTGTAGTCACTTACCGACATGCCCTTCTTCTCCAATGTATGCAACATGTTCTTGAGTTGCAATTTATGTGCCTTTGTATTGGTCTCATACAATGTGACCAAACTATTCAAAGCCTCTTTTGGAGCCTTGGCATCCTGTATGTGTTCAATCATTCTATCGTGTATGCTAGCAGATAGCTAGTACATTACCTTTCCTGCTCCTTGATTCCATTCCTCATATGCTCTTACTTGATCTATAGTCCGATTCCATTTTGGTAACTGCGGAGCATTTTCATTCTCTCCTTTGATGTACTTGCAATAGCCTTTTCCCATCATGAAATTCATCATTCTGAATCTCCAAGCATGGAAGTTGTTCCTGTCTAGCTTATTGCTCATAAGCTGACTCATTCCATCAACTACAAGCAACAATTCTGCTTGAACACTATCGCACTATGACGTGACAGTTTGATATGAGAAAAACAGAGTTTTCGTGTATCAATGGTACACAGAATCGCTTGAAATTCTAGATCTGGAATATATGAGTGTTGCCAAACACAAGACAAGTTATAGTTTTTGAAAGTGACCTGGTTTTTCTATGGGTCCCACCTTGCAGGATCAAAATGGAGGTGAAGATGGCTCCCAAACTTTGATTTGACCTTCATGCCAATTTTCGTAGCAAACGGAGGTCATTTGTGAATCGTGTTTTCTTCATGCCTTGCTGCATACCTTCTCCACGAGCTCTCGACAACCATGTTGGCTCTGATACCATGTCATGAGGAAGGAGATAAGGAAGAGAGCTCACACACACACTCTCACTCTCAAAGAGAAGCACACACATAGAATGAGGCAAGGAAGAATGATCTTCTTCTTCTTCTTCTTCTATTACATAATTTAAAAAGGAATGTATAAGAATGACCTAAAAACAAGAAAATAACAAGTGCAATATAAAGGATCAGTAGCAGAAGGAAAAAACTAATGTCCGCGAATGAGTGAGCTGGCAAGGAACAAATGTGCCATCACTCTCAGTAGATAAATCTAATAAAGCTCAATGAAGTATCACTGACATATACTGACGTGACCACTATACATGTCAGAGAAATGAAAAACTGGTACGTGTCATCCTGGATCATCACATGTTGAGCTTGATATCTCAACACTTCAATGAGCATAAATTGAGCTCATCT
Organism: Ceratopteris richardii; assembly: GCA_020310875.1. NCBI lineage: Eukaryota > Viridiplantae > Streptophyta > Polypodiopsida > Polypodiales > Pteridaceae > Ceratopteris > Ceratopteris richardii. Next base: position 87,784,975 of record CM035417.1, on the reverse strand, counting down.
CATTTATGATTAGTCCACTACACTTCCCTTATATCATATGTTCATTAGTGTACACACTCTGATACATTACTTCAAGTTCATCTATGTCAACTATTCTCTACAGCGTCTTCATCATTGTAGTGATTTTTGGGAATTGATTTCTCTATGTGTACTCATTATTTGTTGTAATTTAACTTGGGATAGTAAGAGTAAAGTTTCTACTACTCACGTATAAATTTTCATCACATTTGGTCAAGAGCATCTTGAGATATGAATCATAGAAGGTGACTATGGTTGCACACCTTCTAGATCTTGAAATAAGATTTTTTATGATCCCTGACACATACAAAGCATTTGATAATGTGAAAGAACTACCATCAGCAATAGTCAAAATGATCTAACCAACTCCCATTACAGGACATGAGGTGTTGTTTGTGCATGTGACAAGATTCCATGTAGGGACGAGCTCAAGTTAACTTAAGAAATGGCACTACAAGGTAATATGATTACTAGTTGCTCTACTATCAAAGTACTAAACATTGAAGTCTACTACCAACATATACCCCTCATGAGAAGATGGGTCATAGCTAGAAATAGTAGTAAATGACCATTCTTCATACTACACAAGATTAGCAAACTTTGTTTCTGGTGTAGCAGCCTCTATTACAACCATTCCAACATCTTTCTTCTTTGCCTCTTTTGCAACTAATTTTAGACAACTCTTTATGACATGATAATTTCCTTTACAATATTTACAAAATGTTTTCTACTTTTTTGTTTTCTTTTCATCTTTTTCTTCCTTCTTCGACTATGCAACATTAGCATATTTATGCTTACTAGTACATGAGATCCATTAGATTTTCCCTTCTGAGTAGCTAAGAAATTTTGATATGCAACATTCATAATGGACTTGTTTTTCCCAAACTAATCTTCATACAACAAAACATAGAATAACTCCTTGAATGTTAAATTAGTTGGATTGCCTTTCATAATCAATCAAAGAGTAGAAGATAAACTCTTATATGAATCTAGAAGGCCAATAAGAACACTCTACACAAGTGAACTATCTCACAAGACTTCATTAGTAGAAATTAGCTTCTCCTTCAAATCTTTGATCTTTATCAAAAAACTTCCCATAGAATCTCCTTCATTCATATGCTCACTCTCAAGGTTTTTTTGGAGGTAAGCAACACAAGCCTCATTCTTGCCTGGTATAAAGTAGTAAATGTATCCCAAGCATCCTTTGCTATTTCCAAGAGCGGATATGAGGGATAATGGTAGGTTTGAGAGAAAAAGCTATCAATGCATGTTCCTGAGCATCTCTACCATCCCATCAAAGTTGATCTACAGTAAGTGTAGTAGGAACCGCAAGGAATCTGAAGATCATCATCTTCAATGCCATCAACATCACCTTCACTAACTATATTCCCAGGTGTACTAGGGCATTTTTCAATACCCTACAGAATATTCCAAAACCTTTTTACTACTAATACATAAAGAATCATATATGCCCATAATGGGTGATTATTACCATCCAAGGTGTCCTCAATGGCAAACATACAAAGCAAATGATTGTTTTCAGCCATGGCCACTAACTAAAATACCCTGATCTAGAAAAATGATTGTATCCTGAAAAGTTGAATTGAACCACCCTGCCAAGTTCTGCTAGAATTGTAGTAGACTTGGAGGCGCTTGTACTAGCTAAGCAAAACTTGTATACATGTTTGGCACAAAAGGATAGAACTATGTGCACAGACACTAGGATAATATGTTCCAGACCTAAACTAGCTCATATCAAAATTTTAACACCACAAAGCAAAGTTGTTTTCAACTCATTATCACCTTGATTATGCTCACCAATTTTTGTGCAATTTTGAGAGTGTGAGTGGAGGGTTGTTAAATTTTAACAATGCCCTAGAAGAAGCAACGACCTTCTTTGAAACCTATTATTGGCATTTGAGGTGTGTGGAAGCACACCAACAACACAAGGAAGAAGAAGAAGCTTGGAGTCCAACATAACACTAAATGAATTACCTAGTGAATGTACAAAGATAAGTAATCCACCAACATTTTTATTGAGAATTAGAGTGTTTGATATTCATAAGGAACCCTTTGTTCCATGCTTGCACAAAGCACATTGAGGTGCACCATTATTCTATTAGGGAGAGTTTATATGTTGGAGAGTTTAGTTTGTCTTATGTGCTCACAAAGGATATTATTGTAGACCTTTTCACAAAGGCTCTACCTAGGGACAAATTTGAATCTTTTCACAAAGCTTTCAGCTTACTTCCTTTTGTGGATTGATTCCTTTTGACATAGAATGACACTTACACATGATTGCCAACTCTTTCTTCAGTGCATCATGCATGGGGGGAATTGTTGATATATTTCAAGAGTGGTGTGTGAACACACTTGAGATTGTTGATATATTTAGGTAGTGATGTGTGTGAACACACTAGGACCGCCGAGGCACTTTTTTCCCTCTTTAGGAGGTTTTTTTCCCTCGGCTTGTATATACGCCTATTGCCCTAATGGGCTACTTATCTTTGTACATTCTCTAGTAATACATTCACTATTGTATGTTGTGCTCTAAGCTTCTTCTTCTTCCTTGTGCTGTTTGCATGCTTCCATAGACGTCTAACTCCAACAATTGGTATTAGAGCAGGTCGTCACTTCATCTAGGGCGCCGTTGACACTCCTCCGGTTGCAATCTCAGAATCGCACGATCTGAGCTCGTTTCGGCCTCCGAACGCACTATCACAGCGCTTGTGTAGGCTATTTCATCTTTTTGTGCCAAAGGTATATACCAGTTTCTGTTCTCCAGTATAAGCGTCTCAAAGTCTGCTATAGGTCTAGCAGAATTTGTCTTGGTAGTTCTGTTCAACTTTTTGAGATACAATCAATTTTCTGCATCAAGGTATTTTAGTCACCGACCATGGCTAAAAGCAGTGATGTATTCCGTATGTTGGTTGTTGAGGATAAGTTGGATGGTAGCAACTACCCATTATGGGCTTATATGATGTGACATGTGTTGGTTGCAAAAGGACTGTGGAACATTGTACAAGGTGTTGAAAAACATCCTATCACGCCTACAACTGTTACAACTACATGTACTAAAGCTGATGTAGAAGGTATCGAAGATGGTGATATTCTGCATATTCTTGTTCGTGCTACGATTTCTGCTACACCTACTGCAGAGCAGATTCGATGGGATGGCAGAGATGCCCACGCACATGCATTGATAGCTTTGTCTGTCAAACGTGCCATTATTCCTCACATTCACTCTTGCCCAACAACTAAGAATGCTTGGGATACACTTACCACATTGTACCAAGCTAGGAATGAGGCTCGTGTTGCTTACCTCCGAAAATATTTGGAGAGTGAGCACATGAATGAAGATGATTCTATGGACAGTTTCCTAACGAAGATCAAAGACTTGAAGGAACAGTTGATTTCTACTAATGAGGTTATACCAGATAGCTCACTTGTGCAAACGGTTTTGAATGGTCTTCCTGATTCATATGAGAGTTTTGCTTCTACTCTTCGGTTGATGATGAAAGGCAATCCGAATGCCTTATCATTTGAGGAGTTAGTCTCTGTTCTGTTGCAGGAAGATCAGTCCAGGTAGAACAGGTCCATTATGCGAGTTGTAGGTCAAGCTTTCCTGGCTAGTCAGAAGGGCAAAGGAAAATGGAGCTCTTCAACTAGTAAGCAAAAATCTGCCAATTCTGCATATTCGAAGAAGGAAGATAAAGATGAGAAGAAATCAGAAAAGCAAAAATTTTTTTGTAAGTACTGTAAAGGGAATGATCATATCATAAAGAACTATCCAAAACTGGTTGCAAAAGAGGCAAAGAAGAAAGAGGCTGGAATGGTTGTTGCAGAGGCCTCTACACCAAAAACGGAGTCTGCTAATCTTGTGCAGGAAGAAGAATGGGCGTTTACTATTGTCTGTAGTTTTGACCCATCTTCTCATAAGCACTGCATGTCTGCAGTAGACTCAGATGTTTGGTACTTTGACAGTGGGGCGACCAAACATATCACCTCACAGCGTAGTTTCTTCTCCTCACTCAAGCCTGCCCCTACAGGGAATACTGTTACATGTGCCAACAACTCTTATCCTGTTATGGGAGTTGGTAAGATCATTTTGACTACTCCTGATGGTAGTTCTTTCACTTTGTCAGATGCCTTATTTGTGCGAGGGATCAAAAGAACTTGTTATCAATTTCTGCATTAGCCAAGATTGGCTTGGTTGCGAAATTTGTTTAGGACAGGTGTACAATTCATGATCTGTCAAATGGTGATGTGATTATTGCTGGCATTTTATGTCGTGGGCTGTATAAGCTCATAGACTATGAAAGATCTGTAAATGATTTGGCATGTGCAGTAAATGATTCTCAGGCTATGTCAGACGCAAAGCTTTGGCATGCACGCTTTGGTCATCAAATTTTGCTAGTTTGCTACGCCTACGGAAATCTGAAATGGTGTGCTCTTTGCCCAAACTTGAGGCACTTGGAAAACATGCTTGTGAAGGCTGTATTTTGGGTAAAATGCAGCATTCATCCTTTCCAAAAAATGGTTCAATTCGGGCTACTCAGAAATTGCAGCTTGTACATAGTGATTTCTGTGGTCCTCTGCAGACACCTTCTTTTGGGAATTATCTTTACTTCGTGACTTTCATCTATAATTTTTCCAGGCATGCATGGGTATATCCATTGAAGGCAAAGTCCGAAGCGTTCATGTGCTTCAAACAGTTTTTGGTTTTGGCTGAAAATCTGTCAGCATGTAAAATGGGCACCCTCCATTCTGATCGAGGGGGGGAATATATGTCTTCTGATTTTAATGCATTTCTGGCTGAACGTGGGATAAAACACCAGTGTACAGTGCCATATATTCCTCAACAAAATGGAGTTGCTGAATGAAAGAACAGGTTACTCATGGAGATGGCGAGGTGTATGGTCAATAGTCAGGCTCTACCACATAGTTTCTGGCTTGAGGCTATCATGTGTGCAGCATATGTACTGAACAGGTGTCCCACTAAAGCGCTGCAGTCTATCACTCCATATGAGGCTTGGCATGATCGCAAGCCATCTATTGCTCATGTGCGTGTTTTTGGTTGTTTGGCATATGCATTAGTGCCAGAACAACATCCCAAAAAATTGGATGATAAAGTAGTAAAATGTATTTTTGTTCGGTACAGTTCTGAAAGTAAAGGCTATCGTCTGTATCATCCACATACTAAACACATTCTGGTTATCCGTGATGTTGTTTTGTGGAAGATGCTATTTAGCCATTGCTTTCATGTACTAAGGAGACATCTATTGGCTCCAAAGACATGTATGATACTTTGCTACCTCTTTTCACAGGTGGACAGTCTAGTGCTTGTCCTAATGAGGCAACTTCTCAGCCTTTGTAGGTTTCATGTGATGATGCAGATCATTCCTTTTCTGATGCAGATTTACATGATGCACTTATTGATGAGAGAGCTGATATTGAGCAAGCAAAAACTATGCCAAAATGGTTGGTGCAGACCTTGTGTGACAGCAAATTAGATGCACCTCTCTCATATTGTACTCGATCAAGCTCTCATAGTGCATCTTTTGCATCAGATTGCTATGCTATGGCTGCATCTAGACTCTGTGATGAGACTGAGCCTGTTTCGTTTGATGAAGCACAAAATTCAGAAAATTGGATGAGTGCTATGCAATCTGAATATGATGCTATCATGAAGAATGGTACTTGGTCTTTATGTGACTTGCCTCCTGGCAAGAAGGCCATTGGCACTAAGTGGGTATACAAGCTGAAGTGTAAACCGGATGGTACAGTTGACAGGTATAAAGCTAGGCATATTGCAAAGGGTTATGCACAGGAAAGAGGCATTGATTTTGATGAGACCTTTGCACCTACATGTCGTATGACTACTGTTCGGAGCATCTGTGCACTTGCAACTCATCATGGTTGGAATGTACATTAGTTGGACATTAAAACAACATTTCTGAATGGTGACTTGTATGAAGAAGTGTATGGTTTTCAGCCCCGTGGCTTTGTGCAGAAAGGGCATGAAAACCAGGTGTGCAGGTTAAAGAAGACATTATATGGTTTAAAGCAAGCATGACGTGCTTGGTATGAGAAGATACATGCCTATCTGATTGTACATGGTTTTGAGAACAGTATAACTGAAAGCACCTTATATGTTAAGCGTGCTAATGATGTGCTTCTGATCATTGTTGTCTATGTTGAAGACATGTTGCTCACTGGTCCTATTGAGAAGCATATTGCTGATTTTAAGGATGATTTGCATGCCTCATTTGAGATGTCTGATTTGGGGCATTTGCATCATTATTTGGGCATCCAATTTATGCACGTTGATGGTGGAATGGCTTTGTGTCAAACGAAATATATTGACACATTATTGCAGCGTTTTGGCCTTGAAGACTGTAAGCCTATTGCCACTCCTATGGAGAGAGGTTTACGATTGAGTCTTCATGATGCTCGAGATGCATTTGATGCTATTCTCTATCAGCTGGTTGTTGGATGCTTGATTTACTTATGCATTACTCGGCCAGATATTCAGTTTGCTGTCTCACAGATGTGCATGTTTATGCATTGCCCAAGAGTCAAGCATTGGTAGGCAGTTAAGCGTATGTTTTGCTACTTGAGTGGTACTAGGCTACTTGGGTTGTTTTATCCCAAGGGGGGATCACTACCGCCAGATTTGCATGCTTTTTTTGACTCTGATTGGGCTAGTTGCTATGACACTCGTGTGTCCACTAGTGGCTTTTGATTCATGCTTGGTAGCTCATGTATATCTTGGTTGAGTAAGAAGCAGCCTACTGTGGCCACTTCCAGTTGTGAGGCTGAGTATAGGGCAGCTTTCATAGCTACTGTTGAGTGTGTGTGGCTCAGAAGCCTTATGGCTGATTTGGGTGTTGGTCAGACTTCTGCCACCACCATCTTCACTGATAGTCATAGCACATTGGCAGTTGCAAGGAACCCTGTGTTCCATGCTCGCACTAAGCACATTGAGGTTCATTATCACTATGTGAGGGAGAGGTTCTCTGCTGGGGAGATCAGCTTGGCATATGTGCCCATGCAGGAGAACATTGCAGACCTTTTCACGAAGGCTCTGCCTAGGGAGAAGTTTGAAGCTTTCCGAAAAGCTTTGGGCTTACTTCCTTTTGTGGAGTGATTTCCACATAGCTTGGCACTTCCTTATACATGAGTGCCAGCTACTTGTTCAGCGCATCACTCCCAGGGGGGATTTGTTGATATATTTAGGTAGTGATGTGTGTGAGCACACTAGGACCGCCGGGGCACTTTTTTCCCTCTTAAGGAGGTTTTTTTCCCCCAGCTTGTATATACGCCTATTGCCCTAATGGACAACTTATCTTTGTACATTCTCTAGTAATACATTCACTATTGTGTGTTGTGCTCTAAGCTTCTTCTTCTTCCTTGTGTTGTTCGTGTGCTTCCGTAGACGTCTAACTCCAACAGAGATCACTGGTGCATTTTTTTCCCCTCTTTCTAGGGTTTTCCCCCTAGCTTGTATATGTGCATATAATCGTAATGATTCACTTATTTGTTGTACATTCACTTGGTAATAGATTCTATATTGTGTTATTCTCCAAGCTTCTGCTTCTTCTTCCTTCTGATGTTGGTGTGTTTTTGCACACCTCCAACTCATAAATTACGAAAGCAATACAAAAAGATAACCTATATGACTAAAGTTCCCTCATTGTTGTAGAAAACAAAGACACAAGTAGACTTTCACATCAATGTTTTGGGAAGTTTGGATTTTTCATAATCAAAGAGGTGTAGAGAAAAGGGATGGTAGCACATTTACCTACATTTTTAGATTTGCGAGAAGAACCATGTGCGTTTTTGCATGATGAATAAGCAAGAAAGGATGACATTTCTAGAAGAGAGAAGCAATCGAGCCCAATCCCCCCTAGAGTTTGTACATGCCAATCTCTATGGTAAAAGTTTCCACTCCTAGTTTGGATCTCTCTAATTTTTGTTGATAGTCGATGACTATAGTCCAAAGATATGGGTGTATTGTATTAGGGAAGGTTGATGCATTTGACAAATTAAAAATGTTGCACATGACTTTTGAAAAAAAAACTAGTAGAAAAGTGAAGACGTTTTGTATTGATTAAGGAGGAGAACTTTTATCGACAAAATTCAATAGGTACTACAATGCTCATGGAATGAAGAGGCAACTTACCACAACTCACATAAAAAATTGGTGTTCTTAAGAGAAAAATTAGGATAGTAGTTGAAATGGCCCACTACATGCTGAAAGTTTAAGATATACGTGAATCATTTTGAGCAAAATCACTTAATATGGCTCTATCCATTCTGAAGAGATGCCACACAAATGCACTACGTAGTCTTACTCCTAAAGGAGCATACTCTAATAAAAGCCTCTAGTTATGCATTTCAAAATTTTGGATCTTTCTGGTATGCACATATACCTAATACAACAAGAAATAAGTTAGGATAAAAAAGAGAAAAATGGACCTTCTTAGGATATAGTTAAAAGTCTATAGCATATAGACTTTGGGATCTAGAGGCAAACAAGATCATTTTCAGCTATGATGTGCTATTTGATGAGTGAATACACCTAGTGGATAAGAAAGATAAAACCACTATCTCATTGATCAAAGAATTAACTCGCCTTGTGTCTTCCCATAGATAAGTCTAGATCAATGAGGAGGAGGCATCAGATAATGTCCTTCCTCCACAAAAAAAGCCAATCTGATCTTGCCACATAGTATAAGCCACTAGAAAAATAGTTACAATACCTCTTTGATGCTTGTAACCCTTAAGAAGATATTTGAGAGTCATCTTCAGATGAGCTCCATAGATAAAAAAGGGTTGAGGAGAAACAAAGAGCCTCACATTATATTTTCAATGTGGCTCTTATGGCTAAAATTATAGAATTAGTAAAAGAACCCACAATTGTAGATGAATCACTCAAAGACCCCAAACGGATAGCATCAATAAGACTAAGTATGATACCATACTAAATGACACTTGGGAATTGGATGATTTACCACAAAAGTAGAAGGTAATTGGAACTAACTGGATTTGGAAAGCGAATTACAATATAGATGGTACTTTGGACAAGCACAAAGCTTGGCTTGTTGCATAAGGATTCTCACAAGTGGAAGGATTTGATGTCAAAGAGACATTTGCATCAATAGCAAAAATGAATCAAATTCAAATGGTCCATAAAAGGTAACCTATATTCTAGATGGATGTTAATCACAATTTCAAAATGGATACCTCAAGGAGGAGATATATGTATCTCAAGCACCAGGTTTTGAGGTACCTCATTCAAAAAACACAATTTGTAGACTTAAGAAGGCATTATATGGCCTTAAGCCAACTCCAAGATCTTGGTACGAGAAAATTGACAACTTTCTCAAAAATCTAGGCTTTCAGAGAAGTAGCTCTGATGCAAATCCATATGCTATGAGAAAAAATAGCAAGTTCGCAATTGTCATCTTGTATGTAGATGATCTTAGCATTACTGAAGATCATGCAGATTTTTTCAAACAAACTCATGCTAGCTTGACCAATGAGTTTGAGATGAAAGATCTTGGGATACCCCATTATAGTCTTGGTATTGAAGTATGGCAAAAGGATGATGGTATTTTCATATCACAATAGAAATATGCTACAAAAATCCTTAACTCCATTGGGATAATGGACTAAAATGCCACTATCACACTAATCAAGGTTGTTGGGTGTGTGTATAAGTGTGAGAGACACATGAGAAGCACACACAAGGAGCATAAATGCAGTAAGGCACACGGAGAAGACGATGGCTGGAATAGCTCTCTCTATTGACGATGAACTGAACCAAAGTAGGAGCTGAATAATATCCCTAAGTACAAAGTACCACCACATATGAGAGTATCAAGTATGTGGTAACATGGGGAAAAACCTCTAGCTAGCACTAGAGTAAAAAGTGCCCATGTATAGGGAAAAGGTTCACATCAAAGCTACTCGAGGAACACATAAGTGTAACAAACCCCCTTGGGGTGAATGATGTGAACACATACAAGGAGTGATAGATCAGCCCCCACAAGGTAATAAGCCTAAAGCTTTGCGAAAAGCTTCAAACTTTTCCTGTGGAAGAGCTTTGATGAATATGTCTGCCACATTATCTTGTGTAGGCACATATACCAAATCAATATCTCCTACATGAAGGTGCTCTCTCACATAATGATAATGCACCTCAATATGTTTGGTCCATGCATGAAACACTGGGTTTCATGCAACAACCAAAGCACTCTGACTATTAGTGAGAATATGTGTAGCAGCATCAATCTCCATGCAAAGATCCATCAATAGGTGTCTTAGCCATATACACTCGACTGTAGCTGTGAAAACTGCCCTGTACTCAATTTCACAACTCGATGTTGCCACTGTAGGTTGTTTCTTACTCAACCAAGATATGCATGAGTCTCCAAGGAAAAAGAAATTACCACTAGTGGACACGCGAGTATCATAACAACCAACCCAATCACTATTTGTAAAAGCAAGCAAGCATGGTTGAATATCTTTGTCATAAAAGAGACCTAAGCGCAAAGTGATTCAGAGATATCTAAACATGCATTTCACCGCTTGCTAATGCTTAGTGCCAAGGCTATGCATGAATCTACTCAACTGGGAAATTGCATACTGTATATCCGGCCTTGTGTTGCATGGAGTAAGAATGAAGTTTTTTATTCATTCAAAAAGTATATAGAACATGTGGAGAATCATACAGGTAGATCACTCAAGAAACTTGGGTCTAATGGAGGGGGAGATTACTTCTCCAAGGAATTTGATTAGCTCTTGCAAGGTAAAGGTATCAATAGGGAAGTGGATGATAGGTACTCTCCTCATATGAATGGAATTGTAGAGAGAATAAACAACACATTGGTTGGATCAACTAGAAAAATGCTTGAAGAAAAGAGGTTGCCACATTATGTATGGGCAGAGACTATTTCAATTGCTTTGTACCTTGTCAATAGACTACCATCCAAATCACTCCAAGGAATGACTCCTCATGAAGCATGGTATGGAAGAAAACCTAGTCTTTGAAATTGCAAGGTGTTTGGTTGTTTACCTTATGTTTATGTACCTTCACAAATTAGAGGTAAGCTAGATGAAAGGGCAACAAAGGTAGTATTTCTTGGATATGATTCAACTCATATGTGTTAGAGGCTCTATAACCCTTCAACCAAGCAATTCACTATAGGTAGGGATGTTGTGAATGAAGAACATAGTTCATGGTATGATGAAGACAAACAAAAGGTAACTCTACCATATGATCTTGATTCTGACTTCCATCAATTAGGAAGCAAGCATGATACATAGGTCTAGGATCCAAGAAGTGATACAAATGATGACTGAGATGAAAGGGAAAAGGATTATAGGATATCAAAGCCAAGAGGCAAAGCAAAAATGCAAGAGTATGGAGAATGCTCCAAGCAAGCACCTAGAAGGTCAACAAGGGAGAAAAGATAACTAGAAGGGTATGGATATGATTCCAGATTTGTTGCAAAGCATTCAATCTACTTGGAAAAGGAATCAATTTCAAAAGAACTCTCAAACTGTGAAGAGGAAAGGGGAAAGCCTAATTTGGAAGAGGCTATGAAAGAAGAAATAGATGCATTAAAGGAGATGGAAACTTGGGATTTGGTTCCAATGTCATCCAAGCAAAAGGTAATTGGTTGTAGATGGGTAAATAAACTCAAAAGAATCTTAGATGGATCAATTTGCAAGTACAAGGTAAGATCAACTGCCACAGGATGCTCACAAACTCACGGTATAGACTATTAGAAAACATTCTCACCAGTTGCAAAGATGTCTATGCTTTGGACTTTCCAAATTAGATAAGAGATCTATGCTACCTACAAGACGATTTGAACATCTTGAATCTATGTAGAATAAATGATCATCTTCTTTACTTTCCTTATGGCTTAGACTCATAAAAAACAATTACTCTTCATGTTTTTTATCTTCAAAGTATTTTTTGTAGTCCATTTTGTTATGGCCTATATTGTTATTGTTGAGGTTGTATGCAAGAGAGATTACTATAATGAAAGAGAAGAGAAACATCACGCAAAAAAGGGAAATGTTTTTACTCATAACAAGCAATAATAATGGAATGGTCCACATATGTGCTCCCAAAGTAGATCATGATTGATGATCTTGATAACTCTAAATTGGAGAACACAAGGCAGGGGTATGCTAAATCAACTCAATAATTGGACTATACTAAGTGCAAAATTCATATATTAATAACTCAAGGGAGAGGTGTGACCTTTAACAATCAACTAAACATCGGATGTTGTGTGGTTTGCCTCCACATATGTAGGGAACTACTACCCATAAGTATCTGGTACATGGGGTCTACTAACACATGGTCATCCAAACCAGCTAAGAGATCTCTTTATCAACAAAAGAAAATGATCCATATGTGATTGGAGGGTAAACATTGAGCTCACATTCATGATCGAGAATCATCTCAACCTTAGTGTGGGTTCCTTATATAAAAGAATAATTATCATTAACTTACATAACAAACAATTGGAACCAAAATTCCACTTGGAAGTGAGGTAGGTCCATCTCAAATATTTATTAATCATAGATGGTGCAATATGACCTTCATTGAGCATGTAACATGGAATTCCCATGAAATAATTAGTGCTTGATTGGCGTCTCCTCACAATGGAGGTCTTAAAAATGTGAGAGACATGCATTTATCATGAATCTAGAATGCCTTCGTCCTATGCCATTTATTGAAGATATCAATCAAGCTAATCCTTTCCAAGTGCTTTAGTGAATATGTTAGCACAAATCATTTTTAGAACAATAGTAAAACTTCCAAGTCTAATGCTTTTTGAGCTTATAAAAATAATGATATTGTTTTTGTACATGTTTTGGAGCTTATAAAAACAATGATATTGCAACTTTGATTTTCACAATTAATTCTAATTATGATTTAATGGAAAACATAAATGTACAAGAGTTTGTTCTAACAAAATTTCCTTACTAGAAGTGAAGCATGTTACTTCCCACTTTCTTGATTGAAGAAAGTACCACTATTGGTTGTTTCTTACTCATCCATGAGAAAAGTATGTCAATGATCTAAGAAACAATATCCAAAAACCTTTTTCAATAAATAATATCTCTTTCCCAATCTAGAGCACAATAACGTCAAAGAGAATCAATTTGAGTAAAGAGTACTCCTACAATTTACCTTAGCATTTCATGACCGCATTCCATTGGATTTTTTTTCTTAGAGATCTTGCTCAATATTCCAACAACATATCAAACTTATAGTCTGGTGTTGCACAAGGAAATGGTACTTTTAACAAGCTTTTGATATTTCTTGGCATCACTATCCTAATGGATATTCCAATGGCTTCATAGTCCACCATTTGAAAATCCATAAGGATTTCTCTAGCATATTTTTGTTGTGATATGAAAATCCCATCTCTTCTCTACCATAGTTCATTTCCAAAACAATAGTGGAATAGCTCAAGAACAATCATCTCATAATAATTTCTTGGGATAGCATGAGATTGTTTGATGAATTTTTCATGATCCCTTATAATGATCAATTCATCTACATATTACATGAGAATGCTACTTGTTGATAACCTTTTCTTATAATATATAGATTTTCTCATAAAATAAAGCTTTTGAAGAATAAATTTTGAAAAATACTCCATTTGTTGGTACCAAACCTCTAGATCTAATTGAAGACCACCTTTTACAAGTAATAATAATAAGTACATATAAAAAATGGACATTTGAGCCATTGGCACACTTGTCTCTTGAAAATGTTTCCACCTATGAGATTCCTTGTGCAACAAGCATAGTTTTTTAATCTTCTAAATTACCATCTACTTTATGTTTTTCTCTCTAAACCTAATCATTACTAATTATGTTTTTTCTGGTAACAAATAAACTAGCTCCCAAGTGTCATTCACATATTTTCATATTCAACTTTCATTCCAACACATAAGCTCTAGATTAAAAATATGATTGTGAAGCTTTTTGCTACTCCTCAATCCCCTTTGATTTGTGAAAACCATTTGGAGCTTAATATGGATTTTCTACATGAGGATTTTGATAATCAAAGAGCTACGTTGTCATTTTTTATAGTATATTATGCTCTATGGCTATTGATATATTTTGGTAGTGATGTGTGTGAACATACTTAGGAGCTTTTCTTCTCCTGGCTTATACATACACCTATAACCCTAACGGGTTACTTGTCTTTGTACATTATGTTGAGCACATCCCACAGATGCACATATGCAGAGGATAATAGAGAATTGAAATCTCACAAAAGCATAAACGTAATAGAAAAGGTACAATCTCCCTCAACATACTCTGATGGACGAGTCTATCAAAGCATGTGTACTTATAAGTATTTTTCATTACGTCCTAAATAGAAGATACATGAGGAAAATCCGCTTTATTTACAAAATTGTCGTTTTTCAAGCGATCTACTATCTTTACAAAAAAAAAGTAGCTTTCTAAAGCAATCTATTATTTTTACAAAAAATAGCTAAAATACTATCTTCTGAATGTTCTTCTAAATAATTCCATGTGCGTTCACACCCTCATGAGTCTTGACCTACTTAATCAAAACACAAATCACATTAAAACCCACAAGACCTTAAAATCCATATAACATTCCATTATCCCATAAAATATAACATGCATCCTAGTTGACGAGCAATTAACCTCAATTGATAAAAATAAAATAGACATGTTTGGCCAGTCACATGTCCCATCACTAAACAATCATAAGGATGTTCCATGTTAAAACACATGCATGGAATTGGAAAACTTGAATTTAATGTGATTGTGAATGATATGCAGAAATCAAATGATCATAGTGTGGAGTTAGTGATGTTTTATGAATCAATTGAGATTCTTCAAGTGAGTGATTTTTATATTTAACTAAATATCTATGATATTTGTTACCTGTGCATGTAGTAGTAACATCATAATCAAGTGTTTTCTCTGGAACTAAAATCTCAATAGCCTCTTCAAGTAAAGGAGGATCATCTAAAATAGGAGTGGGTGGTAATGTTCCTTTAAATTGTTTCAATAAGCTAATATGAAAAGAATTATGTATATTCCAATGAGAAGGTATGTCTAATCTTAAAGCATTCTCATTAATTTTTTGAAAAATATGAAAAGGTCCATAATAAGGTGGTGCAAGTTTAAGTTTAGGATGTTGTGAAAATATTTTTCAAATGTCTTTTAATTATTTGTAACCATACCAAGTAATTTTCATTAAACTATTTAACTACTTTTTTCTTATTAATATTATGCATGTAACATTCGTGACTCTTTGTAATGTGCTCATGAACCTCATGAAGTGTAGAACTATGATCTTATGCAAAAGGATCAGCCATAGATATATCAGTTTGAGTGAGTGTCATGGGAGTGGGAAGCCGCTTATCGTAAACAATTTCATATGGTGCACGTCCAGTAGTGGTATGTGTTGTATTCTTATATGGAAACTATAATAAAGGAATTTTCTCATCCCAATTACTTGGATTATCTAAAGAATAACAACATAGTAAATCCAAAATAGTACAATTCATAGCTTCACTTTCCCATTACTTTCAGGATGAAATGCAGAGCTAAAGTCTACTTTAGAACCTAAATTTTTAAATAATGTAATCCAAAAGTGATTACAAAAACAAACATATCGATCTAAAGGAATAACCTTTGCAAAACCATGATGTAGAAAAATGCATTTAATAGATAACTTAGGAGCTTGAGGTGCAGAAAGAGTCTTTTTACAAGGAATGAAATACCCTTGTTTACTAAACCCATCAATAATTTTCCAAATCATATCATTATGAGATGAAGTTATAGGAAGATGAGTAATAAAATCCATCAAAATTTGTTCACATGGTCCATTGGGTATGGGAAGGGGCATTAATAATCCAAATGCTTTACCATGATGTTGTTTCACACATTGACACACAATGCAATGGGAAACATACTGTGCAATATCCTTTTCCATATTTGGCGAAAAGAAAAATTCTTCGCATGTAGAAATAGTACTTTGTATGCCCCTATGACCCCTATATGGTGGTTCATGCATCTCTTTCATAGAAAATTCTACCTTGTGTGATGCATAACTTGTGTTGGAAATACAGGAATCCATTATGAAAAGTGTAGTGATCCTCACTAAATGTTGTAGAATTATGGAAAGCATTCCATGTTTGTGAAAAATACAAATCAAATGCATAACTAGGAATCATGTCATGAAATGAATGAATATGAACAACAAAAATATTATTAATTGAAACAATATTTGTTTGTGAGGATGGGAGGTGACTAATGACATCAACTACTTGAATCATAGGCTAAAAATTACTTGAATGAAAATAGCACATCACTAATTAATCATACTCAAGTATAACGACTAATAGCTATGCCAGGTTGATATTGAATCATAGGCTAATTTTTTTTTAATGAAAATCATTTAATGTGTCTATTAGAAATCAATGGTTCATTTAATAAATGCTTAATAACTTGTTGTTCCTTTTTTATAAGAACTTTAGAACCCATAAGCTAATGTTTCCAAATTTTTAAAGCATGCACAATAACCAAAAGTTCCTTATCATATGTACTATAATTCCTTTCAAAAGGTTTAAGTTTCCTACTTTCAAATGCAATGGGATGATCATTTTTTATTAATACAGTACCTATACCTAAACCACTAGCATCTGTAACTACATGGAAAGGTTGTGCAAACTTTAGTAATTACAAACCACGTGCATGAGAAAGTGCATGTTTGAGTTTTTCAAAAGATTGTTGTTGTGCTAGTTCCCAAGCAAATTTTACCTCTTTCTTCAATAATAATGTGAGTGGGAGTGCTAAATAAGAAAAACCTTTTACAAAGTTTCCATAAAAACTAGCTAACCCTAGAAAAGAGTTTACATCATTCATAGAGTGAGGAAAATTCCATTCTTCAACTAAATTAATTTTCTTTGGATCTACATGAATGCCTTGAGTAGAAACAATATGGCCTTGAATACTCTAACTCTTTTTGGAAGAAATAACTCTTATTAGGATTGGCATAATGTTTATTTCTGCATAATAAATTAAAGATAGTTGCTAGATGATTTTCATGGTCATTGTCATTCTTACTATAGACAAGTATGTCATCAAAGAAAACAAGAACAAAAGCTTGGTACTTAAAAAAACTGTTATTCATCATACGTGCAAATGCAGCATGTGCATTGGTGAGTCCAAAAGGCATTACCATGAATTTAAAGTGACCACTTTGAGTTCTAACGACAATCTTATAAATGTTATTTTATGTCATTCGTATCTCATGATAGCCTAATTTAAGATCAATTTTGCTAAAGAAATGCTCCACAAAATTTATCTAGCAAATCATCTATCTGAGGAATAGGATATCTGTTTTTAATTGTGATCTTATTGGGTGCTCTATGGTCAATGCACATCCTATAAATTTTGTCCTTCTTCTCTACTAAAAGAAGAGGTGCTCCAAAGGGAGA
Source organism: Ceratopteris richardii (assembly GCA_020310875.1). Classification (NCBI taxonomy): domain Eukaryota; kingdom Viridiplantae; phylum Streptophyta; class Polypodiopsida; order Polypodiales; family Pteridaceae; genus Ceratopteris; species Ceratopteris richardii. Next base: position 87,767,429 of record CM035417.1, on the reverse strand, counting down.
AGAACTACGTCTTATAAGTCCTTTGTGGAGTAGTTGCTTAACTTGATTAGTGATTTCTGTTTGATGTAATGGTCCATGCCTATAAGATGCTTTATGGGGAGGAGAACTACTAAGAATTAAGTCTATACTATGGTCAAGAGATCCCCTAGAAGGTGATAGTATAGAAGGAAAATCAAGCAATCTTGATAGGAATCTGTAAATGATTTATGTGCATTAGGAAGTCTGTGTGTATAATCAACTATGTTATTGACAAAAACAATACATGAATTGTAGCCTTTCCTAAGTGAACTTTTTACTTGAGTATGAATAATTAATGGAAATGGTTGGAATTCATGCCTGCAGACAAAGAAATATCTTGATTGTTAAACTTAAACCTCATTGTATGTGTATGATAATCAATGCATGGATTATAATGATGATGAAAAGGCATACCAAGTATAACATCATAGGAACGCAAAGGAGCAATTGAGAATGTGCATTCATCTACGAATGAACCTATAAAAATCTAAACATTATGCACTTCACTTGTAACATTATATCTATTTCCTTGAAATGTATCTTTAACTTTATAAATAGAAGTAAGTTGATGTAATTGAAGATCTTGCACTAGTGTATAAGAAATAAAATCATGTAAACTACCATCATCATCATGTAAAATATTAACAACTTTACCATTAATAGTACATTGCATGCAAAGTAAAGAATGAATTCAAATTTTGTTACCCAAGGTACTTAGATCATTTTCCAATGCTTCTTCAATCCAATCAAGTTGAGAGTCTTCATGAAAGGCCTCCATGTTCTGTACTTGAGCTCCAATAGGCATCATATCATTAGTTCGAAACCTACATTTAGCTTTAGTATGACCATACTTACCACAATGCCAACAAGTGGTGCGGTACCTCTTTTATTGAGCATCCATCATCATAGTTTGAAGAGTTGGAGGTTTGGTAGGGTGTAAGGGGGTGTCTTGGGTACTCGTGAAAAATTGGATTGGGGAGGGCATTGAAAGGTAGGTGGGCACTGAAAAATAGGTGAGCATTGAAAAGTAGGGGAAGAAAAAGTAGAAAAACGACACTTGAAAGGAAAACTAGGCTTGATTGGTTGTGGTCATTGACGCATTTGTTGTAAGCAAATGAACTTGGTTATGGATTGAAACTCGTTTTGAGCATCACGTGCAAAAGAAACAGCTTCATAAAGGGTCATGGGATGTAGTATGTTGAGCTTGGCTTGGATTCCCATCTCCAAACTATCTTCATACTTTTGTTGCAAGGTATCTTCAGGAATCATTTCAAGCAAACGAGTAAGTAATAATCGTTGCCAAAAACGTTCAGTATAGGTAGACACAGTACCTCCATCTTTCCATCCAAACGTTTTCCATGATCGACGAGCATGTAAGTGGAACTGAGGACGAAGGAAGGACTCCTTTATCTTTTGTTAAAATGTGGTCCATGTGGTGGGGTAGTCAGTGCTATGGTGCAAAACATTCCACCATAATCATGCCTTACCCACCAAATAATTAGTAACAGATTTCACTTTCTCACTTTCAAAATATGCTTCATCCAAATAAAAATCATAAAATTGAGAAAGCCATGAAAGAACAAATTAATCATGCCTTCATCCATCAAGTCGTGAAAATTGGAAACTTTTAGCATCATTCTTGGACTCCATGCCTTGTTCTTGAGTGGTGATAATGGTCTTCACCACCCTAACTAGGTTATGTTCATCACTCTGTATTTGTTGGAGTGAAGCATCACATACTTTTATCTCATTTTGAGCATTTTCAAGTTCTTGTCACAAAAGTTCCAAGTATTGCTCATGCATCTCCCCAAGTAAGGGTGATGTACCAAAACCTTGGTGTTATAGGTAAGGTCTATGGCCTTATATAGAACCAAAACCTAGGACTAAGCATGTTAAAAGAAATTAACAACAATGTATATATATATAAATAAAATAAAATAAAATAATAATAATAAATAAAATAAATGAGAGAGTTTGATAAATAATCATAAATAAATAAATAAAATAAATGAGAGTGTTGAATAAATAAATAAAATAAATGAGAGTGTTGAATAAATAAATAAATAAATAGGGTGAAGAGAGTGTTAAAATTTATGTTAGATATTAATTTAAAGGAATGGGGTATCAATAAATGAAAATAGGCTAGTGGATAAAGTTTATCTCTTGGAAGTATGAGGTTGTGGATTCAAATCTCCTACATGCTAAAGAAGGAACTAAGTAGGCTAACTTGAGAAATAAGTAAGCTAACTAGGGAAATAACAAAGCACTTATTGCCACTCATAAGTTAGAATTGCTTTGCATGTAGCCAACAACTCCCAATGAACCAAAGGGAACATAAGTGAACCAAGAGAACCATGAGAGCCATGAGTGCCAGAGAAGCCAAAGATGCCAAAGTTATGCCATAGTTCTATGTCATAGTCGATGCCTTAGTCAACTCCTTAGTCGATGCCTTAGTCGATGCCTTAGAGTAAGCCAAAGGAGTAACAAATGATAAACGAATTGATAAATGAATTTGATAAATTAATTTGATAACCGAACCGAACTCAAACAGTGAATTGTGCACAGGGAGCATAGGGGTTATAGTGGGTACAATAAGTACAATAAATACAGTGAGCATAGTGAGCATAGTGAGCATGGTGAGCATAGTGAACATAGTGAGCACAAGGGGTATAAGGGATACAGTGAGCACACTGCACATTATCAAATTTGAAAAAAAATCGAAAAACCAAAACAGCGGACCAAAAATAAACAAACTTGATAAACGAAAACTTGGATTGGATAGTGAGACGGTTGCTGATTCGTGAGTGGACACCATAGATCATGACCGGATGCTAATATGTACACCTCCGTAGATGTGCCTTGGCTCTTATACCACTATTGATCAAATCCTCTAGAAGCACATACATAGAGGATAGTAGAGAAACAAAATCTCCTAAAAGCATAAACATAATAGAAAGAGACAAGCCAATTGACGCCATATTGGGTACAATCTCCCCCCACATACTTTGATGGATGATTCTATCATAGTATGTGTATTTATAGGTATTTTTCATTGCGTCCTCAATAGAAGACACATTAGGGTGGCACTTCAAAAAGTGTGCATTTATGAAAATTTTCTTTATTCACAAAATCTTCACTTTTCAAGCAATCTATTATTTTTACAAAAAAATGTCACTCTCTAAAGAGATCTATTATTTTGATAAAAAATAACTAAAATACTATCTTCTAAATATTCTTCTAAATATCTGAATAAGTCCATGTATGTTCACACTGTCATGAGTCTTCACCTGCTAAATCAAAAAAAAAATCACATTAAAACCCTCAAGACATTAAAATCCATATAAAATTCCATTATTCCATAAAATATAACGAATTCACTTGGTGCTTCATTCAGTTTTGTGTTGTGCTCCAATCTTCTTCTTCTTCCTTGTCATGTTTGTGTGCTTGTGCAAACCTCGAACTACAAAAATTGGTATCAAAATAGTTCAGTGCTTCATCGAGGGCATCATCAAGACCCCAAATTGGTGAGCATACTTAGGGCAATTAGGAGTTCAAAATTGCTTCATGCTCATTTTGGCCTCCAAATGCACTATCGCGGTGCCTATGGAGGCATTTTTATCATTTTGTGCCAAATATGTATTTGGTTTGCTAGTACAAGCACCTCAAAGTTTTTTAGAGGTTTAGCATAGCTCGACAACATGGTTCTCTTCAACTTTTTGAGATACAATCATTTTTTTGCATCCGGGTATTTAGCCAATGGACATGACTGAAAGCAATGATGTATTTCATATGTTGGTTGTTGAGGATAGGTTGGATGTTACTAATTACCCATTGTGGGCATATATGATGTGTCATGTATTGTAGCAAAATGGTTGTGGAACATTGTGCACGTTGCTCAAAAATGTCCTACTACGCCTGTAAATATAGTTACTGAAGGCTGTCGGAAACAATATCATATAGTACATTGTGCATGGTCATTGGTCAAATTTGCTCACAAGATACAGGATGTGTAGTTGTTCTTATTACTCCCTCTACAACCAAAAGTGTGGGGCGATGTGGCTAAGTCGTTGTCCTCTCATCCAACCCACGTGGGTTCAAATCCTGGCAACAGTAGCATGATGCGAAGGAAGTTTTTAGCATGCTTTTCTCATATAAGAACAACAGTGGACACGAACTGACAGATGAATTGCGATGAATAAGCTTTTCATAGATCGTAGTGCTTTTGTTTTATTGGAAGAGCTTTTGGAGGGTACTCAATAATATATAAGAACATGCTTGGCTCATTGTCTATTATCCTACACCTAGTTCAACACCAGCTTTGGAGCTTTGGTACCTCAATAGAGGTGGTGCTTCTTAGCACATGGGGCAACCATGTTGCTATCTTGGAGCATGTTGAGGAGCAGCTATGGAGTTCTTCTTGGAGAAGAAGAGTGTGCTTACACTCTTGGTTATGGAGAGGATTTATCCCGCAGTAGCTTGGTGGTGTGGATCGACCATTCACATGATGTATTTGAAGATTGTCTTCTACATGAAGATTTCGGGTTACTTCAAAGACATTGGATGGTGGTTAACATAAGATTTACATCTTATGTTAAGAATTCAGGTACATATTCTCTTTATGCACATAGGTACTACTTGAAGTATATGGAAGTGGCATCCATATTAGGAGGATTCATATTCAACATAGGTAGAAGAGAATCACTACATGTATGCTTTATGCATATTTGGATGAGGTGTTCGAGAAGGTATGTTCATATGAGTTTGAGGATTTTTGGTAGCAAACTTGTTAGAATTCTTTGCTAATTTTGTAAGTATGTGATCTTTTCACACACATATCTGACTTAGGGTGTTCCATAGCCTAAGTTCAGATGAGGGTTTGTTGATTATCAGTTTTAGACTGATCCTTCCTCTTTCTGTCACTCATATTCATTCTTCTACAACCTATTAGGTCACACATCTCATATATATTCAGAAATATGTCCATACATCTGAATATTCTTGTTACATTTCTACATTCACTCATCCATCTATTTCTGTTCACATAGAGTGGTTGAGAGTTTTGACTCCAACATTGTAATTGGAACATTTTTATATATGGTAGTGTGAGTAAGCAATGGCTTACATAACACTTTACACATGTTGTCTAATCTTTCTCTATCTTTGTCTCATCATTTGTATGATTAAATGTGGTATGTTCATTTTGTCAATATTTGGAACATTGCTGAAATCTGTGTTGCTGATCCTGGACCTATGGAACTATGGACCTGTGGTATTAATTATGGGCCTACATAATTTCCAAAAAAGGTGATGCAGATGGTGTTGAAGATGATGATCTTAAAATTCCTCTTTTTTTTGTGTTTTATGTTGCACCTACTATAGACTAGCTTTACCACTTAAAACAGGAAAGAAATTAGGCTCCTTTTTCTTACCTCTGAAAACAGTTGGAGAGTGAGCATATGAATGAAGGAGATTGTATGGATAGTTTTCTAACAAAGATCAAAGATTTGAAGGAGAAGTTGGTTTCGGCTAATGAAGTCCTACCAAATATATCACTTGCATAGACTATTCTTAGTAGTCTTCCAAGTTCATAAAAAGGTTTTGTTTCAACTCCTTGGTTGATGATAAAAGGAATTCCTAATGCCTTAATATTTGAGAGGTTATTCTCCATTTTGTTGCATGAAGATCAATTGAGAGAGAACATGTCCATTATGTGTGTTGCAGATCAAGCTTTCCTAGCTAGTCAAAATGGCAAATGTAAATGGAGCTCATTTGCACAGTCAAAGATGGCAAACAAAGATGAGAAGAAAAAAAAAAAAGCAAAAATAGTTTTGTAAATATTGTAAGGGGAATGATCATGCCATAAAGAGTTGTACAGAACTAGCTACAAAAGAGGCAAAGAAGAAAGAGGCTTGAATGGTTTTTGTTAAGATTCCTAATCTTGTGCAAAATGAAGAATGGGCATTTACTATTTG
>CM035417.1:87461439-87756439 GCA_020310875.1 Ceratopteris richardii | reverse complement strand
CACATACATGCCTAAATGCACACATAAATATATATATACATACTAACATATTTACATGTACATATTTACACATACATGTACATGCCTACATGCACACATAAACATATATATACATGCATACATATTTACATGTACATATTTACACATAGACACATATACATATATACATGTACACAATTATAAACACTTGCATATATTACGTACATGAATACATGTATACATATATCACACACATGCAAACACATACATATACATGAAATACATATATATGCATACTAATATATGTATACATATAATACACATGAATACACACACATACATGATAAAAATTTACTCCTCGAAGATAAAGCTATATATAAAATAATTAGGCATACCCCCGAGCTTCATGTTCTAACTTAGAAGAACATGATTTCATCTCTCTAGTAGGATTCATCGTTATTCAAGTTAATAAAAAAAACCTATTATCTGATATCCATTTAGAAGCTTGAAGTTACTATCTAATCTGCTCATATGTTTTCATTATTGCCATCATTTTGGTAAGACATCAATATAGTCTCATCTTCATTATCCTTATTGATTTCATTTATTTCTTCTATTGTTAAATCTATGTTCTCATGAATCACATCATCTATTGGTGGATTAATATCTATTTCTGGTAATTCCTCTTCCTCATCAGTAGAATCAGCATGTAGAGAATTATCCTCTTCATCAAAAAGATTAGTATCATTATCACGTATAATGAGTCTAATTTCTATTCCAGATGTTGATGTATCAGTATCTGATGCTGAATCATCAAGAGGACTTTCTTCAATCTCTCGAACAATAAACTGTTCAAACAATGACCTACCTCTAGGTTGCACATGAATGACTTGCCACCAAGGATGAGCATCTGGGTTTTTATAAAAAAATGCTTGTTCAATATGCCTAGGAAGAATATATGGTTCTTTAGTAGATCGCATTACCTTGGAAGAATCAATTGACCAAAACCCAGATAATTCCTTTCTTATTGTAGAATTACTACCTTTATACTCCGCTCGATACCAGTCAACCTTCAAAATAACCTATCAAAATATATAACAACAAAAACGTCCCATTATTAGGTGCTTAAAAAAATAACTAACTCTAAAAAATATATATAAACTTTTTTCTACCTGTTTGAATGTACGAAATGAAATTTCGTAGATACCAACAATAGTTCCTACGTAACCAAGTTCGCTATCTATAAGGTTCGTGTCTTTTGAGCTAGCACGTGATAGTTGCTTGAAACAAGCAACAATACTAGAATCCTCTGTTTTACGTAAAGAATCAATGGCTTTGATTCTAATATGCTGTCCAAAAGCCCACATATTAGTGAACATTCGAGCCTGCAAAATAAATTCAATTAGTAAATAGAAACTAACATACATATATGAAAAAAATAAAATATATATTTTAATAAAATTACCTTTTGTTCACAACCTATCATTAACTCTCTTTGCTCATCTGAGATTTCTTCATTATTTGCGTTGGCACGTTGCAAACGACTATATAGCCAATCTGTGAAAGAAGGTATATCTGTAATCTCATTATTATCGAGATTACGTCTAGATCTTTTGTTTTTTCGCCTTTTACTTTGGAGACTTTGAAGTTCCTCGTACTCGTTAACGAATGCTTGCATGCATTCGCTATTATATGCTACAAAAGTAGAAACATCATTTTTTTCTTGAAATGTAAATAAGAATGGAACCCCCTTACCTGATAATACCTCATCTGTTATTTTTGAAGAAGACTCGTTGGTCCATGCACGTGGAGCTTCTTCATGAACTCTTTCAAGATACTCACTAACGTAATACATGCACTCTTCAAGCATCCAACCCTTTGCCATGGATCCTTCTGGTTTTGCTCTTTGTCGCACATAACCTTTTAGTATTCCCATAAATCGCTCGACCCAAAACATCCATGGAGTGTTGACAACACCGGCAATCTCTATCTCATCTACAAGATGGACTAGTAAATGAACTTGAATATCAAAATATGAAGTAGGAAGTTCTTTTTCCATCAAACATAGTAGCTCTTTGCATTCACGTTTTTTTTGTGGGATCGAATTTTTATCGATCTCTTTGGATGTAATCCACCTATACAAATCATAAAAACAATTGTAAAGAAGTTAATTAAAAAATAAAAGATATCCAATATTCATACATATTAAATATAAAAGTATCATAATTACCTTATAAGTGATCCAAGACGATAGATCACATCTCGTACTCCTTTCGTTGTACATCCATCGATAACCAAAGGTAAAATATGTTTCAAAAAGTTATGCCAGTCATGGGTCTTTAATCCAGATAAGCTCTTATCATCCATAGTAAACATGTTTTGAAACGATGCTCCATATCCTGTCGGAGTCTTGATCAATTGAATTCTATTGTTGATAGTCTGTATCTCTTTTGTTGTAAGTACCCAAGGAGCAGATGCATAAGTCGTTTCTTGTCGATGTCTATCAAAAACTGGCCATAACTTTGGTTTGGATTTTTGATCTTTCAAATCATTCCTTGATGTTGTGGTATCTTTTAGTCCAAGAAGATGCTGCCATAGTGAATAACCAATATTTTTGAATATATGCATAGGATCAAGAAGATGACATACTTTTAACTCTTTCCAATACTCCAAAGAATACCATATTGATATGTTGTCTGCGAGTGCCAATTTCCCTTTACCTCTGTTCACATACTCATTATCTGAATCATCACTGAAGATTTCTGCTTCTGGATCTATCAGAGGTCCATCTGTCCATTTTTTATACCAATCCATAGGCGTCATAGGTTTTGGATATTGGCCTGTTTCAAGCTTTCCATTAAAATGTATCGCTTCTCTTTTAGATCTTAATGGATGATCATCAGGCAAGAATCGTCGATGTCGAAGATAAATATTTTTGTTGAGATTCTTACTATAGATTGATCTCAACCAATCACCACAATATGGACAAGCTTTATAACCCTTAGTAGATATTCCTGCATCATGGAAAAGGATAAAAATATAATTAGATTAAATCATATTTATTTACATGCATATTGAATAAAAAAATTACATCAATACCTGAACAAACGCCATATCCAGGAAAATCGTGAATAGTCCAAGCCACAATACCACGAATCGTAATATGTCTTTCATTGATGCTTTTCGATATATCAATGACATTAATACCTCTCCATAACTCTTGAAGATCGTCAATGAGAGGAGCAAGATATACATTCATATCTTTAACTTGTCTTTTGCCTGGGATTAAAAGTGAAAGCATTAAATGTTCCTTTTTAATGCTAAGATATGGCGGAAGATTGTAGTTTATGACTACCACTGGCCATGTTGACCATTTACTGGATTTCATGGAGAATGGATTAACCCCATCTAATGCAACTCCTAACTTTAGATTCTGTGGATTTTGTGCAAATTCAGGCCATGTAGAATCAATATGCTGAAAAGCAACACTATCATGAGGAATTCTGATTATTCCATCAGTACTTTTGTGATCATGTCCCCAAGTCAAAAGCTTTGATAATTCGGGGCTTTGAAACATATGTCTAATCCGTGGAGCCAATGGAAAATGTCTCAATACCTTATTCGGGATTTTACCTTCTTCACCCTTATATCGAGGAGATTGACATTTGGGACATGTCAAAGATTCTGCATATTCACCTCTATATAAAATACAATCGTTAGGACATGCATGTATACATTGATAATCTATACCAAGATTGTTGATTATCTTCTTCATTTCATCATGTGAGGTAGGAAGAATATTTTGACTTGGTAAAAACTTTTCAGATAATAACCTGTAAGTTTATCAAAAAAAGATATATTAAAAAAGGTAAATAAATATACATACATATATACATGTAGGTTTTTATTCTTACTTTAGATAAGGTAAGAACAAGAACTTGAATTGAATAGATACTTTTTGTCCGCGCATCTTTTAAAACTATTAATGCATCTTTCAAAATATTTATGCAAAACAATCGTATCCTGTCAATTCACACATATGTTCATATAATGGTGACCTGGATGAATCGCATGCACAGAGGTTATAATCAGATTGCTGTCTCTTGAGTAACCTCTATGCATGCGACTCATCCAGGTCACCATTGCGAATATTTGGAAAGATGCATTAATAGTTTTAAAAGATGCGCGGACAAAAAGTTTCCATTCAATTCAAGTTCTTGTTCTTATAACCTTATCTAAAGTAAGAATAAAAACCTACATGTATTTATATATGTATATATTTATGCATATATATATATATATAAATAGATAGAAAATTGAAATTTATACCTTAATAGTGTCGAAACAGATACATTACTCCATCCAAAACGATTTTGAAGGTTGAGAATAAGTAAGCTCGCATTTAGTCGTGTCAAATGACTTCCTTCATATACATGCTTTAGACATTCCTCTCGAAGATATTTCTCATTTTTAGAAATATCCATGCTCTCACTGTCATTTTGATACCAATCCTCAATAAAATCTGCCATGCCATCATCTTCATCATTGTCACACAAATCTTGTACTTTATCATCTTTTGAATATAGATCTTTCAACTTTGCATATTGCACATGCTTAGTTTTGCGTAGCCTCCTCATGGAAGCTTCTGATAAATGAGGTCTTATTGGTAATTGTGAATGTTGTGGACGAATATCATCAACATCATACGTTGGAATCTACACATATAAATAAAACTCATTAGTATTTCATAAATGAATAAAAATTAAACTTCAAATATAAAATTAAGTATATAACTTATTAAATATGGATAGAAAATTTTTATTCTCTCTAGCTAAAAGGTGCTCTTGGAGGTCTACGCCATCCATAATTCACTAATAGTTCATCACCAGCATGTAATGTAGTAATAGCATTGACAACTATGTATCGTGATACATCTCTACTCATGTATGGTGATTCATGACTGTTTTCACGCTCCTCAAATGTGCAATTAGTCCTTGAACTATTATGTAACCCTTGACTACTATTTATTAAACCTGCTATATTTCCATGTGTGTAAGGTCTTCCATCAATATATAATCTTTCATTTTCTGCATGTAAAATCCTTCTACTAGTAAGAGATGCTGCGTTCAAGCATATTCCATAAGTACTCATGCTTTGAACATGACGTGAAAGTCGATGCCAATCTCCCCATCCATATATAGGACCACAAAATGACATAAGAGTGACTTCAGAGTTCGGAGGCACATACAAATCCTCTACAATAAAGAGACCACGACCAGCATTAGTAATAGTGGATGGAGCAATCATATAACGATTACCCCAAAAGTTGAAAACCTCTCCATCTAAAGGAAGTGGTCCTCTATTCCATCCTCCATATCTTCTTCTATCATATGTTTGTACTAAAGAACGATCACGAGCTGGCAATGGATAATCTCCAGCCGTTTCATTCTCTAAACCAGGAGGTAGAGGATTTCTAGAAACCTCTGCTTGTAATTGATGAACAGCAAGTCCATGACGTGTACGAGGTATATTAACATTATGAGAAAAATCATCATCATCATCATCATCGAGCAAGTATTCCTGTATATCAATAATAATTTGATTTTATACATGGTTTTTAAATAAAAAAATGATATTAATATATATAGAAAATACATACCCAAGCATTATCACGTTGACTAGGTGATGGTGCATGCTCAAAAGTACCATACTCTGCCTCATGTTGAATACATTCCAATCGTGGTCTTCGATACGTGCCATAACAAGAGTTACACCAACATATAATATGCTCTTGATAGTAAAATTCATCATAATTCCTATCGGAGGACACATGTGAAGTCGTTGCATGGGTAGGAGGTGGTGGAGTACCCTCTGATTGATCAGAATCTGCACATCATAAGAAACATAAAAAAATATATAAGTTATATATCCATCAAATATAGTTAAAATTAAATATTTCATAAACTTACAGTATAAAGTCGTTGCACGATGAGGAGACGGTGGTGGAGTTCCATCTGATTGATCAGAATCTACAAATAATGGTATTTGATATTAATAATTTGATTATCTACATAAATAAAAAATTCACATATACATATTTACACATACACACATATTCACATATACACATTTATACATACACACATATTCACATATACACAACACATATTATTGTGGGATAAATGCATGTATTTTGTATGAATGAGTGTATATGCATGCATGTGTGTGTACGTATATATATGTGGATATGTATATGTGTGTTTATGTTATATGTATGTATATGTGTATATATATACATATATGCATGCGTATATGTTTGCATGTATATGTGTATGTGGGTATGTGTATGTGTATGTGTATGTGTATATGTGTGTATATATGTGTATGTATTCTGACTTTTTTTTCTGTTTGAGATTAAATTAACAGGAGATATTGTATGGTCGAAAAAAATAAGAGGCGAGCTAACATACCACCTGAGTCGTGGCAGTTTTTTCGTAGACAGCTACGTCTTCAGGAGTCATTTCCTCAGCAGAAGGTACACAAATTAATAGTTTATATTTATAATTTTTAGATATTGTAGTAATTTTTTAATTTAATTTATGTATTTTTTTTCTTGAATAAACAGGCTGCTGCAAAGAAGAGAGTGGAGTCGGGCCACACATCGCACTTAGGCCAAATGGGCCATAATGGTTTTGTAGCTACGTTTGTAAGTATATGTGTTATTGTGAGTATATTTTTTATTTTAGTTAAAATGCAAGCAACTAATGTTTTTTGTTTGTTTCATTGCAGCGAAAGGATTATGGCCGATATCCTACGAAACACGAGATCGAGTATGCTACACATTTTGGATATCGGCGTTTGAGCGAGTATATACAAGATCATCCTGATGCCTTTGTGAGTATTTTTAAATTTTATATAATTATTTTGTTGTTATGAATGTTTTAATTATTTTATTGATTTATGTTTGTTATATGTAATACAGGAGTATTATGGGGAGACAAATATGGATGAGGTGGAGAGACAGACACAGGAGGGACGATCTCGATCGTCACAGGGTGATCATGAGGATGAGGATGAGGAAGATCAGGATGATCATGATATTGCTGATGATGATGATGATCATGATGATGATGATTAGGATTTTAGTTGATTATGACATTGGATTATATGTATTTACATTGATATATATATATATATATTTCTATATATTTTTCATTTCAGTCATGTTTTGAATTGTGTGTATGGTATTAAGTAATGAAGAGTTTTGTTCTATTGATTGTTATTATTGTTTATATTAAGCATGTGTTTTAATACTTTAATTATATAATTCATTCATATGTGTGTACCTAAGTGTATATGTATGTGTGTGTATATGTATGTATGTGCATGTGTATGTGTGTGTATATGTATGTATGTGCATGTGCATGTATAAGTGTATATGTGTGTATGAGTATGTGCATGTGCATGTGTATGTGTGTATATGTATATGCATGTATATGTATATGCATGTATATGTATAACTCTATGTGTATGTGTGTGTATGTGCATGTATATGTGTATATGTGCATGTGTATGTGTGCGTATATGTATGTATATGCATGTGCATGTATAAGTGTATATGTATGTATCAATATGTGCATGTTCTTGTGTATGTGTGTGTATATGTATAACTCTATGTGTATGTGTGTGTATGTGCATGTATATGTGTATATGTAGGTATATGTATGTGTGTGTGCTTCTTCATCATGTATAAGTGTATGAGTGCATATCAATAAGTGTGAGTATGGTATGTAATGAAAATAACACAATTCAAATGATCTACAAATAATAGAAATTGTACTTACAATTGTGACCCATAGTTTTTGCTTGGTTAGCTTCTTGAATAACCTGCAATAACGAGAGAGAAAAGAGAGAGAGAGAGAGAGAGAGAGAGAGAGAGAGAGAGATCTAGAGAGAGAGAGAGAGATCTAGAGAGAGAGAGAGTGAGATCTAGAGAGAGAGAGAGTGAGATCTAGAGAGAGAGATCTAGAGAGAGAGAGAAAATTCAAAGAGAGAAAGATGTAGAAAGAGAGAAACAAAGACAGAGGGAGACAATAACAGAGAGCTTAAGCAAAACAACAATTCTGCATATACTTGCTTCAGCTCGTAAGCGCAGCGCAATTGCGAACGTTGGAGAGCTCTTCGATCGGATGCGTGAAAATGCCGATTGCAGAGCCTCCAACGTTTTAATTTTTGGCCGTCAAAGATCGTCGTATAAGCGATGCAACGCGTCGTCGTATAAGCGACATTTGCTTAGCGTCGCTTATGCGACGACCGTCGCTTATGCGACGACCGTCGCTTAAGCGACGCATTTGAAAAGCGTCATTTAAGCGACGCTAAACGGAAGCGTCGCAAATACCGTCGTTTCTTGCGACGTATATTCGACGGTCCGCGCTTGACGGTAATTCCGACGCGAGTTGCAATTTTATAGCGACGAAATTCTGTCGCGTTAACCGTCGCTACACGCCCGTATTCCTTGTAGTGCTACTACTAATGGTAGTTCATTCACATTTTTGGATGCTCCCTGGTTGTATATTGGGAAAAATGCAGTTTTCCTCTTCAAAGAATGGTTCACTTTGAGCCATTCATAAACTGTAGCTTATTCATACCGATGTATGTGGTCCTGTGCAGAAAAACTCTTTTGGGAACTAGCTTTACTTTGTGAATTTTATTGATGATTTCTTCAAGCATGCATGGATGATCCATTGAAGGCAATGTATGAAGTCTTTATGTGCTTCCAAGAGTTTTTGTTTATGGTTGAAATTATTTCAACATGTGAATTGGGCACCCTTCATTTTGATCAGGGGGAGGGGGAGTACATGTATTCTGATTTTAATGCATTTTGGATTGAAGGTGGGATACAACATTAGTCGTCAGTGCCATACACACCTCATCAAAATGAAGTTGTTGAAATAAAGAAGAGTTCTCCCATGGAGATGATGAGTTGTATGGTCAAAAGTCAAGCTTTACCACATAGCTTTTGGCTTGAAGCCATTATGTGTGCAACATATGTACTTAACATGTGCCCCACCAAAGCACTGCAATATATCACTGCATATGAGGCTTGGCATGGACACAAGCCATCTATTGCTCATTTGTGTGAGTTTGGTTGTTTAGCATATGCATTAGTTCATGAACAACAATGTATGAAATTGGATGGTAAAGTAGTGAAATGTATTTTTGTTAGGTAGAGTTCTAAAAGCAAAGGTTATTGCCAATATCATCCATAGACTAAACACATTTTGGTTAGCCATGATGTTGTTTTTGTGGAAGAAGCAATTCAACCATTAATTTCATGTATCAAGGAGACTTCAATTAGCTCTAGAAATGTGTATTACACCTTGCTGCCTCTTTTACGAGGTGGATTGTCAGGTGATCTTCCAAATGATGCAATTATTCAGCCTTTATATGCTGCAAATTATGATGCAAATCATTCTATTATTGATGCAAATTTACATGATGCACTTGTTGATGAGAAGCCTAATATTGTGGAGGCAAAAACTATGCCTAAATGTTTGGTGCAAACTTTACGAGATAGCAAATTAGATGCATCTTTATCATATTATAGTCATTTAGGTTCTCGTAGTGCTTCCTTTGCATTAGATTCCTATACAATGGTTTACTCTAGTATTTATGATGAGAATGAGCATGTTTCTATTGATGAAGCACAAAAAATATCAAAAAATTGGATGGCTGTTATGCAATCAGAATATGATGCTATTATGAAGAATGGTACCTATTCTTTATGTGATTTTCTTCTAGGAAAAAAGGCCATTGCATTAAATGGGTATACAAGCTGAAACATAAACCTGATGGAATAGTTGATAGATATAAGGATAGGCTTGTTGCAAAGGTTCATGTTCAAGAGATAGGCATTGATTTTGATGAGATCTTTTCACCCACTTGTCAAATGAACTTCGTTCATAGCATCTCTGCACTTGCAGCTCATCATGGTTGGAATGTACATCTATTGGACATTAAAATTGAATTTGTGAATCGTGAATTACATGAAGAAGTGTATATGTTTCAACCCCAAGGTTTTGTGCAAAAAGGGCATGAAAACAAAGTGATTAAGTTGAAAAAATCCCTATTTGGTTTGAAGCAAGCACCATGTGCTTGGTATGAAAAGATACATGCCTTCTTGCTTGCACATGGTTTTGAGAATAGTTCAAGTAAGAGCATCTTATATGTTAAGCATGCAACTGATATACTTTTGATCATTGTTGAGTATTTTGATGACATGCTACACATTTGTCTTAATGCGAAGCATGTGTTGCCTCTAGTGTCGATGTGAAAGGCCAAATGGCCATCAGACACTTCTTTGTATATGTTCTTTAATAAAACATATAGTGGCATGGTCAGCCACAGACTGTAAGTTTGACCGCATTTGTAACACCTAAGAAGTCTGTGTTCGTGCTCCTTGTGTACTCTATTTTTTGCGTATTTTGCATCCTTTTTTTAGAGTACTATGTGTAGCCCTAGGAGCTCAGTTTTCTACTCCGAAGATATTTTCATGGAACTCTCAAGAAGGAGAGCACATTGTGATGCATTGCCATCGAAATACTTCACTGGTATTAGAGCATTTTGACACAAAAGATTTGTTCCTTTTGTGTGAGCGAAGCGAGCACCCACCCACCCACCCAAGGCTTTCTCCAAGGCTTATGACTGAGGCAGCAACCAAGGCATAGACTTTGGCATACCTTCTCATTTGAGTGAGTGAAGTCACCATTGTTTGCGCGCGAGGGAGGACCTCTATGATCAAGGAAGATGGAGGTTCTCGGTATTTCCTGGGAGGTCACCCATCCTAGTACTATTCCCTACAGAGCTCCCTTAATCGTGGAAATCTCTTGCCACTAAGATACACTCTTGTGGTGTTTAAAGAAGGGGAAAGACTAAGGTTAACATTACCTTGAACATGTTTTGGTCCCTCAAAGCTTCATTCTTTTCTTTCAAAGCCTATTTTTGAAGCATTTTTGTAGTGTTTTTGGAGCCATTTTGCAGTACTTTTGCACATAGTTCTCTTCACATAGGTTTAAGAAAATCAAGAAGAGTGTTCGTTGTACTTCTCTGACAATAAATATCAACCTTTATGGCTATGTTTTTAGCCACTCTCATGAAACTACAGGTTTCTCAAAAGGTTTTGAGTTTTGGTGGGAGCAGTCGCTACAAATTTATGCAGGTTTTTTGAGCCTAAAACATCAGAGTTGATAGACACTTGCAGGTGTTGGCTAGTTTTTGGGCTATGCAATTCAGCCTTTTAGTATCATTTTATTGCTTCTGTGGATACTGCTTATGTACGTCCATGTGGTCATTGATATAGCAGTTACGTTTTTGCATAAAGCCTTTTATGTTTAATAAAGAGGGTCGTGGTAGGGTTTTCTTAACTAGGAGACACCGAAATGTCAGGGTCTCTTTGGCGATGCAGGTGGAGGACTTACCTAGCCTCGCCATAGGAGATGTATCATAGTTGTTCATAGGTGCTCGATAAGCCTAGTTGGTTTCTATTAGGTAACTGGTTATATGCAGTGGAGTGGTTCACTATGCAAGTAAACATGTCAATACTTGTAGTTTTATGATATTTTGACACTAGCCATACACTCATTTTGCAAAGGATACTCTAGTAAAATCTTTCCATTTTTTTGGGTTTGTCAACTATATAATGGTCCACCTACTCCTTGATACACTTATTCGTTGGTGTTTGGAATCTTCTAGCTCCATTATCATTCTATTAGGTTCTCTACCATCATGGCATTAGAGGTCTCAAGCACATTTGGTGGATCAAGTTCTAGTGCCAGTGTTCCAAGGAGGAGCTACAACTAGCAGGGCAAAGACCATTTTGAGATCCCAAAATTTGATGGCACAAAATTTGCTTTATGGAATAATCAAATTAAAGATGTCCTAATTCAAAGGAGGCAATGGAAGCCAATAAATGGGACTTCAAAGAAGCCTATTGACATGGATGAAGATGATTGGGATGAGTTAGATGAAATGGTAAGGTCTACCATTCGCTTGCACATGGTAGATAATGTTTATTTTATGGTATTATATTGTGAAAGTGTAGAGGAACTTTGGAAGAAGTTATGCAATACATACGAAAAAGAGACGGCATCAAATAAAGTGTATCTGATGAGAAAATTATACGACCTTTGCATGGACACACATGGTGTTGCTGCTCATCTAAATGAGTTTGATGCTATATTCTCCTAGTTACATGCTCAAAAAATGGATATGGATAATGAAATGAAAGCAGTATTGTTGTTACGCACCCTATCATCATAATGGGATATGTTTTGCACAACTATTCACAATAGTGCAACTGGTGGAGAACTCATCTATGATGACATATGTGGAGCACTCTTGATTGAGGAGATTCATAGAAAATCTATGGTTGGCACTCAAAGTGGAGATGCATATAATGTTCATGATTCTTACCAAGGAACGAATCAACAACGTGGTAGGAGCAAGAACAAGGAAAAGGATGGTCAATGGAATAAGAGTAGAAGTAAATCAAGGAAGAGAGATATCAAATGCCATTATTGTTATAAGAAAGGACACATGAAGAAAGACTATTCTGCATTAAAGAATGCTAAAAAGGTAAAGGACAAAATGTTGATGGGCATGTTAAACAGTTACCTGCACCATCTACTTCGACTGTGAAGATTGAAGAAATTAATGCTATTTCTAATGATGTTGATGTGTTGACACTTGATAGTACTATGCCAACTGAGGCTCTTATGGCTGATTCTCTTTCCCACACATGGCTACTAGATTCCGGTGCTTCTTTCCACATGACACCACACAGAGAATGGTTCTCTAATTATGCAGCAAAGTCTCTTGGTACCATGAGAGTTGGTGACTCTTACCAGTGTGATATTGTGGGGATTGGAGATGTGGTTGTGCAGTTCATTGATGGTTCAAAATTTACTATGCATAATGTATGCCATGTACCTCAGTTATCATGCAGTTTGATGTCAATTAGTCAACTTGATGACCTTGGTTACAAGCTGGTCTTCTATGCTCAATCCTTTCATATATCAAAGGGCAATATGGTTATTGCAAAGGGAAGCAAAGTTGGCTCACTTTATCCTTTATCTGTATTGTAGAAAGAACAATTGTTAGCTATTATTGAACAACCTATGGCTTGTATTTGGCATGGTTGTTTGGGCCATATATCTCGTAGTGGAATGGAAAATCTTTCTCATTTTGGCTACTTTCCTATGTTATCTTTCTCTGATTTTTCACTTTGTGAGCATTGTCAATATGGAGAGCAAACCAGAAATGTGCATAGAATGCACATTGGTGCTTCAATTCAGCCTTTAGATCTCGTTCATATAGATGTGTGGTCCTATGCCCACTAGGTCCTTAGGTGGTTCTCTTTACTTTGTCACTTTCATAGATGATGCTACGAGAAAATTTTGGGTATATCCTATCAAATCGAAGGATGAGGTATTCCCTACTTTCAGAAATGGCTTGCTTGAGTTGAGACTAAAAAAGGAACTAAGCTTAAGGCTTTACGTTCAGATAACATGGGTGAGTATACCTCACATGAATTCAGCCTTTTCTGTCACTCTAGAGGGATTCATAGAGAGTCTGCAAACCTCTCACAAGGCTTTTGGGCACAAGCAGTATTGACAATAGTTCATGTGATTAACCTTTCACCTAGTATTGCCAAAGGTTTGAAAGTGGCTCAAGAGTTGTGGATAGGGAAGCCACCATATTATGATCATCTTTGAGTTTTTGGGTGTGAAGCATATGTTCATATACCCAAGAATCTTAGACAAAAGTTGGACCATAAGTCAAAGAAATGCATTTTCCTTGGATATGGTCGAGAAGGACAATTTGGATATCGCTTATGGGATCCTGAAACACGCTCATTGATCAAAAGTAGTGATGATCCAAGGCTATTCTCGAAGCAATGAGGATCATTGTCTCTACACAAAGAGATGCTTAGGTGGCAGCTTGATATGCTTGATACTTTATGTCGATGATATGTGGATTGTTGGGAAGTCCTCTTATGACTTGTCCATTATCAAAAAGAAGTTGAGTTAGACATTTGATATGAAGGATTTGGGGGATGCAAAATGTAACATAATCCTGGTAGGAGATGGTTGAACCACGCTCTAAGAGAGAGGATTAGGAAGTAATCCTCAACCATGGCTTTTGGGGCAAGTGGTTAGCCCATCACATTCCTAACCAAGAGGTTGTGAGTTCAATTCCTTACATTGGTATCAGAGCCTAGGAAGTAGGCTTGGGCAAGGTGGAATGA
This sequence comes from Ceratopteris richardii, assembly GCA_020310875.1. NCBI lineage: Eukaryota > Viridiplantae > Streptophyta > Polypodiopsida > Polypodiales > Pteridaceae > Ceratopteris > Ceratopteris richardii. The sequence goes on along the minus strand of CM035417.1, from coordinate 87,742,155 downwards.
CCCAATGGCCTCTAAAAAAGGCGCTTGGGCATCCTCTATGTGAAAGGGTAGGAATTGTGGAAGGCGCGCGCGTCGGTTTCAAGGATGGACCTTACAATGATTGGGGTGTATCTCTCAATCCGTAGGTCGGATTGAGGCGTGTAATATACCGTTGGAAAGCTCTCGGAACGAACTTTCCAATGAGCTAGCTTGGAAGTGTGAATTCCTTGAAAAATCTTGGGTGGCACTTGATTGAGTGTTCAACATACCAAGCATGGGTGAGAACAAGGTTCAAGATTGAGGTTGAGAACAAGGGCTCGAGACACCAAGGTTGCGAACAAGAAGGTTCAAGACAGCAAGGTTGAGAGCAAGGGTTCAAGAGACCAAGGTTGCGAACAAGGTTCAAGAAACTGTGCGAGGTTGAGGGACATCAATTCAAGGGCACCTAGGGAGTTCAAGGGGTTGATCACCAAGGCTAGAGGGATACAAGAGTAGATCATTGAGGACAATGATCGACCAAGGGGGGAAGAATGTAACATAATCCTGGTAGGAGATGGTTGAACCACACCCTAAGAGAGAGGATTAGGAAGTAATCCTCAACCATGGCTTTTGGGGCAAGTGGTTAGCCCATCACGTTCCTAACCAAGAGGTTGTGAGTTCAATTCCTTACATTGACCAGTCTGGAACTTTTCCGATCTTTCAGGAATACGAAGATAAACTTGATCGCCAACCTGAAAAGTAACATTTCTTTGCTTCGGATCGGCATAAGCCTTTGCACGATCTTGAGCTTTCTTTAGGTTTTCTTTAGCTAACTTGAGCTTAAAGTTCATGTCTTGAAGGAACTCTTGAGCTGCTTGAACTCGTTCATTTTGTAGTCCTACTGCATAAGGAGACCTAGGCTGGAAACCATACATCAACATGAATGGACTAAATTCAGTTGATGAATTCTTGGCACTGTTATAGGCAAACTCAGCTAATGGAAGATAATCTTCCCAGTCAGTCTGTTTGGAAGTAACATAAGCTCTGAGTATGTCTTCCAAAATCTGATTGACTTTCTCTGTCTGTCCATCCGTCTGGGGATGTTCAGCTGTACTTAAACTTAGTTTAGTTTCAAGTCTACTAAAGACTGCTCGCCAAAAATGACTCGTAAATCGAGCATCTCTATCAGAAACTATGTCTACTGGAAGACCATAGAGTCTATAAAGTTGATTTACAAATATTTTTGCAAGTTCTGGAGTCTTATAAGTAGTCTTGACTGGTATAAACTGAGCAAGTTTAGTCAATCGATCAACTACAACCCAGACTGAATCAAAGCCCTTCTGAGTGCGGGGTAATCCAGAAATGAAATCCATGGAAATGCTTTCCCACTTTCCTTTGGGAATTTCCAAAGGATGCAGCAATCCTCCAACTTTAAGTCGTTCAAACTTATTAACTTGACATTTATGGCACTTAGATACATAGTTTTGCACATCTCGATGCAAACTAGGCCAATAAAAATGTCTTTTCACAAACTCATAGGTTCGGTTAATACCAGGATGTCCTGCACTTGGAGCATCATGGTATTCGAAAAGTACTTGTTTTCGTATGTCCGAGGTACTTGGAACACAAACCTTACCTTTATAAAGCAAATATTCATCTTGGAGAGAATAGTGTTTAAACTTTCTTTCAGAAGTACTTGCTTCATTTTGTTTATCTTGTTCAGCTGCTTTCCATGCTTGACTGAAGCTTGGATCCTCTTTGCAGCTTCCTTTCAAAGTTGAAATAAATTCACTTTGAATTTGTACAAAACTTAGATTATTCAGCATAGGCATCCGACTTAAGGCGTCTGCCACTGCGTTGAACTTTCCTTTTCTATACCTGAGTTCATAATCGAACTCTTGCAACTGCTCGGCCCACCTCGCTTTTCTACCTCTTAGATCAGGTTGGTTTGCAAACCACTTTATGCTCTCTTGATCAAAAACTATGGTCAACTTTGATCCATATAGATAATGGCGCCATTTCTTCAGAGCATTTATAATAGCGAACATCTCTCGCTCATAGGTAGAGTAATTTTGCTGAGCAGGACTTAGCTTTCTACTCTCAAAAGCTATCGGTCGACCATCTTGGCTTAGTACTGCTCCTAGTGCAGATGAACTTGCATCTGTCTCTAATTGGAAAGGCTTGTTCGGATCTATAATCTGTAGAACCGGGGCCGATGCTAAAGCAAGTTTAAGATCTTGAAAACTCTTTGCTTGATCTTCTTTCCAATTTAACTGTTGATGCTTCCCTTTGAGTTGATCTGTCAAAGGTACTGCAATCTTGGCATATCCAGCCACAAACTTCCGATAATATCCTGCCAATCCGAGAAAACTTTGTAGTTCTCGAACAGTCTTGGGCTCAAGCCATTCAAGAATCACTTGGACCTTTTCAGGGTCAACTTTGATTCCTTCCACGGAAATAATATGACCTAAATACTTTACTTCTGGGGTAAATAATTCACATTTTGACTCTTTACCGTAAAGTTTATTATCGCGAAGAAGTTGAAAAACTGTTTTCAAGTGCTCTAAGTGATTTTCATGATCTTTACTGTAGATCAGAATATCATCGAGAAAATCTACAACAAATTTTCCCAAATACGGCTTAAGCACTTGATTCATCAAAGTCATAAATGTTGCGGGTGCATTTGTCAACCCGAACGGCATCACTAAAAACTCGTAGTGACCAAACTTTGTTCGAAAGGCTGTTTTAGGAATATCGTCATCTTTGATCCTGATCTGATGATAACCTTGGCGTAAATCAATCTTAGAAAAGACTGTAGCCCCCTTTAAACTATCGAAAAGATCTTCGACTAGTGGCATGGGATACTTGTTCTTTATCGTCAGATTGTTTAAAGCCCTATAATCTACGCACAGCCTCATGGTTCCATCTTTCTTTTTCACTAACATAATCCTAGTAGGAGATGGTTGAACTACACCCTAAGAGAGAGGATTAGGAAGTAATCCTCAACCATGGCTTTTGGGGCAAGTGGTTAGCCCATCACATTCCTAACCAAGAGGTTGTGAGTTCAATTCCTTACACAAAACATATTCTTGGCATGTGCATTACTCGTAAGAGGAGTAAAAGATGCATATACTTGTCTCAAAGTGAGTACATATCCAAAGTACTGCACATGTTCAATATGCAGGGTGGAAAGGCATTGAGTACACCTTTATCCACATATGTGAAATTGAGCAAGGATGATTGCCCCAAATCAGATGAGGAAAAAGATTTCATGACAAAAATTCCCTATCAGTCTGTTGTTGGTAGTCTCATGTATGCTATGGTAGCTACAAGACCAGACATTGCATTTGCAGTGGGAGTTGAGCAGATATATGACTAATCTTGGCAAGAAACATTGGGAAGCAGTCAAGATATTTTTGAGATATCTGAGCGGCACTAAGGACAAGCGTCTATGCTTAGATAGAGAGAAAGCATCCATTATTGGTTACATAGATTCCGACTATGTTGGTTGTGTAGAAAATTGTAAGTCTACATCAGGGTACATTTTTCATTTTGTTGGAGGTGTTATCTCTTGGAGATCTCATCTTCAAGAATGTACGATAGTTTCCACCACAAAAGCAGAGTATGTTCTAGCAAGTGAGGCATGTAAGGAAGCATTGTGGCTTTCTCGTCTTGCTTGTGATATGGCTATACCTTAGCATGTACCTCGTTTGTTGAGTGACAATTAGAGTGTCGTTGCTTTCGCTAAGAATCTGGTCTATCATGCAAAGACCAAGCACATTGATGTGAGGTATCACTTCATTAGAGATTTCTTAGCCACTGAGCACATTATTCTTGAGAAGGTTCACACTTGAGATAATGCTGCAGATGCTTTGACTAAAGCTCTACCACAGGATAGCTTTCAACACCACTGTCACTTGATGGGGGTTACTTGATTCATGATCTTACACTCACTTGCATACTATGTAACATACCCATCAAGTGGGAGGTATAATTTGTATACTTACACTCAGGTATTCTTTATCATTCTTTATTTTTCTCCCATACATAATTTGGCCACATTGGCCTTTAGTGGGAGATTGTTACCGTTAGTGTTCATGTGAAAGGCCAAATGGCCACCAAACACTTCTTTGTATATGTTCTTTAATAAAACACATAGTGGGCTAATCAGCCACAGACTCTAAGTTCAATCGCATTTGTAACACCTAAGAAGTCTGTGTCTGTGCTCCCTATGTACTATGTTTTCTACGTATTTTATCTCCTCTGTGCAGAGTACCGTGTGCGGACCTAGGAGCTCAGTTTTCTTCTCCAAAGATATCATCGTGGAGCTCTCAAGAAGGAGAGCACACTGTGGTGTATTGCCATTGAAATACTTCAACATAATGTTGAATTCAAGGCTGATTTGTATGCTACTTTTGAGATGTCAAACTTGGAGCATTTGCATCATTGTTTAGGCATTCAATTTACGCAAGTTGATGGGGGGACAACTGTGTCATAAAATATATATGGACACATTATTGCAACATTTTGGCCTAGAAGATTCAAAACCTATTGCCACTCATATGGAAAGAGGTTTACGGTTCACTCTTCATGATGTTGGATATGCATTTGATGTTGATTTCTATTAGTAGGCCTTTGGATGCTTGATGATGTTATTCATAGCGTGGAATGATATTCAGTTTGCTATCTCTCAGAGAAAGTTTATGCATTGCCTAGTTGTCAAGCATTGGAAAGCGATCAAGCATATATTTTTCTAATGAGTAGTACTAGGCTACTTGGATTGTTTTATCCCAATGTGGGATCGTTACCACCAGATTTACATGCTTCTTCTAACTCAGAATGCATTGGTTGTTATGACACGTGTGTGTCTACTAGTGGTTTTTCGTTCATGCTTGGTAGCTCATCCATATCATGGTTGAGCAAGAAGGATCCTACTGTGGCCACTTCTGGTTGTGAGGCTAAGTATAGGGTAGCTTTCACAAAAACTATTGAGCGTGTGTGGCTCAGATGTATCTTGGCTGATTTGGGTGTTAGCTAGGCTTCTGCCACCACCATGTTCACTGATAGTCAGAGTGGATTGGTAGTTATGAGGAACCTTATGTTCCATGCTTGCACAAAGCACCTTGAGCTTCACTATCATCATGTCAAGGAGAGGCTCTCCACAGGAGATTTCGGTTTGGCATATATGCCCACATAGGATAACATTGTAGACCTTTTCACAAAGGCTCCACCTAGGGAGAATTTTCAAGCTTTCCATAGAGATTTCGGTTTGGCATATATGCCCACATAGGATAACATTGTAGACCTTTTCACAAAGGCTCCACCTAGGGAGAATTTTCAAGCTTTCCACAAAGATTTGGGCTTACTTATTTTTGTGGATAGCTTGGCACTTCCTTCTACATGAGAGCCAGCTCCTTGTTCACCGCATCACTCTTAGGGATATTTGTTGATATATTTTGGTTGTGATGTTTTTGAACACACTAAGTACCATCAAGGCACCTTTTCCCATCTTTAGGATGTTCTTTTCCCATGGCTTATATATATATGCCTATAACCCTTACAGGTTAGTTATCTTTGTACATTCACTTGCTAATTCATTTAGTGTTCTGTTGTTCTCCAAGCTTCTTCTTCTGCATTGTGTTGTTTGTGTGCTTTTGTGGACAAACTCCAACGATGGCAATATATTGGATTTTTTATTGAAAAATTTTAATGTCTCATGTCATTTCATCTTTTCTAAAGTTTACTTGTCTATGAATTTTTCACCATTGGAGTGATCTATTTTGGTAACTTATATGATTAGTGCATGCCTATTGTAAATTTGATTGATTGAATGTCTACATATTGGATATTGTTCCATATTGTAAAGGAAAGGTAATAAGCTAAGAAAATCCAAATTGTGGTAGTGTAGTGTAGAGACAAAGTGAGTGATCTTTGTGGGTTTTACGCCAAGGGTTATAAGCAGAGAACAAATGGTGGGAACATTATCTATAATGTTAAATTGTAACAAAGATTGATCGATTGGGGAAATTCATGTGCTCATTATAGATGTGTTGTCAATTTGTGATTGTGCGCTATGCTAGTGAGTGTGTGTTATTCATAGTTATTATGTTCTTCCATTATTTTTTAGTTATTAGTAGTTAGGAACATGAAAGCAAAGTTCTCTACAACTCCCTAGTTCAACCCAGCTTCTGCTTTTGCTTTCTAAGTTCTAGATGGTGAAACACTTTTATGATCACAATAGGATTGGGTTATTTATGTGAGAAATGTGATATTATATTATAAATATCTACAAGTATCAAAGAGAAGATAAGAAATAACTATTTCTATAGTGGTTGAGTACTTTAGTGCTGATTTCGCATGTATCTAATACACCCTTGATACCTATTTGGGTATTTTTTGGTGGTATGGTTTCCTCTTCCAAGGAAAGTACAACATATTTTTTATCATTTTGGATATCGTTCATGACATGGGGTTGTTGGGTACTACTTTGCTCAAGCAATAGAATTACATGCCCCATATGTGACCAAGAGGATAATATCCATCTTCTAAAGATTTTATACTACAAGATTTTGCTTTTGATAGTGGGGATATATTGCAGATTGATGAATAGAAAACGTTTCACTCTTCCGCAGATTAAATTCAATAATTCACAAGCATTCTTTCCAATTTGGTTCCCAAGCATTCTAGGAACTATTGAAAGTAGGAGGATCGTGAAGGAAGAGATAGATGATGAAAAAAAGCCTCCCATGTTCTCTCACTTCTTCAAGCAGCACCATTGTACCTTGTACTCCTACTTTTAAACATCTTCGCAAGCTATTAGAGCACATGGATAATCTGAACCCATGCACGCCTAGAACTTTTCTCACAACGTTGTCGAGCAGTTCATAGAAAGGAGGGAGAAAGAACCAATACTTCTTTACATTGAAATTGGAATAGCATGGCTCTTTTTGATTCCTTAGTTAGCACTTATTGGTTTTGAAACATGTAAGTGAACATCCTGCAACTAAACGTATAGTGAAATTGCAAAATACATCCACCGAAATGAATGTAGTTTCCGAACAAGGAACATCCAATATTTAGGCAAACATATATACATACATCATGTTATTCAATGCACCAGCATTTCAACCATTTAAAATATGGGACGTGGATTAAAATCATTTTTCTTTTCATTTGTTTCTCTTATTATTCAGAACCAAAATAAATAACTCTTATGGAATCTGAGTTTCAATACTCTCAGAAATTATGTTCCAGCATTTTTAACGCTTCAGTTCTGTTGAATTCATCATTCAATTTTTCGTGCTAACAGAAAAAAAACACAAAATAAACAAGCAGGGTGTGGTCACGTTGCTCTTATGAAAACTCCTGAATATAAGTCATATAATTCAACTAACATACAATATCATTAACCGTATGAATCTTAACAGTGTGAAGCTCTATTCAGAATCTTTGTCCAAAGTTCATAATAATACTTGACGTTATTCCACTTACGGGATCATACGTAATGCGCTGACTTACATAAGATCTTGAATTGCCAATTCAATGCCTCAAATGCATCGCCTCTCCCAACTTCGGTACATGCTTATGCTATTATTGTCTTCTCTTTCCGAATAACAGTGCAAATGTTTGATTACCGATGCTTTAATGACAATCCCAAAATCAACAACATGAAATTATGGCTATTGTAAACGTAATAAGAATATACTTTAAGCAACAGTTCAGCGATCATTCAAACACTATGGGTTTAAGTGAGGGGATGTTCAAATGGTCTGATGTATTTACATAAATCATACATGTTCGTACGCTAAACTTTTTGATATTGTTTAATGCAGCACTTTACCAAGCCTGATATAGGCCGTACATGAAAGAAAAAGCTAAAGTATTAAATGGGGTTTCTATCATAATTGCAAGAATTAGCGATAAGTTCAAAGATCTTGAATAGAAAGATAGAAAAGGTAGATAGTCCCGAATCAACTTACAAAGGTAAATTAGATATCCATAAGGTCAACTGAAACCGAAGCATTGTCAAATCATCAGGATTGCACAATTCCAATGCCAAGAACACCGATCGATGAAGGTACAGCACAAAAGCTTTCAGAGGGAGTTCTGCAATGTTACTCACAAATTCATTTATATATTCGCACAGCCCTGTGTAACAAAGCCTATTCATTTGATCACCCGAGGGGAATTTTATGCGAGCCAAAATGTCTCAGCAAAAGCATAAGTCTGTGTTTCCGTTTTGAAGTGTCGAGCATTAACATATAAGCTCTAAACTGCCAGAGCTAACGAAAACACAGGACAGAACTGTTCCCAGCAACTTCTTTTTTCTATCATGGTCAGCTTGCCTCCTTGTTGATTTTGTCTGAAGTGATCTCCTTTGCTCTGTCACATGTCACTGCCAAGAGTTAATGTTTTTCCCTTTCTTGATTGAACCTTTTTCCCTTATCCCTTTGCTTCACAGAGGTAAAACGTCTATGAGCAGTGCTGATTTCAAAGCCCACTCCTGCTCAACTTGTCCGACCCACTTGTCACCATCCACAGTCAAGGCACTATACCCAAACAACTCTGAACAAATACATAAGTAGTAGGAAAACTGACATACTTCATGTAGTCAGACGATAGAATGTCCTTTGCATTGTTTACATTCCCGATATGGAGAGATGGACATGAAGCGAGCCAGGAAATAGTCGATCTTCATAATGGAGTTAAGTAGGCAATGTTCCAGAGACAATTGATGCCAAAAGAGTTTCCCACTCTTGCAGTCTAAGGGAGGACAATAAAGCCTCGAGATCTAAGAAGACAACTCGTCGAACTAGGCTTTCGCCATCCTTGGAGCTTATGCGCCATTCTCACCAAGCCCCAGTCCTCGCTGCCCACCTCTTTCTCCTCTTCTCCTTCATGAAGCCGAAAACAAAAGTCCCTCCTTCATGACAATCCCCTTTCACAGAGCTTGCTTTTCCCCATCATAATCAAAGATCTTTTCCCCCCCTCCAGAAGAAATCACGTCCCCCTTCTATTTCTTTCTTCTTCCATCAAAACCTCTCTCGTGAAATTCACGTGACGAGTCACTCCCCATCTCCACTTGGTCGCTTCCTTCCATAAGAGCGCAGAAAATAGCAAAACTTTCCTCTTTATGCATATCGAATCATATCCATTTTCTTTTTATATATATAATTGGCACACACTTTACTTACATTCGTATGAATTTAGATTGTTTAAATGCAACGTACACATCAGGCATAGTGCTCTTAAATCATACTCATTCTTATGTATTTTCATGCACATTTATGTGCACACATGCTCATTTACTTACGCATATATGGATGCTCGTGGAGCATACACGTTTGCATACTTAAGGTCCTATATTTTTATATGCACGCATGCATAAATAGACACGCATTAACATATAGGACACATGCATTTACATATAGATAATTTCATGTAATATCATACATTTCTTCAATATGCTTTAACTAGGAAATTTATGGTAAGAAATCACTAAATTGAAATTTAGCCATGTTCTTCATAAGATTCGATGTTCATGTCTCTTCGATCAAATTCTTTCGTTGGCTTTGCATCACCAATATAATTTGATACTTTATAATGGTTTGCCAGTTTAGATGCAGTCAACTCTAGACCACAACGTTTCATGGGGAATCCTTTACGGTGACCTAAGAAAACCTATGCAATTCTATGCATGTACAAACCTATACCACATGAACTTGCATAACCATAATCATAACAATAATAGCATAAGCATAACCTACATGAACTACAATAATGAGAAAACAATAAACATATGCATTCATCCACAACATTAACCTACATGATCACATACTACAATAACATAATAACCATAAATTGCATAAAAAGTAACCAAACATCAAATGTATAGCCATAATCCTATATAAATGACATGAACATACTTTGAGTCTACTAGAAATCAAAGACAAAATATCATTCGTAAAATGATAAATAGTACATTACATCCAAAAATCTCGAAAAGAGTTATGTATGAAAATAAAAATTTTATGTATAAAGTGATAAATAAGTATTGGGAAAAATGGATGGATGCTCCAAGAGAATGATTGAGTAGGTACTACTAAACCTGCTTTGTACCAGCCCTCTTTTGCTTTAGAGTTGATAACTAGACCTCTTTAGCCTTCCAATGACACCATAAATTGTCCTATGTACTTTGGAAATGATGTGTGCAATGATTGAATCAAAACAGATACCTTTGTAGTTCACAAACTCAAGAAAACCTTCTATTTTGGTCTTCACACCTGCTGGGTATTTTGCTCAGTATGACCATCACAGTAGGAATTGGAAAACTTCCTTTTAGGAGTATCTAATTGGCTTAGTAAGCTACCTATTCCAAGTGGAATGATGTAAAATAATTAACTATGCTAAGAGAAATAAATTTAGCAAGTTAAGCTATACCCCCGACTTTTTAGGACTGTAGCAGAAAATGACCAGAGATCACCTCGATGCAGATTTATCCACAATGGCTGAATATATTGTCTTCAAACTTTGACAGCATGTAGATAACTTTGATCTGAATCCAACAAGCTTTGAATCACTGAATTTGGTGAAGAATTGACCGAGATATGCCCTCGACAAGTTGACAGACTTTTGAGTAGACTAACAGAGAACTCAGATATGGACAATGTGAATGTATGTATTAATGAACATTTGTATACAACTCCATTGTCATGAAAATCATTGCCAAGTGGTGTAGAGAGGTGTAGGCTAGAGTGTAGACCTTACACACACTCAGAAAACAGTAATCATAGGCTCGGGAGTGCTCTCTCTTACCCGCAACTTTTCATGTTCACTTTTATAAGAGATGTGTAAAAAATTGAATTCAAATTCAAACTTTTGGCTCCCTATGATCAAGCTCCTAAATGCTTGGAGATATTCTTTCAATCAAACAACTAATATTTCCACGAATCCTTTTGGTAGGTGATAACAAGAGATTCCAAGTCAATTTGACTTTTACAATGAGATAAAGTGGTAATTAACCACTAGCATATGTTCCTATGCTTCTTCATGTATGTATAGACTTCAATGCATCCTTTAAGCCAAATGTGTAGGCTTGTGATTTACACCAATAGCTCCCCCTCAAGCCAAACATTTTGGCTTAAGTCTTCAACTTCAATCTTCAAGTATATCTTGCAATCCAATCATGGATTTGAACCTGCAAAGTTTGGTTCCATCCAAAGCTTTAGTTAATAAATCTGCACATTGCATGTTGGTTGAATTCATCATTTGACTTTTGATATATCTGATTCCATTGACATCATTACGTGTAATGATGATGTCATCAACATAAACACAAAGATATATTACCTCTGAATTACTTCTCTTAATGAACAAAGAAGTATCTGCCTTGCTCATAACAAATCCTAGGTCTTGGAGGTATGTGGTTAACCTGTAATTCCATGCCCTAGGTGCCTGCTTTAATCCATATAAAGCCTTTTTTAATTTGCAAACATATGTTACCTTCTTAGGGTCCTCATAGCTAGGAGGTTGTGACATATAAACCTCCTCTGAAATCCATCCATTCAAGAAAGCATTCTTGACATCCAATTGGTGCATATTCCAATTTTTTGATGCAGCCACACTTACCAACACTCTGATGGTTGTCATCTTGGCCACAGGTGAGAATGTCTCCTCATAGTCAATGCCTTGGGTTTGTGCAAAACCCTTGGCTACCAATCTGGCTTTGTACCTATTGATTGTGCCATCAGAATTTCTTTTAAGCTTATAGATCCATCTGGATCCTATTACCTTCATTGAGTCCTTCTTAGGTACTAACTCCCATGTGTCACTCTCTTTGAGTGCTTCAATCTCCTCATCCATAGCTTCTTTCCATTCTGATTTGGTTATTGCTTCTTCATATGATCTTGCTTCTTCATTTGACAAATCTTTGTCAAGATAAACAGAATGTTTAGTTACAAGAGATGTATCATACCCATATCTAATAGGTTTCTTGCTTTCTCTTTGTGATCTTCTAAATGGTTGAGTTGAAGATTCAGGTATGTCTTCAAGCTTCTTCATCTTCATTTTGCCTTTGGACTTCCATGCTTTGAATTCTTCAAGGTTCATAGTATCTTCATCATCTGAACTTGTGGCTTCATTCTGAATAGGTTCCTCCTTTGTAAGACTTGGAAATTCCTCTTCCAAATCATAGGGTAACTTAACCTTCCTGCATTCATTCTCATACCAAGAATCATTTTCATCAAAGATAACATCTCTGCTTACCATGAATCCTTTATTGGTATGATTATAAAACCTGTAACCTTTTTTATTTAGATCATACCCAATAAAGATGCATTTTTCAGCCTTTGGGTTTAGCTTACCTCTTATCTGAGAAGGAATGTGTACATATGCTACACATCCAAATATTTTGCAATTGTCAAGTGAAGGTCTCTTACCATGCCATGCTTCATAGGGTGTCATGCCATCAAGAGACTTAGATGGTAACCTGTTTATGAGGTAAGTGGGAGTAGAAACACTTTCTGCCCATAGATAGTTAGGTCACTTTTTCTCATTCAACATAGATCTAGTTGTCTCAACAATTAATCTATTTCTTCTCTGAGCTACCCCATTCTGTTGAGGAGAATACCTTGTGGTTATCTCTCTTTTGATGCCTGTGTCCTGCAAGAAGTCTTCAAATTCATTGGAGAAGTACTCACCTCCTCCATCTGACCTTAGCCTCTTCAAATTCCTTCCTGTCTGATTTTCAACTAATGCAAAATATTTTTTAAAGCAATTAAATAACTCATCCTTGTGCTTCATGAAATACAATACAGTCCATCTGCTATAATCATCAATGAAAGACACATAGTACCTTGATCCTGAGACAAAGGGGTCTTTGCTTGGTCCCCATACATCTGTGTGTACAAGCTCTAGGTAGTCTTCATGCATGTATTCTTTCTTGGAGAAGGGTAACCTGTGAGACTTCCCAAATTGACAAGCACCACACTTGTAAATCATATGTTGCTTGGATACATTAGGTATCCCAAGCACACATTGATCCCTGCACATTTGTTTCAAGGTTCTTTCTCCTATGTGCCCTAACCTTTTGTGCCATATCTCAAGCTCTGAAAGTGTTTGATCTTTATAAGTGTATAGTGCAATATTCTTTGTATCTTCTAACTCAAAAGTGAAAAGTCTACGTGATTTTTCTCCTTTAGCAATCCTTTTGAATCCATGTCTTGGATCCTCCACATATGCTCCATATTGATTGAATCTAACCTGCAAAACGTTCTCCACAATCTGACCAACACTCATCAAGTTTTTGGTAATGGTTGGTACATAAAGTACCCTGCTCAACAAATTCTGATTTCCATCACAAGTCTTAACTTTTCCAACTTTAACTACTAAATGCTTTGTATCATCACCTGTTTGAACTTGATGCTTATCTTTTGGTTCCTCAAGATCAGAGAGTAGTGCTACATTGCCAACCACATGATTTGAGCATCCTGAGTCAATGTAGAATAGGTGGTCATCATTTGTACCTGACTTTGAAGTCATGTTCATGATTAGAAGAGATCCTCTGTGTAGTTGTTGTAATCCTTCCTGGATTTGAACCCTCCTTGGTAGTTTCCATTGTAATTATTCTTGTAGTTGTTGTTGTAATTATTGTTGTAGCCTTGGTGATGGTTGAATCTACCTCTTGACTGTGAGTATCCACCTCTTTGATATCCTCTTCCTCTCTGATTCTTGTAATTCCTGAAACACTCATATGTAGTATGATTTGATAAACCACAAATGTTGCATGGTGAGGAGTTATAAGATGTCCCCCTACCTTGCTTACCTCCTCTACCCCTTCCTCTTGATGATCTACCTCTCCCTGCATAATTGGCTTGAGAGGTAGAACCTTCATCTTCCACCTTCTTGCTCTTGCCTTTATCTTTAGACTTCTTATCAATGTATAGGGCAGAAGAGTTATTACCTTTGGATGTGTCTGCATTTTTGTTGAGCTTTTCTTCATGAGTAAATAATTTTCCCATGAGAGTTGTAAGATCTGGAGTGTGCATGTCCATGTAGAGATCCATGGCAGTGGTGAAGCTTTCCCATTTGTCATCAGCCTTGATCCCATTGATCACTTGCCTTACAATCTATTCTTCTTCAATCTCTTCTCCTATGCTTGCTAATTGATCTGCTACATCTTTAATCTTGGTCAAAAATTCTGAAACAACTTGCTTAGGTTGCTTCCTTAATGTTGCGCATTCAATCCACAACTGATTTTTCCTAGCCCTTGTGTTGGAGGAAAAATAACATGACAAGGTTTCCCAAGTCTCTTGGGATTTCTTACAATTTCTAATATGTGGCAAAAGAAAATCAGATATAGAGTTGAGTAAATAAGACCTTGCCAATGCATCCTTAGCACACCATGTGTTGAGCTTTTCATGTTCTTCCTTGGTTGGTAATCCTCTTGTTTTGAATGAGGGCAATTCCTAATCTCCTGAGATGTATCCATAGAGACTCCTTCCTTGTAAGTAGGTCTTCATCCTTAGAGACCATGCTTGATAATTGTTCCTATCCAATTTTTCAATCAATGAAGGAAAACCATCTCCCATTTTACCTTTGTTTGGTCTGATACCACTATTGGGAAAGATGGATGGATGCTCCAATAGATTGAGTAGGTACTGCTAAACCTGCTTTGTACCAGCCCTCTTTTGCTTTAGAGTTGATAAGTAGACCTCTTTAGCCTTCCAATGACACCATAAATTGTCCTATGAACTTTGGAAATGATGTGTGCAATGATTGAATCAAAACAGATACCTTTGTAGTTCACAAACTCAAGAAAACCTTCTATTTTGGTCTTCATACCTGCTGGGTATTTTGCTCAGTATGACCAGCACAGTAGGAATTGGAAAACTTCCTTTTAGGAGTATCTAATTAGCTTAGTAAGCTACCTATTCCAAGTGGAATGATTCAAAATGATAAACTATGCTAAGAGAAATCAATTTAGCAGGTTAAGCTATACCCCCGACTTTTTAGGACTTTAGCAGAAAATGACCAGAGATCACCTCGACGTAGATTTCTCCAAAATGGCTGCATAGATTGTCTTCAAACTTTGATAGCATGTAGATAACTTCGAGCTGAATCCAAGAAGCTTTGAATCACTGAATTGGGTGAAGAATTGACCGATATATACCCTTGACAAGTTGACAGACTTTTGAGTAGACTAACAGAGAACTCAGATATGGACAATGTGAATGTATGTATTAATGAACATTTGTATACAACTTCATTGGCATGAACATCATTGCCAAATGGTTTAGAGAGGTGTAGTCTAGAGTGTAGACCTTACACACACTCAGAAAATAGTAATGATAGGCTCGGGAGTGCTCTCTCTTACCCACGACTTTTCATGTTCACTTTTATAAGAGATGTGTAAAAATTTGAATTCAAATTCAAACTTTTGGCTCCCTATGATCAAGCTCTTAAATGCTTGGAGATATTATTTCAATCAAAAAACTAATTTTTCCACGAATCCTTTTGGTAGGTGATAACAAGAGATTCCAAGTCAATTTGACTTTTACAATGAGATAAAGTGGTAATTAACCACTAGCATATGTTCCTATGCTTCTTCAAGTATGTATAGACTTCAATGCATCCTTTAAGCCAAATGTGTAGGCTTGTGATTTACACCAACAATAAGGATCTACTGTCACCTAATAATCGTTGACCTCATGCTTAACTTGATGAGCTAGATGGTGCTAACAAAAATCTAGAGGAACCACTAAATTTATGGTCATGTTATTGACTAGGCAAACTATAACTAGACTCCCTACCATGGTACTATGGAGATGCAATATCAATAGGTGTATTTTGTAGTATAAGTGGGATAGTAGTATAAAGTCCAAGAGGAGGCGTCCATGAAAGAATGGGAAGATTAGATGTAGTAAACATCTTTGATGGCATTTGTGCAAGAGAGTCAAGAAAAAATATCCTCCAACTCAACATTCTTGTAATATTATGATCTAATATCAGCCATGCTAAAAATAATATTATCACTCCATCCAAAGATTGAGTGATCATATCTACACACTATTGTTGAGTAGATACATATTAGATATCAATTTGTTTGCTTGTAATCTTCTCCCTAACATAATGATCATGGACCTCAATATTTTGTGGTACTAGCATGATAAATGGGATTAGCTACAAGATGCAAAGAAATGTTATCACCAAATATGTGAGGAGTAGATGACTTCACTCCCAAATCTATGTATATCATCTTAATCCACATTGCATCCTGAGTTCCATTGGCCAATCCTCTATTTTTAGCCTCTATAGATGAGAGAGCAATAGTAGGTTGCTAATTTCAAGAAGAATATATTAGCTTTCAACCTGCAAATGAACATTCGAGAGGGTCTTATCCTATCATCTCATAATCCTTCCCAATCTACATCTGAGAATATCTTAATTTCAACATTAGAAGTATATGAATAGAATAATCCTTCATTCATTGTCGCTTTGAGGTATTTGAGAATCCCTTTGTTTGCCTCCTAGTGTGCCTTTCTAGGTGTACACATGAAATGGTTGAAGATAGTTGCACTACAACTTATATCTAATCTAGTGAGAGTAGCATAGTTGAGACTTCTCACCATTAGCTTGCACGTCTTCAATTAATTCACCTTCATGAGCACTTAGCTTGGATTTAATTCCATAGTTGTATCTACAACCTTAGAACTCTCCATAAATCAACTTTTCTAGCATATCTTTTATGTATTTCGTCTGAGTAAGCTACATACCATTCTCTTTGTACACTACCTCCAAACTAAGTAAGTAAGTGAGCTACCCTAGGTCACTGATCTTAAATTCCTCCATTCTTGGATGTATGATTCTTTGAATACCTTTAGCACCATTTCTTGTAAGTATAACTTCATGCATATATACAAAGGTATATGACCTCTCCATGTGATCTCTTGATGAATAGAGAAGGATCTGCTTTAGTCACCATAAACCCTTTATTCTGCAAATAGGTTGCAAGCCCATAATTCTAAGCTCTTTGATCTTTCTTTAGCTCATATAATGCTCTGATTAATTTACAAAAATGCTCATGATAATGTGAGTCTTCAAACTCGAGGGGTTAAGCCATGTATACCTCTTTTGGGATCCATCAATTTTCCAATTCTTGGTAGTTGCAATAATCATGAGTTCTTTGATTGTAGCCAAACCTTGTACCTATTAATGGTTACATCAAAATTGATCTTTACCCTAAAGATCCATTTGAATTCAATGACCGTCATCATGGGAGTCTTGGGAACCAACTACCAACTTTTGTTTTTCAGAGAGATTCAATTTCTTCTTCCATGGCATGCTTGCATTCTAGTTTCTTCCATTTCCTCATAAGATGAGGGCTCTTCAAAGTTAAGATCTTGGGCTATATAAATAGAGTGCTTAGTTACCAACGAGGTGTCATAACCATACCTTTCTAGCTTCTTCTTCTTCTTCTTCATCATCATCATCATCATCATCTTCTTCTTCTTCTCTTCCCTTATGGATCTTCTAATAGTTTGTTGATAGGATTATACAACATACCTCAGCTTGTGTACCTTTGCTTTACCTTTGGAGTTCCATGAATTTCTCTCTCTCTTCTAGGATGGTTCTCATCATCTTTTGAATCATTTGACTCTTCAATTGTATGTATTCCTTTGCTAAAGAGTGTTGCAAAGTCTTCCTCCAAGTCATAGGGGAATTTGACTTTCCTACAATCATCTTCATACCATTCCAAACTTCATAAGGAGTCATAAATTTCAAGGATTTTGAGGGCAACCTATTTATGAGATATTTGGCTCTAGATACTTCCTCTACCCATAGGTAATTTAGCAACTTCCTCTCATTCAACATGGACTTGGATAGCTCCACAATGTTCATTTTTTTACTATCTGCTACCCATTCTACTCAAGTGTGTATCTAGTAGTTATCTCTCTTTTGATTCCCCTTTCTTGAAAGTAGGAATCAAACTCATGGGATAAATATTCTCCCCCTCCATCAAACCTTAGTCTTTTAAGGGCTTTAACTGTTTGATTTTCATAAGTGCTAGATAATTTTTGAAACATGAAAATACTATATATTTATGCTTCATGGAATAAAATATGGTCCATCTAGTACAATCATCTATGAAAGACACACAACACCTTGACCTTGAGATGGATGTCCCTTTGCTTGGTTCCCCAACATATGTGTGGAAAAGATCCATAATGTCTCTATGTATGTACCCTTTCCTTGTGAATCTTTGTCTGTGAGATTTACCAAATTGACATGCATTGCATTTGTAAATCATATGTTTCTTTGAAATGTTAGGTGGTCGAAGCCCACTTTGACCTCTATTGATTTACTTTAGGGCTCTCTCTGTGATATGAGCCAAAATCTTATGCCAAACCTCCAATTGTCATAGGGTATGAGTACTATAATCGAATAATGTTGTGTTGCTAGTGTCTTAGAGTTTAAAGGTGAACAATCTACATGTTTTTTCTCCTTTTTTGTCTATGTTGTTGCGGAAATGTGGTATGCTTCCTTTACTCTGATACCACTCCTTGACGATGCGACGAAGACTGAACCTTATCAAGCCTGCGGAAATCGCCACGCCAAAGAAGAGCTAAGCTAGAGTGATTTAGAACACCTCTGTAATCAATCAATAGCTTAGCAAAGTCTAGCGCTCAACATATAAGACTGCACTCTAAATTCACTGGAAAAATTTCAACGAAATTTCACCGGACTGTCACTGGACTGACACCGTAATCGTACCGGAATTGTACTGGAATGAACTTCAATTCTGTTTATAATTACTTCAAGCGAACTTACATGAAGTAAGAAAGTGACGCAAAAGCTTCCTTAACTTACTGAACTCTTTCTGAAGTTTAAGAAAAAACTCCTTTAGTTCAGACAGCCTCTTTCCGGTCCAACTTTGTACTGTGTGTGGATATCTTTTCCACCGGAAAACTTAATCAACTAAAAGTAGAGATGTCTAGCTACAGAATGAGCTATCTCTCACACAAAACTTCGCATTACTCTGCGAGATCTACTTCGTTCTTCTACCGGAAATTACTTGATTACAGTAAGAACTGCAACTGACCGAAAATGCGGTTACTGAGAAAACGTTAACTGTTAACTAACTTTAAAACATACTCTATTTCTTCCGCATACAAACAGTACGCACAAACATCCACATGAACATGTGTTTTCTATTAGAGAAGATGTGTACAAGTGAGCTTGGCCTCTTCTTGCTCAAGCTACAAAAACTCTCTTATACTGAGTAGTTTCTTATTACCATCTCTCTCTCAGATGAATACCCGATATCTTAGGCTTCTGTTATTCATCTATACATACACGATCTCTGGCGTCTTCTTCTACATACGCGATCTATGGCGTCTTCTACCTCTCTCTCTGTATATCTGTATCTCTGCGTCTCTGCGCATGTGCTATATCTCTCTCTCTCTATCTCTCTTCTCCTCTTCTACATGTGCTCTTATTTATACTGCACGCTCTTCTCACGCACGTTCTTGTTCGCACTTCCCTTCTATTATTCCTATGCACGTTCTCTCTTTGTACAATTTGATTCGGCGTAACGTACTCTGATCCTGGGAGATTTTGTACTGTACATAACGGTAGTGGATTTGTCCCTCCACTAAGGCTTTTGATTTCCTCTGATTCTGCTTCCTTCTTTTTCTCTTTTTTTTCAGTTTGTCAAATCCGTGAGTGTTTCTTCAACAGCTCACCCTCAATCACTAATTTTACATCTTCCGGTCTTTCATATATCTTTCTTTCTTTTATACCTGCCATTTCTTTGAATCTGTTTGTCTTCGTTCCATCCAAACTCTTTGTCAGCATATCTGCAATCTGATCCTTTGTCGGAGTGTATACAATTTCTAACTCCTTCTGCATTACCTTTTCCCTCAAGAAATGATATTGAATTTCTATGTGCTTTGTTCTTGCATGAAATACTGGGTTTGCTGCAAGATATAACGAACTCATATTATCTCCATGTATGATAGGTATACCTTGATCAATACCCATGCTTTTGAACAAGGTCTGCATCCATATTATTTCTTTAGCTGCTTTTACAAGTCCTTTATACTCTGCTTCTATTGACGATAAAGCCACTGTGTGTTGCTTCTTCGAACACCAGCTTACCAGCTTATCTCCTAGGTATATCATATACCCATGCGTTGACCTTCTGTCATCTTGACTTCCAGCCCAATCTGAGTCACTGTATGCTCTGAGCTTTATATCCGACGTGAAGGGATAATATAATCCTTCTTTTATAGTTCCTTTGACGTATCTAAGAACTCTTTGTCCTGTAATCCAATGTTGATCTGTCGGACAATGCATAAACTGTGAGAGAACTCCCACTGCATAACTAAGATCCGGTCTTGTTAGCGTAGCATAAATTAAACTTCCTACTAATGACTGATATTTCTTCATATCTTTAAACTCTGCACCACTGTATTTGCTGAGTTTATGATTTACTTCAAGCGGTGTTGAAGCTTCTCTGCGATTCTCCATATTAAACTTCTTTAGTAAGTTTAGGAGATACCTTTCTTGTGACACATATACACCATGATCTGTGTATGTGATTTCCATTCCTAGAAAGTATGACAACTTTCCTAGGTCACTGATCTTGAACTCTCTTCCGAGTAGTTTCTTTACTTCTGTAATCCCTTCATCTGATGTTCCTGTGATTATTAAGTCGTCTACATAAATACAAATGTAGATCATACCTTCTTCTGTTCTCTTTATGAGTAGACTTGCGTCTGCCTTCGAACTTTGGTATCCAAGTTCATTTAGATATTTCACAAGTCTCTAATTCCAAGCTCTTGGCGCTTGCTTCAATCCATAAAGTGCTTTTCTTAACCTGCAAACAAAGTTTGGGTTTTTGGAATTTACAAACCCTTCAGGTTGTTCCATGTACACTTCATCAGAAATGTATCCATTCATAAATGCATTCTTTATATCTAGCTGACTTAGCTTCCATCCTTTCGATGCTGCTATAGCAATCACTGTCCTTATGGTTGACATCCTTGCCACTGGACTAAACGTCTTGTCATAATCTATGCCATGCGTTTGGGCATAGCCTTTGACCACCAGCCTCGCTTTGTATCTGGCTATCCTTCCATCTGCAAATTTCTTTACTTTGAAAACCCATTTATTTCCGATTACTTTCTTACCATTTGGTTTCGGAATAAGTTCCCATGTCTTGTTCTCCTCCAGTGCGCTGATTTCTTCTTCCATTGCTTCTTCCCATTGCTTCTTGCCTTTTGCTTCATCATAGCTCTGTGGTTCTTCATCATCTTTGACCATATATGCATAGTCTTTTTGAGTTATGTATGAAGTATCATACGAGTACCTTTCTGGTTGTCTTCTATTCCTGTTTGATCTTCTTGGTTCAAACTCTTCATATGTATCTGAATGCACTTCTTCATCAAATCTCGAATCATCTTCATTTCTCATACCTGATCCGTTCCTAGATGTACTTGCTTGCATATGATTTTCATCTTTGTTTACCTGAACAATTGATTTCCCTTTCTCTCTTCTTTTTATTTCTTCTTCGAATTCTTCAGTCGTATGACTTTGGTCTGCATACCATCTTTTCTGTTCATCAAATGTAACATCTCTGGACACAGTAAATTGTTTGGTTAGAGGATTCCATAACCTGTAACCCATCTGCTTTTCATCATATCCGACGAACACATATTTCTCTGCTTTTGGTTCAAGCTTATGTCTGAGTTGAGCTGGTACATAAGCATACGCTACCGATCCAAACAATTTGTAGTGATCAAGTGTTGGCTTCTTTCCCCACCATGCTTCATAAGGGGTCATTCCTTCCAATGCTGTACATGGTAATCTGTTTACCAAGTATGTAGCTGTGTTTAGAGCTTCAGCCCAAAGATAATTTGGACAATCCTTTTCGTTTAGCATGGCTCGTGCAAATTCAACTAGAACTCGGTTCCTTCTTTCTGCTACTCCATTTTGTTGTGGTGTATATCTACAGGTTATTTCTCTCTTAATACTTGTATTCCAAAGATAGTCATTGAATTCTTGGGAGAAGTATTCTCCCCCTCCATCAGACCTCAGTCTTTTAAGTTTTCGTCCGGTAAGTCTTTCAGCATATGCATGAAAATGCCTGAAAGCTCCAAACACTTCTGATTTCTCTTTCAAAACATAAAGAGTTATCCACCTTGTTGCATCATCAATGAATAAAACATAGTACCTCGATCCGCTGATTGATCCTTCTTTCGTTGGCCCCCACACATCTGTATGAATAAGCTCGAGTACTTCATCATGTTTGAATCCTTTCTTCTGGAAAGGTAACCTGTGGGCTTTTCCCAACTGACATGCTTCACACTTGTGAATCATATGTTCATTCTGTATATTTGGTAATCCCAATACTGACTGATTCGTTATCATAGCTTTAATTCCTTTTTCATTGAAATGACCCAATCTCTTATGCCATAAATCAAGTTCTGTAATAACCTTCTTACCATGTGTGAGTAACGCTTGGCCGATGTTCCCTTGTACTCTTAAGGTAAAGAGTCTTCCTTCTTTCTTTCCAGAAACGATCTGGTTATATCCATTCTCGGGATCTTCTACAAATACTCCTTTGTTTGTAAATCTGACCTGAAAACCTTTCTCAACTATCTGTCCCACACTAATCAAATTTTTTGGTATTGTTGGAACATACAAAACATTGGTTAGCAAATCTGCTCCATTCTTGCATTTCACTTTTCCAATTGAGTGTACGCTATGTCTCGTATTGTCACCTGTTTGAACAGTGTGACTAGAACCACCTTTTTCTAGTTCTGACATTAGTTCTATATTTCCTGACAAATGATTAGAGCATCCAGAATCAATGTAAAATACCTTTAGGTATTCATTATCTGATGTGCTGATAGAGTTCATCATCAACGATGTATGACTTTCATTCTGCGTGTCATTTGCGTAGTTGTTGTAGGTGGTGTTGTAGGATTGATTCTGTCCCCAACTTCTCACTCCACCTCTACCATAGCCTCCTCTTTCATTTTGTCTTCCTCTTTGATATCTTCCGCTTTTGCCTCTGCTATTACCGTTTTGATTTTGATTTGATCCTTGTTGATTGTGCCAACAGTCATGAGCCAGATGACTACTTAGTCCACAAATCCAGCAAGCTTTCTTGTTGGTATTCTGGCTACTTCTTCCTCTTCCAAAACCTCTTACTCTTCCTCTGCCAGTGCCTTTACCTCTTGTGTAATAGGCCTAAGAACTCGACTCTTCTTCATCTTTTGTCTTAGCTTTGTCTTTCTTTTTGTTCTTCATATACATTGCAGAGCTTTGTCCTTTATCTGTATCTCCTTTCAGGTCTTGCTCATATGTGAGCATCAAACCAAGCAACTGATTTAAATCTGGCACAAAATGATTTAAAGAAAGTTCAGTTGATAGTACGAAAGGTTTCCACCTTTCATCTCCTCTCAAACCTGTGAGCACTTGTGCTATCAATCTATGATCTTCGACTTCTTCATTTATGGATCCAAGACTATCTGCTAGATCCTTCATTTTAGTGACGTAGTCACTTATGCTTTGACTCGACTTCTTTTTGAATGTCGTAAATTCGGACCATAAACTAGCCTTCCTGGCTTTCGTAGTATTTTGGAAATGATCTTCCAATGCACTCCATATGTCCTCTGCTTTCTCCAGACCTCTAATATGCGGTAGTAGATGATCTGTTACGGTATTATAGATGTAGGCTCTTGCCGTTGCATCTTTCTTCTGCCACAGCTTCAAGGCTTCTAATTCTTCTTTTTCTGGTTGACTATCATCTTCGAAAGTCGGCTTCCTTTCTTCTCCGGTCACGTACATCATTAAGTCCTTACTCATAAGTAAGGCTTCCATGCGCATTACCCATGCGGGATAATTATCTCTATCCAACTTATCAATAGTAACGTGGTCTGCCATGATCTTCTTGTTTTTGTTACTTCCGGTGAGCTTTTGAGAATCTTTCTGCTCTTCAGAATCTTTCTCGTTCTCGTTCCACTCGTTGTGGTTAACTGGCTCTTGTTTCCAATAATGGTGAATACTCTAGGCTCTGATTAGATATGCCTAGCTCTGGCTCTGATACCATTGTTGCGGAAATGTGGTATGCTTCCTTTACTCTGATACCACTCCTTGACGACGCGACGAAGGCTGAACCTTATCAAGCCTGCGGAAATCGCCACGCCGAAGAAGAGCTAAGCTAGAGTGATTTAGAACACCTCTGTAATCAATCAATAGCTTAGCAAAGTATAGCGCTCAACATATAAGACTGCGCTCTAAATTCACTGGAAAAATTTCACCGAAATTTCACCGGACTGTCACTGGACTGACACCGTAATCGTACCAGAATTGTACCGGAATGAACTTCAATTCTATTTATAATTACTTCAAGTGAACT
Organism: Ceratopteris richardii; assembly: GCA_020310875.1. Classification (NCBI taxonomy): domain Eukaryota; kingdom Viridiplantae; phylum Streptophyta; class Polypodiopsida; order Polypodiales; family Pteridaceae; genus Ceratopteris; species Ceratopteris richardii. The sequence goes on along the minus strand of CM035417.1, from coordinate 87,717,770 downwards.
TACATGAAGTAAGAAAGTGACGCAAAAGCTTCCTTAACTTACTAAACTCTTTCTGAAGTTTAAGAAAAAACTCCTTTAGTTCACACAGCCTCTTTCCGGTCAAACTTTGTACTGTGTGTGGATATCTTTTCCACCGGAAAACTTAATCAACTAAAAGTAGAGATGTCTAGCTACAGAATGAGCTATCTCTCACACAAAACTTCGCATTACTCTGCGAGATCTACTTCGTTCTTCTACCGGAAATTACTTGATTACAGTAAGAACTGCAACTGACCGAAAATGCGGTTACTGAGAAAACGTTAACTGTTAACTAACTTTAAAACATACTCTGTTTCTTCCGCATACAAACAGTACGCACAAACATCCACATGAACATGTGTTTTCTATTAGAGAAGATGTGTACAAGTGAGCTTGGCCTCTTCTTGCTCAAGCTACAGAAACTCTCTTATACTGAGTAGTTTCTTATTACCATCTCTCTCTCAGATGAATACCCGATATCTCAGGCTTCTGTTATTCATCTATACATACGCGATCTCTGGCATCTTCTTCTACATACGCGATCTATGGCGTCTTCTACCTCTCTCTCTGTATATCTGTATCTCTGCGTCTCTACGCATCTGCTATATATATATATCTCTCTCTCTCTATCTCTCTTCTCCTCTTCTACATGTGCTCTTATTTATACTACGTGCTCTTCTCACGCACGTTCTTGTTCGCACTTCCCTTGTATTATTCCTATGCACGTTCTCTCTTTGTACAATTTGATTCGGCGTAACGTACTCTGATCCTGGGAGATTCTGTACTGTACATAGTTCTTAGTAATGCTAGGTACATACCTGCTCAAGAGATTCATATTACCATTGGGAGCCTTTACATTTCCAATATTCTCCATAGGGTGCCATGTGTCATCTTATATTTGGACCTCATGCTTATTCTTTGGATCTTCCAAGTCTGAAGCAGTGCTACATTTCCTACTAAATTATTTGAGCATCTATAATCAATGTAAAACACATACTCATCTAATTTACCTCATTTCATTGACATGATCATGTCTAGGAGTGAATCCTCATGGGATTGATCATTACAGTAGTTCTTGTAGTCTCTTCTTACTTTGTAGCCTCCTTGAAAATTTTTGTTGTGGTTATTGTTATTGTTGTATCCATATGCATTGTTGTATCTACCTCTAAGAGCTCCATGTCCACCTCTGTTATATCCACTTTATTTATGGTTTCTTGAGTTCTTGAAATAAGTCTCATGATGTGGTTGGTTAATCCACAATGCTTCAAACGGTGAAGATCCTTGAGATCTTCCCCTACCTTGTGTACCACATTTGCCTTTTCCTCTTCTTCTTCTACATTTATGTGCAAAGTTAGCTTGGGATGTATTTCCTTCATTATCAAATTTGTTTTTCCTTTTCATTGGTATCTTTACCTTTACTTTATTTTTGTAAAGGGCAGAGGATTGATTATCTTTTTTGAGTCTCATCGTTCTCCATATGTTATGCCTCGTGAGTGAAGAGTTGTCCCATGAGTGTGTTGAATTTGGCACCTATGTATCCATGTACATGTCCATGGAAGTGGTGAATTCTTTGCACTTGTCACCTTGATTCCATAGATGAATTGCCTCAAAATTTGTTCCTCATCTAAAGTTTCTCGAATGCCTCAATTGATTTGCAATATCCCTCATCTTGGTGACAAAGTTGGTGGCACTTTTCTTGGGCTTTTTCATGAGTGATGTGAATTGCATCCATAGTTGGTTCCTCCTAGCTTTGCTATTTAAAGAGAAGAATGCTTCCAAAGCACTCTAGGTCTATGTGTGATGTCTTACAATATGAGGAAGTAAGAAATTAGAGATATTACCAATCATCCTTTGCATACAATGTGTTCAACCTTTCCTATTCTTCTTGTGTTGTTTGTACCTTGGTTCTCAGAGTAGGCATCACCTCATCTCCAAAGATGTATCCATAAATAGTTTTCCCTTGCAAGTAAACCTCCATCCATAGAGACAATGATGAGTAGTTGCTTCCATCCAATTTTTCAAATCAAGGAGGAAATCCATCACCCAAAATTTATGGACTATTCTAATGCTCTAATATCACTATGGGAAGTGATGGGGACTTGCAAAGATGAGAGGTTCTTGGCAAAAACCTGCTCCAAACTATCGTACTTTTCACTTGAAATCTAATAGATTTCCTAATTTTCCAATATTTGCAATAATATTTCTATAATACCTTGGAGCACTGATCTCAAACGTTTATGTCAAAATAGATAACTTCCAAAACGTGCACATGTAGAGAAAACCTTATATTGATAGAAGAAGGAACTTAGGAAATTACTCAGAGCACACAACCTACTAGGAATTGACCCCAATCTTTTTTCACATCCTAAAATATAGCGGTAATTGAACTAATCAACTTAGAACAACAATCTTTCATCATGCTTGAAGATGGAGAGATTATCAAAGAGACCATGTTCTACTTCTTATAATGATTTTTTCATGACAAAACTGATGGTTTCACTTATATTCTCTTGTATACTCACATATATGAACGACTCTTCATATAACATAGTATTGATTCATTCTTTGGAAATGAAGTATGAAGCTTAAAAATCCATGAGTCAAATGTTTGATCTCCAACCAAAATTTGAAATAAACTTTTCAATTTGATTTCTCATCTCCTAGATTGTAGGGAAAAGGGAATATTTCAAAACTAATTATTCCCCTGAGGTTTCTGAATGATATTTGGCTCTTTGGAGTGATGGAATACCATAGGGAGACTTGAAGAGTATATAAAAACACTCCATGTACTTGTATTTTAAGTTAGATGAATATATAATAAGATTTTATCTACATCTTGCTTAATGCCCTTTTGTCTCTGTCATCATCTCCAATGTTAGCAAAATTGGAGAGCTTGGTTCTCCCTACTCCCACATCTAATTCTCATGACTAAGAATTTAATGGAAATCTATTCATATCTAGTTGCAGTTTTCAAAATCTTGTATCATTTGGATTATCTTAGTGTGTGCTAGAGCTTTCTTAGTGTCTCAGGGTATGTTCTTGCTACTTCTTGAAAAGTCGGGGTGACACCTTATTAATGTTAAACGTTGTCGCGAAGGGCCCAGTTGGGTGGATGAGGCCAACTGCTTGTGTTCCAAATAGACGGTACACGCAGGGTGCTTCGGGCAACTTAAGAGGTAGAACTCAAATATAGATACTCATAGATAGTCAGATGAGATCATAACTCAAATCACATGTACAATTCATCAACACCATAAGAGAGAATAGAAAGATAAGTTCATCATATGAGAGACAATTAATTCATAATAATGTGTCCATACAAATATAATGCAAATAACGAAAACAAACACATCATAAGAGAGATGTGAGGAAATTGGAGAGTCAATTAATTCATAATAATGTTTCTATACAAATATAATGCAGATAACGAAAATAGATACAAGTTACCAAAACATCATAAATCATGATGTCCTCCTCATGCGAGCAGAACCTCGGTACACCAAGATGTGGACCAACACTCCTCGAGAGTGTGAGAACTTCTCCTCCAACTCCTCCTCCAAGAACTTCAGATAATCTTCAGAACTCAAGCTTGAGATCTCTCTGAGTTGATGTCCTAACAATGAACCCAAGTGCCTCTTATATAGTTTTGTATATCTCTCCAATAGCTCCTTCAAAAGCACAATAAAGCTAATCGTAATTCGATCGCTACAATAAAGCACAATATGCGTTCGCATCCGTCGACTTTCATCGTTTTCCATTGCTTAATGTGAAAAGCATGAAAAATAATACTCGTGTGTGCTTTTTCTTCGCATCTACGCCGCCTGGGATTCGAACTCGGGCGGCTTCGATAAGAGGTCAGTGCCTTAACCACCGTGCTAGGTGCTTTTGATGATACAAGGAATATTAAACAGTTCTACACATGCTGAATCCGCCCGTCGATACTTTTTGAAAAGCATAAAAGTATTCTGCGTTTTCGCGTTGATGCAGCTCACGGGTATTGAACCCACGCCAGTAGAATGGGAGGCGATCATTCTAGCCACGAGGCCTTGCACCTTTGTGTGTAGAAGGACCTACCCAAAAAGCTACACAACCTGAAACATTCTGAGCAAATGAACCAATTGGCATTGTTTTCAACAATCCCTCCTACAATGTCATATTGGTACAATCTTCAGTAATCTGCAAATCTTCTCTTGACTATTTCTAGCCAATGCTTTGGTAAAATATCTGCAACATTCTCAGTAGAAAATTATTTATTAGATTTGGATTATTCAAACACTGGATAGGTAGAGATGTGGATACGTAGAGATGTAAATCTCTACGACATTCACCCCTACTAAACTTGCACATCATCCTTGATGGGCCAATCTTTAAATATTTTTTTTTTTTCCTGCTTCAAAATAATCTGTCATTTCATAGATCATTGGATTTTGAAAACATTTATCAAGTGCATGGGAAGATAAGCATTGTGCCTATGCAAGGCCATATAATGTAGCCCTATCAATTGCATACTTTGGAAATGCATGGTCAAAATATGGTGCAAAAGATAAGGTAATTGGCATGTGTAGACGAAGCATGTGCTCTCTCTCACATACATATCAATGTATATATACAACAATCCTTACAATCACTCAAAGTGCATGGGTAAATCTCAAAACTGTGCCTTGATGCAAGGTCATGTAATGAGACCCTATCATGCATACTTTAGGTGCATAAGTAAACAAAACATGGTGCAAGTATCAGGGTAAAAGGCATTTGATGATGAAGCTTGTGCGCTCACTCACATACATATCAATGTGTATATACATCAATCCTTACAATCACTCAAAGTGCATGGGTAAAGCTCAAAATGTGCCTGGATGCAAGGTCATGTAATGAGACCCTACCATGCATACTTTAAGTGCATTGTTCCAAAATCATGGTGCAAAAGGTAGGTAAGAGGAAGTCGATGATGAGGTTCTTCAGAAATTTTGATAACTGCTTTTTAAATTGGATGTCATCCTTTTTTAATTCGTTTACAAGTGCAAGTAGATTGTGCAGGCTAAAGAAATAAACATGTGTGCATATACATTGGTTTATGCATACTCTGAGTGCAGAATAGACTCAATATGGTGCAAATAATGGAGAGTAAGAAAAGAAGACTAAAAATGCATTAAAGTCAACACTCAATTCTCACTCTTCAATCAAATAATCCTCTCAATTCACTCAAACACTCTCACTAATCTCGAGCATCATTATCATCAAAGATAATTTTGAAGAAGTGTGTTCCTGTCTCATGAAAACATCAATGTTAGTATAAAAAAACATGCTTTTCAATTCATCATTTCCTATCTAAGGATCTCTTCATGGTTGTTCTTCAATTATAAGCACCTGTTCATCCTCTTCAACCTGTTCTTTTCTGCAAAGATAAAGGTTTAGAAGACTTTGATGAATTTTTAATATTTTGTTCAATTTGTTTGATAGCATTTTCAATCCAATGTTTTTCCTTTTCTTTAATACTATTATCATTGTTTGTACTCTCATCAATTTCATTGATATTTTCATGTTCACTTTGAATAGATTGTTCATCGTTAATATCATGGCTCAATTGAACTTTCAAGTTCTTAACCTTTTCTTGATCAAATAATTTGTCATTTTCTAGAAACTTTGGATCACATAGTACATAATATTTATCATCTTTCTTTTTTAATTGTATCAACTTTTCATATTCTTGTTCATCCTCTTCCAATCTTTCTTGCAAAATTTGTTCAACCTTTTGTTTATCCAACTTGATTTGTTCACTTTTCTTTTCTTCAAAACGTTTAACTTGATTCTCAATTTCTATCATAGTTTCTTGTTCAGAAGACTTCTTGTCATCGTATCTCTTTGGTTTCCATTGTTTTCTAAATGATTTTGGCTTAGTTTTTGTTTGATCAAAATATTCTTAAATTCCACCTCTTCCTATGTTCAAGTGCAAAGTCGAGTGATCATGGTATTTGCAAATTTTCTTATCAACTTCAGTAACTAATTTAAGTATACAAGCATTCTCATATGCATTACAATTCCAAAACATATGGCCAAATTGATCACACCAAAAGCATCTTATAGGTCTATTTAATCTTCTATATGTGGCCTTAGGGGTAGATCTTCTATGGTCAGATGAATGTCTTTTATCAAAAACTTGAGTAGACAAGCTTTGTACTTGATGATCATATTTACACTTACATGTGGTAATTTCTTTTACTTGATTGGTTAGAATTTAAATATTTTCTTTCAAACTTGAAATTTCACAGTTAATACTTTTCGATGTTGCAAGTTCTTTCACATGATTAGATAGATTTTCCATACTCTTTATCAAATTTGAAAGTTCATAGTGAACAGCTCCTTCTAAATTCCCAAATTCTTGATTAAATTGTGTATTTAATGTTTTCATAATTTCATTAGTTTTTTCCAATATTGAAGTCATCATTGAGATATATGAAGTTAATGGCTCGAGTTTTTCATTTATGGATGCAATTATTCGTGACTCCATATCTTTGAATTGTTCATCATATTCTGGAGACTTCTTTTCAATTAATGCTTCCACACTAGAACCTATGTCTTGTGTGGTGTGTTTTGCAACCCCATTTTTGCCCATTGTTCACTAATATAATCAATGTAGAAGTAAAATATGCGTACCTAGAATTGAGCTTGATATTGTACCTCCTAATTGCCAAATCCCGTGGAACAGTTTCACGTCGGGTTCACAATGTCGCGAAGGGCCCAGTTGGGTGGATCAGGCCAACTGCTTGTGTTCCAAATAGACGGTACACGCAGGGTGCTTCGGGCAACTTAAGAGGTAGAACTCAAATATAGATACTCATAGATAGTCAGATGAGATCATAACTCAAATCACATGTACAATTCATCAACACCATAAGAGAGAATAGAAAGATAAGTTCATCATATGAGAGACAATTAATTCATAATAATGTGTCCATACAAATATAATGCAAATAACGAAAACAAACACATCATAAGAGAGATCGGAAATAAGAGAGATGTGAGGAAATTGGAGAGTCAATTAATTCATAATAATGTTTCTATACAAATATAATGCAGATAACGAAAATAGATACAAGTTACCAAAACATCATAAATCATGATGTCCTCCTCATGCGAGCAGAACCTCGGTACACCAAGATGTGGACCAACACTCCTCGAGAGTGTGAGAACTTCTCCTCCAACTCCTCCTCCAAGAACTTCAGATAATCTTCAGAACTCAAGCTTGAGATCTCTCTGAGTTGATGTCCTAACAATGAACCCAAGTGCCTCTTATATAGTTTTGTATATCTCTCCAATAGCTCCTTCAAAAGCACAATAAAGCTAATCGTAATTCGATCGCTACAATAAAGCACAATATGCGTTCGCATCCATCGACTTTCATCGTTTTCCATTGCTTAATGTGAAAAGCATGAAAAATAATACTCGTGTGTGCTTTTTCTTCGCATCTACGCCGCCTGGGATTCGAACTCGGGCGGCCTCGATAAGAGATCAGTGCCTTAACCACCGCGCTAGGTGCTTTTGATGATACAAGGAATAATTAACAGTTCTACACATGGTGAATCCGCCCGTCGATACTTTTTGAAAAGCATAAAAGTATTCTGCGTTTTCGCGTTGATGCAGCTCACGGGTATTGAACCCACGCCAGTAGAATGGGAGGCGATCACTCTAGCCACGAGGCCTTGCGCCTTTGTGTGTAGAAGGACCTACCCAAAAAGCTACACAACCTGAAACATTCTGAGCAAATGAACCAATTGGCATTGTTTTCAACAATCCCTCCTACAATGTCATATTGGTACAATCTTCAGTAATCTATAAATCTTCTCTTGACTATTTCTAGCGAATGCTTTGGTAAAATATCTGCAACATTCTCAGTAGAAAATTATTTATTAGATTTGGATTATTCAAACACTGGATAGGTAGAGATGTGGATACGTAGAGATGTAAATCTCTACGACAACGTTTAATAAGAGATTCTTTATAGAATAATCTATTTACAAAATATCTTCTTTACACTTCTAGGAAACATCCTCTAAGAGGAATTTGACCATATATAAGCAAGCTGAGAGCACTGAGCATTTTAAGTTGGAATTTCCATCCTTAAATAGAAAGTTCTTCACAGTTACTTGACAAGTAAATAGTTTTTTTTGTATCAAGTTGTTCACTTGATGTTACAAAGGACATAAGGTTCTTTATTGCACTAAGTTGAATTTCATAAGTTGAATCAAAGTTTCCAAGTGATTAAAGGAAGGTACTATACTAGAAATTTGAACCAAACCTCATCACGTAAGGAAATACATTTCTTCCACTCCTTTCCTTTCAAGTACTTCTAGCTTTACCTACAACTAAACTTAGAATGAAAATTGGTATCAATTGAAGAAGACAATGAACTGGCTGCTTTGGTCACTCAAACTAGACACTAATATTTTTTCAAATGAGCTATCAAACATTCAATTTGGAGTAGTTTTGGATCAACAACTCTTTGCCTCAAAACAGGCTGCTTGTCCACTCAGTTAGGCTGAAAACTAGTCTTCACTAAAACTTAATAATTCATAGAGCATGATGAATTTCACAAACCTAATTTGGGAAAAATAATATGCACAAGATAAGAATTCCAATGAATATTTAAAATCTAAAAATGGATACATACATTGAGAGATATGACTCTCGTAATTAGGCTACTTAGAAATGGTTAGCAGTTGGACATAGTCTATGAGACTATAGAAAATGAAATGACTAAAACCAAATGAACTAACTACAAGGGGAATTCAGTGCCTTCTTCCTCTATGCTTGCATTTCCTCCCTTGCCTCTTATGTAGCCAAGTGACCATGAGGTCTCATGATGACTTCGTGAGCTCTTTTCCATAACTCCTTCACTTCTTTGAGCAGCCACTCTTCTAGTTCGTTTTAGTTTTTTGGATTGATTCTCTTTTGGCCTCAACTACTTGTTGAAGTAAATGCTTCCATTTTTCATTTTTTTCTTTTCCTTCTATTTGAAGAGAATCCTTTTTTCAAAATATATACGACCTTGCTTCTTTATTTTTTAACACTCCCCCTCAAGCTCACATGTGAGCTTGCACCTTCAACCATATCCTGCAAATTGATTTCATCCTTGAACCTCTTTAGTTTAGAAGCATCTAAGGACTTTGTAAACATGTGTGAAACTTAGTCATTAGTTCTAATGAACTTTATATCCACATCCTTTCTCAAACTTTTTTCTCGCACATAATGATAATGCACTTCTATGTGCTTACTTCCTGTATGAAACATTAGATTGTTTGTCAAGTGAATGCTTGACATGTCACCATGAATGGAGATGGCCTCTACCTCTACATCAAGATCATCCAAAAGCTTCTTAATCCACATAGCTTCACAAATCGCAAAGTCTAATCCTCTATATTCAGCTTCTGTAGATGATAGTGCAATAGTAGGTTGCTTCTTCAAGCTCCATGTGATAGGTTTGCTACCTATCATGAATACATAACCTAAAGTGGATCTTTTGTCTTCCTTCAAACCAGCCCAATCAACATCACTAAAGCCCTTCACCTAGAATTCTTCATCATATCTATAAAACAAGGCATGTTTGGCTGTGTGCTTCACATATCTTAGCACTCGTTTGGCTGAATTTAAATGTTCACTTCTTGGAGTTTGCATAAATTGAGAAAGAACTCCAATGATATAACATAAATCTAGTATTGTGATTGTAGCATACATCAATGAACCTATAATACTCATGTATGTAGTTAGATCATGTAACTTCTCTCCATCATTTGAGCATAGCTTCACATTTATGCCCATAGGCTAAGAGAGTGGTTTGCATTCACTCATTCGGAATCTAAAAAGAGCATCGAATAGGTACCTTTTTTGCATCAAGTGGATTCCATCTTTCCCATAGACTACCTCAATGCCTAAAAAATATTTCATCTCACCAAGATCTAAAATTTTAAACTCCTTATCAAATTTTCTTTTTATCTCTTGTATTCGTGCAACATTACTTCCTGTTATGATGAGATCATCAACATATATGTAGACGCATACGTGCTTGCCTTCTTCTTTCTTCATGTAGAGAGAAGGATCGGCATAGTTGTAGCATCGTTTCACATAGACCATCCTAGGGTATGCTTGCTTGAGATTCCTAATTTATGAGCTACTTTCTCTCCCAAGTCATCTATTGAAGTGGATGTTTTAGAGGTGAAACTCGTAGCAGTGTCTAAGTCTTTATAGATCTTTGAAATCTCTAATTGGTCGCCCAAGTTATCCTCTATGTCTACACACATGCACACACACATCTGACCATAATTTGGCACTTAGCAAACCATCCAAGAACAATGGCACTTGTTTGGCTAGTGTGGGTAATTCTAGAATAGGGCATCTTTCCAAGTATTGTCTAAATCTTCCTCCAGCTAGTCGGACTGTTTCATGAGGTGTTTTCTTAAAGCTATGTATTAGGGATGAGGTATTGTGCTTGATGCCACTCTTGGAAATTTTGGTGATGAATGCTTCTAGAACCTATTCAAAGTATTTGAATTGACGTTGATGTAGCAGTTGAAACCACATCAAGGTTGTATCTTCAGAGTAAGGCCAAAATCATTGTACTAAGTGAACAAATCTTCAACTTGTTCAACTCTTAATACTTGTCTAAACTCTGCTACATGATTGTATGGATCTCCACTGCCATTGAAGTAGTTCTTCATGGACTTAACCAATTGCATAGGCCTCAATATCCTAGGGTGTTCTCTAGGTCTTGGATTTGAGGAGCTTGGATTGCCCTCTATGAAGACTCCAAGGGTAAGAAAGGCACATGCAAATGATGCAAGGAGAAGTGACCTAGGACCAAGAAGATATGGGAGGATGCCGAATTCAGTGCAATGATTGACATATGATAGTTATATGGCTTGTCATTGTGCCTACATGAACAAGGTAATACAAGATGATGAACCTTCTTGTTTTGAAGATGCAATTGGAAATGCAGATTGGGAAAAAGCTATGGGTGAGGAGATGGCTCCACTTCATGGAAATGATACATGGAAGCTCATCCCATTTCCATAAGTAAAGAAACCCATAGGCTGCAAGTGGGTTTACAAGGTAAAGCACAATGCTGATAGTAGCATAAGTAGGTACAAAGCACGATTGGTAGCAAAATGATATGCACAAACATATGGCATTGATTATGAGGAAACGTTCAGCCCTCTAGCTAAAATGTCTACTGTCAAAACACTTGTTGTGTTTGCTACAGGAAAAGGGTGGAATTTACATCAGATGGATGTGAAGAATGCCTTTATACATGGTGAGTTACAAGAAGAAGTATACATGGAGCAGCCACAAGGATATGAAGATTCAAGGCACCCAAAGTATATTTGCAGGTTGCAAAAGGCTTTGTATGGGCTTATGCAAGCTCCTCATGCGTGGCATGCAAGTATTGTTGATTACTTGACCACCATTGGATTTTCTATGAGTATGCAGATCATTCACTATATGCAAGGAAGGGTGATGATGGCATCACAATTGTGGCTATTTATGTTGACAACTTGATTGTAGGTGGTGATAATTTAGAAAGCATTAAAGAGGTAAAGCAACTTCTTATGCATGAATTTGACATGAAAGATCTTGGTGCGTTGAGCTATTTCTTGGGCATTGAGTTTATACATATAGAAATAGGTATATGGATGTCGCAAAGGCAATATGCCTTGAATATGCTACAAAAATATGGTATGGCTGATTGTAAGCCAATTTCTATGCCATTAGATAAGAATCTGAAGTTAGATGCTACATCAAGCGAAGCATTGGAAAATGCTACTATGTATAGGAAAATTATGTGAAGTTTGATATATCTCACAATTATGAGCCATGATCTTAGCTACACTGTTGGACTTGAAAGTCAATTTTTTTTTAGACAAAAGGAAGTTTGACCTTGGCCTACTCTCTTGGACTTTAATTAAATAAAAGAAAAAGTTACAAATGAATGGGACTAGTGCCCATGGGATCCCCCGAATCCCACAAAGCAGGGTAACACTTGTGGTCCTAGAGAGCATTACAAAGAAGGCTAATAAGCCTCTCATCCCCCTCATGGGGGGTCCACTTAGATTTAAGCTTGTTGATCTCGATGAGAAAAACTTTATGATGTCTAAACGGAGGGAAGCACTTGCAATTGGAGATTCTTTTGCCAAGGAGGAATAGAGACTTCTCGATCGACCATTCTTTAGGAGTGTGACCAAAGTTGACAACAGACCTCTCCCTCCAAATCTTCTAGAGGGTTTCCCCTCTTATAGAGTTCTAGAGGGCCACTGGGCAGCCAATGGCTTCACCCAGTAGTGCTTGCTTCCAAGTAATATGTTCTTGCAGCCTCAAAATATTCCCAAGGGATCACCAAAGCCTAAGAGACTTGGAGCATGCAAAGAAGATGTGACCAAGATCCTCAATGCCACGATGGCATCTATTGCACCAGGGTGGAGTCCCACACATTTTTCTAGCCTTTAAATTGGTCCAAATACCACGGTGGAGAATTTGCCACATGATAATCGACCTTTTGATCTTGATGAGGGGATGCCAGATAGCAATGAGCTTCAAATCCCAACGTAGCCTTATACAGGTCATGCACCACTTTTTGTTGAGCGTGATATGGTAGTCTGTGTTCACCTTGTTTTTGGGAATTTTGGATAAGCAATTGCCTTTGTGCCAAATGAGACCCTCATGGCACGGAGGATCCCGCCCAATGAGGAGCTGGGTTCTTGACTGTTCACAAGCAAAGCATGTTCTCTCAAGGAGAGTCCATTCTTCATAGTTCACTCTTAATTCCGGGTCGATGTCCTCAAAGCTAATCCATTGGCCAGTTTTTCTTATTTCCAGAGGTGTTTCCAGTGTCTAAACCCTTGTTCCAGAGCCTCCTAACAATTTGGAGGTTCCAAGAAGCCATGACCCCGATGCCTGTGATCGGGAACCAAATAGAGTCATTTTCTTTGATACCGGCCACCCATTTCCAATCTTCTTTGATTCTGATAAATTGTTTGAACTTGCTCCAACTCTTCCATAGGGAGTGCATAAGATTCAATCCTTTAGGGGAAACTGGGATTGGGGAGAATAAAAGGGTAAGTAGGCCCAAGACCTTCCAACCAAGGAGTTCCACCAGCATAGTCATGTTCTTGTTCTTGAAAATGAGATTGGCCAAGAGAACTCACAGTTGCACCAAGCTCCAATGATCCATTTAGACGCCAACTTGTCCACCATGCGCTCAATCTCCATAATGCCTAGACACCCACAATCCTTTTGGCTAATGCATGTAGACCATTTAATTTTTGGAACTCCCCTTTTGTTGTGGTCCCCCATCCAAAAAAAGTTTCTGTATATTCTTTCTAGTTTGCTAAGCTCTTGATCCATCCGTTTCCAGTAGGAGAGAAAGTAAATGGTCAAGGAGATGAGGAAGGTATTAGTTACCATGGCCCGCCCCGCGAGGTTGCATGCCCTTCCAATATGCCAGCTTGTTGTCAAGTTTTGAAATGACCCAATTCCAGTGTTGCTCCATAGAGACACCAAAGCCCATTGGAATACCAAGTAGGTCAAAGACCTCACCCCTTGGGATAATTTGGTAGTCATGGTCAACAAGCACTTGGGGAGGTGGTCCAATCATACCTCTAAAAGTGGTTTTTGAGTGGTTTAATTTGGAACCAGATGCCACACAGAATGTGTCAAGGTACCCCCAAAAGGTTTCAATGTTGGTCAAATCATTATGCACAAATGCATTCATGTCATCTACAAATAGCCTCATGATCATCTTGCCATGGTTGAGAGGAAGAGATACCTTTAATATGGCCCATTTCAATGTGGTGTTGTACAAGACAACTGATCCCCTCTGTGGAAATAGCAAAAAACATAGGGCCAACGGGCATCTTGCCTAAAAGAGCGTTTTAATTTGATATTGTGATAATCTTAGAAGTATAGAGTTAGCATGGAACCCTATTTTTCATGCTAGAACAAATCATATCGAGGTACATTATCACTTCATCAGAGAGAAGGTATAAGTAGGTGATATTGATCTTGTTTATGTGAGAACATATGAGCAAGTTGATGATATTTTCACTAAAGCACTTGGAGCAAAGAAGTTGAAGAAGTTTTGAAAGATGCTTGGATTAGAGGACATGGCATTGAGCTTGAGAGGGAGTGTTGAGATATCAAGCTCAACATGTAATGATCCAGGATAACATGTATCACTTTTTCATTTCTCTGACATGTATAGTGGTCATGCAGGTATATGTCAGGGACACTTCATTGAGCTTTATTGGATTTATCTAGCGAGGGTGATGGCACATTTGTTTCTTTCCAACTCACTCATTCGCAAGCATTATGTCTTTCCTTATGTACTGGTCTTTATATATTGCACTTGTATTCTTGTTTTATGTCATTCTTGTACATTCCTTTTATGTAATAGAAGAAGAAGGTAGAAGATCATTCTTCCTTGCCTCAATCTGTGTGTGTGCTCCTCTTTGATTGTGAGAGTGTGTGTGTGTGTGTGTGAGCTCTCTTCCTTATCTCCTTCCTCATGACACACTAATCCAGAGTAATCTCTTGAGATACGAGCTTCTCACAGATGAAGTGGTACTCGATCTACATGTGCTTCATCCGAGCATGGAACATTGGATTCTTGGCAATGGCCAAGGCTGATTGGCTATCCGTGCAAATGCGTGTCACAGTAACCTGCAAAAAACCAATGTCAGATAATAAATGTCGAAGCTAGATGGCCTCACATGCTATGAAGATAGATGCTCGGTACTGGGCCTTGGTGGATGATAGAGCAACTATAGTGTGCTTCTTACTTGCCCAAGAGATAGGTCCTAAGCCAAGCAAGAATATGTACCCAGAAGTAGACTGTCAAGAATCAAGATCACTAGCCCAATCTAAATCTGAATATCTGACGAGTTGGATGCCCCCTCTCTACCAAAAACCATGATGTGGGGTGAGGGCAAGGTATCGAAGTAGTCTCTGAGTAGCATCCTAATGTGTCTATCGAGGTTGATGTGCAAATTGACTAAGTATACCAACCACATATGCATATCTAATCTAGTGTTGGCAAGATGGAGTAATTAGCCAACAAGTTGTCAATAAGTATGCACATCCACAAGTGATGATGAATCCTCTAGTGTGAGCTTGATGTTTGGATCAAGTGGTGTAGATACTGAGCAACACTGGTCCATGTTATATCTGGAAAGAAGATCAGAGCAGAACTTCTTCTGTGATAGGAATATGCCTTCTTTGTTTGCCAAACTTCCATACCCAACAAGTAGTGAAGTGGTCCAAGATTTATCATAGAATACTCAAGGTGAAGTTGTGTGATGATGAATTGGATGTGTTCTTCATTTGAGCCTATCAAGATCAGGTCATCTACATAGAGCATGATGATAGTAACTAGCGACTCCTTTTGATAGATGTACATGTTAGCATCATCATTGCTTCTGTGAAATCCTTTAGCTTCAAAGAACTTGTGAATCTTTTCATGCAGGCCCTAGGCGCTTGCTTGAGTCCATAAAGTGCTTTGTGAAGTTTGTATACTTGATCTTCCTTTCCTTGGACCTTTAATCCTTCAGGTTGTTGAAAACATACTTCTTCTTGAAGATCTCCATTGAGGAATGCACTTTTGACGTCCAGGTGGTAAATGGGCCACTTAAAGTGAGCACTTAGTGCTAAGATGATTCTTATGGTTGTGAATCTTGTAGTAGGAGCAAATGTCTCTTCATAATCAATTCCATGTTGTTGCTTGTATCCCTTAGTTACCAACCTTGCTTTGTACTTATCTAATGTTCCATCTGATTTGTATTTGACCTTGTAGAGCCACTTGAATCCTATTACTTGATGATTTGTGGGTTTGAACAAGATTCCAAGCCTTGTTCTTCTCTATTGCATCCATTTCCACTTGCATAGATTCTTCTCGGTCAAGTTGTCCTTAAGCTTCTTTGTAGTTAGAAGGTTCTTGAATTTGTTGAATCTGATGCATCAAGGCATACTTGACATAATGACTTCATTTTGCTATCTCTTGTCAATAAGTCTTTGAGATCTTCTTAGTTGATTTGAAGTGCTTGCTTCTGATTTGGAAAAGATTGAGTCCCTCTCAGTAGTGTAGATGGGTGGACTAAGAATCTAATTTGAATTCTTGCTTGAGTATGTGGAAGCTTCATTGAATGTTACATCCTTAGATATTGTGATGTAGTAGTTTTTAGGATCATATAAGCGATACGCTTTTCATTGCTCACTGTACCCTATGAAGATGTGCTTCTTAGACTTGGATTGCAACTTGTTGCGATCTTCTTTTGGCACATGGACAAACACTTCACTACCAGATACTCGAAATTATTGCACATTAGGCTTTCTTCCGTAGTATGCTTAAAATGGTGTCTTTTTGTGCAATGCACTGGTGAAGCCTCGATTAAGTATGTGAACAACAATGTGTATTGCTTCTGCCCAAAACTTGTAGGGTAAGTCTTTGTTATGAAGCATAGTTCTCGCCATTTCCATCACACTTCAGATCTTCCTCTCAGGTACTTTTGTGATGGCATGTGTGGTTGAGTAACTTGGAAATTGATCCCCTTTTGTTTTAGGAAGTTGTCAAAATCATGATTAATAAATTCACCACCTCCATCTGATTGGATGGTCTTAATGGATGTGGATGCTTCATTCTCCACTTGGTTGATCCATTCACGATACTTAGTAAAAGTGTCTGCCTTTGATTTCAAGAAATACACCCAAATGTAGCGGGAGTGGTCATCTACAAAAAGAAAGTAGTAGAGTGATCCACTGAGAGACAGGGTGTTCATGGGTCCACAAAGGCCCATGTGGATAAGGGCAAAAGGATTCCTAGCTCTTGTCAACGCTTCCTTTCGAACGGGAGCCCTATGTTGCTTGCCTTGAGTGCAAGCCTGGTAGACATCATTGAGTTTCCCGAGCTTGGCAATCCTTTCACTATCTGTGATCAAGAACTTCTTGGTAAATAGGAGGTTTCCCATATCTTTGATGCCACAAACTAGATAGCAATTCCTTGAATAGAAAAAAGATAATTTATATAATCCCTTCTCTTCAACACCTTGGGCAATTATGTCTTTTGTTTAAGGGTCAATGACTTTGATAGAGGTGTTATCAAACAACGCATGTTTGTTATGATCAGTAATTGCTTTTACTGATGGCAAGTTCATGCATAAATTGGGAACAAATAACACATTTGAAAGTGATTTGCATTCCCCTTGAGCATTGGTGATCTGTACTTTTCCTTTCCCTTCTATAGGTAGACTTTTGTTATTTCCTTCACCTGTGTGCTCTTCAAGTTCTTGAAAAGAATCTTTATCTTCACACATGTGCGAGGTTGCTCCATTGTCAAAAATCCATTCGTGAGGGGAGCTGATGTAACTAGAGCTTTTGCCTCAATAGACATAAGGAGATCTTCGCTAGAGAAATCTAACCTGTGTAGGGATGATTTGGATGAATGCTTGGAACTAGAAGCCTTCGAGGTCTGTTTCTTCTTATAGAAAAATTTCTCTAAATGACCCGTTTTTCCATAAAAGGTACAGCTATACTTCTTGGAGGAAGTAGTCGATCCTTGCTTGGGTACATTGTTCATATGATGACTAGTATTTTTTTCCTTTGTTAAAAGGCCCTTTGGCCCTGATTGCAGTCTCTTGGGAGGAGTTCAACTTAGCTCGCGAGTCATGAAGGAGGAGAAGACAAAGAACATCTTCCCAAGTGAGAACTTGCCCTCGATTGTAAAAGGTCGTTACAAATGTCTCATACAACCTAGGTAGTTTGTTAAGTAGCCTGATGGCCATATCCTCACTGGAAATTTGCTGGCCGCAAAGTGCTATCTTGCATTGGTAGTCTTCGAAATGGGTTATGACTTTTGTGATTGTATCTTGTGGCCGAACAATGAGAGTATGGAATTCTGCTTCTAAAGCATAGATCCTCGAGGGTGTTTTATCTTCGGATAAGGTTGCTAAAGTATCCCAAGCTTCTTTGGATTTTTTACATGCAGTGATGTGCCCATTGGTCAGTTCATTATAGGCTAGTAGAAGTTGGCCTAATGCCCTTTTATCTTTAACATTACGGACATGCCAAGATTCTAGGTTGTTGGCCTTATTGGGTTCCGGTTCAGACCCGTCTACTACATCATGAAGGAGATTGGTGTACAGATATGCTCTCATTACATCTTTCCAAAGCTTATAGTTTTTCCCATTTAATCTTTCATCCTTGGGCATGAATATGGGTGTGAAGGAAGGTAAAAAATTGGCCATAGATGAGGTTCTAGCTTCACTCTTTGACATGACAAAGGCAACAAGTGCATTCGGGGTCTCCCTTGAGGTCTTACATCCTTTTACATGAGGTAAGAGAAAAAGATTGAGTTTAGAATATAAGACCTAGCTAATGCACCCTTTGAACACCAAATTGTAAGTCTCTCTTGCTCTTCATGTGATGGTTGCCCTTTTCTTCTCATTGTTGGCATGAATTCATCTTTAGATATGTATCCAAAGAGATTTTTGTTGGAGTTAGACGTCTGCAGAAGCACGCGAACAACACAAGGAAGAAGAAGAAGCTTGGAGCACAACACACAATACTGAATGTATTACTAGATAATGTACAAAGATAAGTAGCCCATTAGGGTAATAGGCATATATACAAGCCGGGGGGAAAAAAACCTCCTAAAGAGGGAAAAAAGTTCCCCGACGGTCCTAGTGTGTTCACACACATCACTACCTAAATATATCAACAAATCCCCCTAGGAGTGATGCGGTGAACAAGGAGTTGGCACTCATGTATAAGGAAGTGCCAAGCTATGTGGAAATCACTCCACAAAAGGAAGTAAGCCCAAAGCTTTGCGGAAAGCTTCAAACTTCTCCCTAGGCAGAGCCTTCATGAAAAGGTCTGCAATGTTCTCCTGCATGGGCACATATGCCAACATGATCTCCCCAGCAGAGAACCTCTCCCTAACATAGTGATAATGCACCTCAATGTGCTTAGTGCGAGCATGGAACATAGGGTTCCTCGCAACTGCCAATGTGCTTTGACTGTCAGTGAAGATGGTGGTGGCAGAAGTCTGATCAACACCCAAATCAGCCATAAGGCGTCTGAGCCACACACACTCAACAGTAGCTATGAAACCTGCCCTATACTCAGCCTCAGAACTGGAAGTGGTGATAGTAGGCTGCTTCTTGCTCAACCAAGACATACATGACCTACAAAGCATGAAGCAAAAGCCGCTAGTGGACACATGAGTGTCATAGCAACCAACCCAATCAGAGTTAGAAAAGCGTGCAAATCTGGCAGTAGTGATCCCCCTTGGGATAAAACAACCCAAGTAGCCGAGTACCACTCAAGTAGCGAAAGATGCGCTTAACTACCTGCCAATGCTTGGCTCCTGGGCAATGCATAAACCTGCTCATTTGCGAGACAGCAAACTAAATATCTGGTCGAGTAATGCATAAGTAAATCAAGCATCCAACAGCTTGCTGATAGAGAACAGCATCAAACGCATCTCTAGCATCATGAAGACTCAATCGTAAACATGTCTCCATAGGAGTGGCAATAGGCTTATAGTCTTCAAGGCCAAAATGCTGCAATAATGTGTCAATATATTTCGTTTGACACAAAGCCATTCCACCATCAACTTGCATAAACTCAATGCCCAAATAGTGTGCAAATGCCCCAAATTAGACATCTCAAATGAGGCATGCAAATCATCCTTAAAATCAGCAATATGCTTCTCAATAGGACCAATGAGCAGCATGTCATCAACATAGAAAACAATGATCAGAAACACATCATTAGCACACTTAACATATAAGGTGCTTTCAGTTGGACTGTTCTCAAAACCATGTGCAATAAGATAGGCATGTATCTTCTCATACCAACCACGTGGTGCTCGCTTTAAACCATATAATGCCTTCTTTAACTTGCACACCTGGTTTTCATGCCCTTTCTGCACAAAGCCACGAGGCTGAAAAACATACACTTCTTCATGCAAGTCACCATTCAGAAATGTAGTTTTAATGTCCAATTGATTTACATTCCAACCATGATGAGCTGCAAGTGCACAGATGCTCAGAACAGTAGTCATACGGCATGTAGGTGCAAAGGTCTCATCAAAATCAATGCCTCTTTCCTATGCATAACCCTTTGCAACAAGCCTAGCCTTATATCTGTCAACTATACCATCCGGTTTACGCTTCAACTTGTATACCCACTTAGTGCCAATGGCCTTCTTGCCAGGAGGCAAGTCACATAAAGACCATGTACCATTCTTCAATATAGCATCATATTCAGATTGCATAACAACCATCCAATTTTCCGAGTTTTGTGCTTCATCAAACGAAACAGGCTCATTCTCATCAGGAGACTAGATGCAGCCATAACATAGCAATCTGATGCAAAGGAGGCACTATGAGAGCCTGATCGAGTATGATATGACAAAGGTGCATCTAATTTGCTATCACACAAGGTCTGCACTAGCCATTTTGGCATAGTTCTTGCCTGCTCAATATCAGCTCTCTCATCAATAAGTGCATCATGTACATCTGCATCAAAAATGGAATTATCTGCATCATCACATGAAACCTGCAAAGGTTGAGAAGTTGCCTCATTAGGACCAACACTAGACTGTCCACTTGTAAAAAGAGGCAGCAAAGTATCATACATGTCTTTGGAGCTAACAGATGTCTCCTTAGTACATGAAAGCAATGGCTGAATAGCATCTTCCACAAAACCAACATCACGGCTAACCAAAATGCGTTTAGTCTATGGATGATACAGACAATAGCCTTTACTTTTAGAACTGTACCCAACAAAAATACATTTTACTACTTTATCATCCAATTTTCTACGATGTTGTTCAGGCACTAATGCATATGCCAAACAACCAAAAACACGTGGATGAGCAATAGATGGCTTGCGGTCATGCCAAGCCTCATATGGAGTGATAGACTGCAGCGCTTTAGTGGGATACCTGTTAAGTACATATGCTGCACACATGACAGCCTCAAGCCAGAAACTATGTGGTAAAAATCATTTATAGATATTTCATAGTCTATGAGCTTATACAGCCCACAACATAAAATGCCAAAAGCAATAATCACATCCCCATTTGACAGATCATGAACTGTACACCTATCATTAAAACATTTCACAACCAAGCCAATCTTGGCTAATGCAGAAACTCATAACACGTTCTTCTTGATCCCTGGCACAAATAAAGCATCTGACAAAGTGAGAGAACTACCATTAGTAGTAGTCAAAATGATCTTACCAACTCCCATAACAGGATAAGAGGAGTTGCTGGTGCATGTAACAGTATTCCCTCTAGGGGCAGGCTCGAGTGAAGAGAAGAAACTGTTTTGCGAGGTAATATGTTTGGTTACCCCATTGTCAAAGTACTGGCAAATATCTGAGTCTATTCCAGACATGCACTGCTCATGAGAAGATGGGTCAAAACTGCAAACAGTAGTAAACGCCCATTCTTCTTCCTCCACAAGATTAGCAGACTCCATTTTTGGTGTAGAGGCTTCTGCAACAACCATTCCAGCCTCTTTCTTGTTTGCCTCTTTTGCAGCCAGTTTTGGACAGTTCTTTATGATATGATCATTCCCTTTACAGTACTTACAAAACAATTTTAGCTTTTCTGATTTTTTCTCATCTTTGTCTTGGTTCTTCGAATGTGTAGCATTCGTAGATTTCTGCTTACTAGTAGAAGAGCTCCATTTTCCTTTGCCCTTCTGACTAGCCAGGAAAGCTTGATCTGCAACATGCATAATGGACCTATTCTGCCTAGACTGATCTTCCTGCAACAGAACAGAGACTAACTCCTCAAATGATAAGGCATTTGGATTGACTTTCATCATCAATCGAAGAGTAAAAGCGAAACTCTGATATGAATCAGGAAGATCATTCACAACGGTCTGCACAAGTGAGCTATCTGGTATAACCTCATCAGCAGAAATCAACTGTTTCTTCAAGTCTTTGATCTTTGTCAAAAAACTGTCTATAGAATCACCTTCATTCATGTTCTTACTCTCTAACTGTTTTCGGAGGTAAGCAACACGAGCCTCATTCCTAGCCTGGTACAATGTGATAAGTGTATCCCAAGCATCCTTTGTTGTTGTGCAAGAGCGAATATGAGGAATAATGGCACGTTTGACAGACAAAGCTATCAATGCATGTGCCTGGGCATCTCTGCCATCCCAACGAATCTGCTCTGGAGTAGGTGCAATAGAAACAACAACACGAACAGGAAGTTATAGAATATCATCTTCGACACCATCTCCATCAGGTTCAACACCTGTATTTGTAGTACCTGTAGTCGCAGGTGTAACAGGACGTCTTTCAACACCCTGCACAATGTTCCACAGTCCTTTTGCAACCAATACATGTTGCATCATATAAGCCCATAATGGGTAGTTGGTTTCATCCAACTTATCCTCAACAGCCAACATACGGAATACATCACTGCTTTCAGCCATGGCCGGTGACTAAAATACCTAAAAACTGACTTATCTCAAAAAGTTGAATGGAACTACCTAGACAAGTTCTGCTAGACCTGTAGCAGACTTTGAGACGCTTATACTGGCGAACAGAAACTGGTATATAGCTTTGGCACAAAAAGATGAAATAGCCTACACAAGCACTGCGATAGTGCGTTTGGAGGCCGAAACAAGCTGTTTTGATCTCTGAAACACCCTGAGTATGCTCGTCAAATTTCATGTGAATCTGAGACTGCAACCGGAGAGGTGTAGACAACGCCCCAGATGAAGCGGCGACCTGCTCTCATACCAATTGTTAGAGTTAGACGTCTGCGGAGGCACACGAACAGCACAAGGAAGAAGAAGAAGCTTGGAGCACAACACACAATACTGAATGTATTACTAGAGAATGTACAAAGATAAGTAGCCAATTAGGGCAATGGGCATATATACAAGCCGGGGGAAACAAACCTCCTAAAGAGGGAAAAAAGTGCCCCGGCGGTCCTAGTGTGGTCACACACATCACTACCTAAATATATCAACAATTTCTTCCTTGAAGGTAGACATTCATCCTCAGAGACCACGTTGGGTAGTTGTTCCTATCCAATTTTTCAATGGTAGAGGGAAAACCATCTCCCATGTTGATTCAACTATGCTCTGATACCACTATGAGAAGAGATGGTGGACACACTCCAAGGATGAGTCTGGTGTTGCAAAACCTTGCTCTACACCTACCAAACTAACTTCACAGATGATAAGTAGACACCTTGGGCTTGCCAATGATGCATTAATACCTTCTTAGTACTTTGGAAGATCAATTTCAAATTTATTCATCAAAATAGATGACTTGATATAAAACAGACATTGATAAAAAACTTGAAATTTTGGGATGGAAAGCACTCTAGATTTCCACTCAGAGCTCACAGCCTATTAAGAATTGATTAGAGATACTTTACACACGTTCAACTAGATATATGATGAACCTAAAGCAACAAATTTGATGAATTTTATTAGACTGTACTGAGAGAAAACAATTTAGGAAAATTGGGGTGTCATCCCCATTTTCTCAGGAATACTCTGCCTGCATACATAGGTCACCTCAAATAGATGTATCTCATAGAGTAATGAACCAATTATGATGAGAATTGAGATGAAGCAAATAGACTTATCACTTTACCTATAACAATTTAAATCGCATCAAAAGAGTAAGTATACACAAAGAAATCAGCGATCAAAGTTGACTAAAATTGTGAAAAATGACCTCTAGTAGTATATGAAGAGAACTCCAAGATGTGGTCGAAATATCAATTTGTATTGCACATATGGTACATGGATTGATTGGAAATCAGCCTTGGGAAGAAGAAGCACAATGTTTCCTTCACTACTAACTTGATACTTGCTCATAGTTTCCTCCAAATGTAGATAAGAACTCTGCTCTGCTCCACGACTCTTCTCATGTGCATATATAGAGAAATTTGAAAAATTTGGGGGGATTCCACCTAAACGTTATTTCAACTTAGGAGAATCTCATCTAAGTGATTTCTCCAACTTTAGGTGCTTGATTGACACCTAACAAATTCATGAGATTCTCTTCTTCCTTTTTAGCTTTTGTGATTTTACATTTCAGCTATTACAAGAGATAGTTTCTATGGATACTCTCATTGAGAGTACAAAATAACATCATTACATCAATAATGATCAAGCACTTGGCTTAGATAAAGATTCACTAACAATGGAGGTGGTGAGTATTTCTCACATGAGTTTGACTCTTTCTTACAGGACAGAGGCATAAAGAGAGAGATTACAACAAGATACACTCTTAGACAGAATGGAGTGGCAGATAGAAGAAATAGATTGATACTAGAGGCTGCAAGATCAACGTTGAATGAGAAAAACTTCCTAAGTATCTATGGGCACATGTTGTTTCAAGAGAAACTTACCTAATCAATAGGCTTCCATCCAAGTCTGTGGATGGGATGAAACCTTATGAGGCATGGAATGGCAGAAGACCTTCTTTATATCATTGTAAGATCTGTTGGTGCATTACTTATGCACACATACCCTCAGAAATTAGAGGAAAGCTTAATTGAAAGGCTGAAAGATGCATATTCATTGGCTATGATGAGAATTAGAAAGGAAAGGGAGAGCAAGAAACCTATAAGGTATGGCTATGACACATCACTAGTCACCAAGCATTCTATATACATGCCTAAAGATTATATGTGAGAAGAACCTTCTTCATTTGAGGAAGCCAACAAGAAAGAAGAATGGAGAGAAGCTATGCAGGAGGAGATTGAAGCACTTCAAAAGAATAGCACTTGGGATTTGGTTCCCAAAAAACCATTCATGAAGGTAATACGATCCAGGTGGATCTACAAAGTGAAAAAGAAATTAGATGGCACAGTAAATAGGTATAAAGCAAGGCTAGTATCAAAGGGGTTTGCTCAAACCCATGAAATGGATTATGAGGAGAGATTCTCACCTGTAGCTAAGATGCCAACTATCAGAGTTTTAGTAAGTATTGTTGCTTCAAAGAATTGGAACTTATACCAATTAGATGTTAAAAATGCATTTCTTAATGGCTGGATCTCTGAAGAGATCTACGTGGCTCAACCACCAGGATATGAAGGCAAAGACAAACCTGATTATGTATGTAAATTAAGGAAGTCACTATAAGGTTTAAAGCAAGCTCCTAGAGCTTGGAATCATAGGCTGGTCACATGCTTACAGGACCAAAGTTTTGTTGTAAGCAAGGGAAATTCTTCATTCTTCATTAAGAAGACCAATTCAGAGGTTATTTATATATGTGTTTATGTGGATGACATTATCATTACAGGAAATGATGCCAATGGCATCAAGAAGATCAAAGCCCACATGAAGGAGGAGTTCAAGATCTTGGATTGCTTACATATTTTCTGGGCTTAGAGATTGTGTATACACATTCTAGTGTATTCATTACTCATAGGAAGTACATCCATGATGTGCTAGTTAAGTTCAAAATGGAAAATGCAAAAATTGCAGGTACACCCATGGAATTGAACCACAAACTTCATGCTCATGAAGGAGAGCTGCGTGAAGACATTATAGGTTATGAAAATCTTGTTGGGAGTCTCAATTATGCAACCCTAACAAGAGTGGATATATGCTATGGGGTGAGTACATTGAGACGATTCATGCATTCACCAAGAAAACCTCACTTGGAAGTTTCCCAAAGGATCCTAAAGTACTTGAAGGGCACCATAGATGAAGAAATATTTTATCCATTCACATCAGACTTGGATATCAAGTTATACTCTGATGCGGATTGGGCTAGCTCAAAAGATGATAAGAGGAGCACTTTTGGCTACCTATCTTTTGCAAGATCTAAATTAATTTCATGGTCATCTAAGAAACAACCAACTATGGCATTGTCATCAGCTGAAGTTGAATATAAAGGCCTTGCAAATGCAACACAAGAGTCAATGTGGTTAAAGCTACTCTACTCAAATTTGGGGATACATACATACAATCTAATGATCTTTGGAGATAACACTATCTCACTTCATTTGGCTATTAATCCTGTATATCATGCAAGGACTAAGCACATTGAAGTGCATTATCATTATGTGAGATGTGAAGAGATGGATTTGTATTTGATGAAGATGAAGTGGTGCAAATACTTTGCACTACACCAGCCAAATGAACTCCAGAGATATGTGGTGGGCCCTTTTAGCTTTCCAAAGGATGTATTAGACACCGTATGTACCTTGGAAGATCACTCTCAAAAGGATAAATCAAAATAGATAGGTAGAAGTTGAATCAAAGGTAAAAAGCTTGCTATTTTGGTTCATCCACCTATTCAATGTTTTGAACAATTCTCTAGCCATAGCAGCAATTGACTTAATTCGTTTTGGGGAACTCGTACTAACTTAGTAAGCTAACAATCATGAGTGATTTCATAAAAAATGATGGACTACATAAATAGAAAAGAGTTTAACAAGTCACAACATCATCTTGATTTTCACGGGCTGTAGTAGTCTTTAGACAAGTGAGCAAAGATGTATTAATATCTCAAGCTTCCAAGACGCAATGCTTATGAAATGTTGTAGTCCTATAATAGACAGAATGTTGAATCTAACATGATATAAATCATGGAAAATGACCAACTACACACTAAGAAAAAGCTCTAAGAAAATCATTGTTCTGATAGAGTACTAACAGAGAAGTAGAGTATGAAAAGACATATGCAACTTTGAATGAACATATCTCAAAATTGTGAACTTCAATTGAAATGAAACTTTTCAAATATGTAGTAGACTTAGAGAGCTAACTTTACTAAGTTGAATCACTAAAAATGATGAATCATGCTCAAAGAAAGCATCTCTACAAACTCACTGAAAAAAAACTCAAAATTCAACCCTTCAACAAGAAAGGCTACATACATGGAGACATATTGGAGTTGGTCCAGAGATGTTTGGGAACCAAGCTAGGAGCCCTCAATATCTGGATCAAGGTATTATGTGTCATTCATAGATGAGTTTAGTAAATGGACTATCTTATATTTTATGAAGCATAAAGATGAAGTGTTTTCATGTTTCAAAACGAGCTTAGCTCTTGTGGAGAATCAAATAGGTAAAACCCAAAAAAGAATAAGTTCAGATGGAGGAAGAGAATGTTTTTCCCATAAATTTGATTCTTATCTCCAAGATATAGGGATGACAAGGAAAATCACCACCAAATACACTCCTGAATGAAATGGATTGGCTGAGAGAAGGAAGGCCGATTGTCGAGGCTGCAAGGTCAATGCTAAAAGGAATGAAAACCACTATCTGCTTGGAGGTAGAGGTAGTATCAACAACTATCTATTTGGTGAATAGGCTCCCATCAAAGACTCTAGATGGTATCACTCCATATGAGATATGGAATGGAAGAAGACCTAGCCTTGATCAATGCACGATCTTTGGGTGCATTTCATATGCACATGTACATTCATAGATTAGAGGAAAATTGGACCCTAAGGCAGATAAATGCTTCTTCATTGATTATGACATTAATAAAAAAGGTTATAGTTTTTACAATCAAAGCAACAAAGGATTGACTATAAGTAGGAATTTTGTGTTTGATGAAAAAGATAAATGTAGGAGGATGAAACAACCTAATGAACTAGAGGAGGACTTGCCAACCTTATCAAAGAGGAATGAGCACATACTTGAATCATCAAGTGATTCTGAAGATGATCAAAAGACTCCATGGAGAGAAATCAACTCTTGGAACTCACAAGGAAAAGAAATAATATAGGAGTTGAGAGATGTGGTAGAATCCTCTCAATAAACAACAAGAAGGTCAATGTTGCTCTATCACAATGGTAAGTATCACATTAAGAAGCTCCACCTCCTTAATGTCAATCCGAGGAAGAGATAGGAGTGATATGAAGATCCTGAATGTGAGATGTAGTGAGAGTGAAGGTGAGAAGCATAGAGATGCGCACACACATACACACACACATATATGAGACAAGCAAGACAAAATGGAAGATAGGAAAATAGACTCTATTCTCAAGATCTCAATTACAAGCTCAAAATAGCTCTAAGCTGTTCTCTTCTCATACAAGCTAACCTCAAAAATGAGCTCTCTAGCTCTCTTTATAGTTTTTAGACTAGTTTTGACCGGTTCACATCTAGTGACCGGCATAGTTAAAAAATAGGTTCTAGGTGCTATTTGAAGGTCTAAACAAGGTCTAAAAATAGCCAAAATTGGTAGGCTCATTCTACCTAAGCTCCTCAAGCTTGAGGACTCCTCGGCTTGCACAAAGTGGATCTATTAATTACAAAACGGTTTCTCTATGTTACATATGGTACAAGAGTGATGAAAATCACTATTGAGAGTTTTTGAAAAAGTAATATAAAACATATTTCTTAGAAAAAAAATAATTTTCCTGACTCCCCACTACTTCATTGTGATCTACCTTCACATACTTCCTCGTCGTTTGTGCCTTTGGCTACTGCCAACACTCCCCTCCCTCTCGCTTTTGTCGTCCTCGACAAAACCTTGTTGTGGGGTCTGTCAGATATAATTTTGTAGGAGGTCATTGTTGGTGCATTTTACCCAAGCCTACATGCTTGATATTATCCTCATTTGTAAGTCACATGTGTAGTCATGTGAACACCTCTTGTAAAAGAGTTCATTTTATCTCTTGTAAATGGAAAAAGAAAAAAGGAAAAGGATGGCTTACCTCATCCATGATGTAAAAGAAAACTCGTGGCTCTAACTACCTAAAACCACAAATTTTTGAGCTGAGGGAATCTCTCCTAACTTTGGGGATCACTTTTAGGTGGAGCCATTCGAATTCGAATTCAAATCTCCCTCCAAGAATAGCTATAAAAAGATCAAGAAGGAAGAGGTGATTAGCAAGCCTTGTACGTGACCACTTCATGTCATTTTGTAGAGATTGAAGAGCTTACTCCATAGCTCTATCATTATACTCCCATTGTGCAAAGATTCATTGCCAATGTGGTTGTAATCATATGTGAATCTATACATTTATCATTATCTACTTCTCTGTTTTGTTCTCTACTATACTCACTCAGAGCAGTACCTTCAGAAGGTCATATCTCGAGTTCTAATAAACCTTTTTCAGTGATTTAACATGCGTTAGATAGCTCATACTAACTACTTTCTAGTTAAAAATTTTCAAGGTCATTGGAGTTATAGCTTTGGAGATATCTGCATTTTACTGCTCACTAGTCTATCTCTGTAGAGCCCCGAGAATGGCGGGCATGTTCGAGACTTTGAAAAAATTTGTTCTCAGTGCTCAATCGATCATTTGAAGTGTTTTAATTTGGGTTGGGAAGCTTGCTAAGTCTGTTTGCTATGCCCAAAAGGAATGTTTCTAATTCCTACCAGGTTGAGAGCATTGTTTAGTTTTTCCAGTAGGTGTATGTCCAAAATAGCAAGTTTTGGGAGCTAGTCATTTCGCAACTAGTCTGCCTTGACTTAAACTTTTGGGATACATGTTCCAAAGTACTTGGCTGATATTTTGGTGGATTTAGGAAGCTCAAAGGGTCTACTAATCAACTCTGAAGTCTCAGTTGGCTGGTGTGAAGCTGGTTGTAGTGGCACCTACTCATCTTTGGATTGCATCCACCATTTCTCTTCATAGTGGTATCAGAGCATAGTCAAGCAACATGGGAGATGGATTTCCATCAACAATTGACAAATTGGATCAAAAAAACTACCCGGCATGGTCTCTAAGGATGGACTCTTACCTTCAAGGGAGGAATCTATATGGATTCATATCCGGAGATGAAGCAATGCCAACCATGAGGAACAAAGGGCAACCATCACATGAAGAAGTGGAAGGACTTTCGAATTGGTGTTCGAAGGATGCACTTGCAAGGTCCTATATTCTAAACTCAATCTTTGATTTTCTTTTACCTCATGTCAAGGGATGCAAGACATCAAGAGAGACCTTGAATGCACTTGCTTCTTTCTTCTCTTCCAACACTCGAGCAAGGAACCAATTGTGGATGGAGTTCACAACAATGAAGAAAAGCCCGAAGCAAAATGTGAATGATTATGTCACAAAGATGAATGAGATTTCCGACCAACTTGGAAGCATTGGAGAGGTGATTGAAGAGGAGCAAATCATTAGATAAATCATAAATGGAATCAAAGTAGATGACAAGTGGGAGTCATTCACAACAGCCATGGATTTATACATTGATATGCATGTACCTGACCTCAACACACTCATGGGCCAACTCTTCACTCATGAAGCAAAGATTATCAAAGGTAGTGAGTCCTCAAGAGGTAATCAAACTTCTGCCTTATATTCTGATAAAGCTAAGGTCAAGGACAAGTCAAAGAATAGGAAGAATGAAGATGAAGGTAGCTCTTTCCAAGCAAACTTTGCAGGTAGAGGAAGAGCTGGAGGAAGAGACAGAGGTGGAAAGCAAGGCAGAGGGAGATTCCAATCATCTCAACCTTGCAATATATGTGGCTTATCTAATCATACTACGGAAGAATGTTTCAACAACCCGAGGAACTCAAGAGGAAGAGGATTCAATAGAGGTGGCTATGGATCAAATAGAGGCAAATACAATGGAGGCTACAACACAACTATTACTACAACAACAATTACAACAACAAGAACTATTACAATTGCCATAGAGGAAGAAGAGATTACAATAACTATGCAGAGGACCAAAGTCAAAAAGATTCATTATTGATTATGAATCTATCAGCGAAGAAGGGTAAGGATGATGATCACATATTTTGCATTGATTCGGGATGCTCAAACCATGTAGCAGGAAATGTGGCTTTACTTTCTGATTTGGAAGATCCTCATAACAAGCCTAAATTGCAGATAGGAGATGATACAAAGCACTCAGTGGAGAAGATAGGTAATGTGAAGACATCAGATGGGAATATGAACCTCTTAAGCAAAGTCTTGTATGTCCCTACAATTACCAAAAATTTAATAAGTGTTGGACAGATTGTTGAAAAAGGATTGCAGGTTAGATTCAGCCGGTTTGGAGCATATGTTGAAGACCCAAGGCAAGGCTTTAGAAGGATTGCCAAAGGAGAAAAGACAGGAAGGCTTTTCACTTTTGAAGTGGAAGATACAAAGAACATAGCTTTGTTTAGCTATGGATCTCAAACTCTAACAGAGTTGGAGATATGGCACAAAAGGCTTGCTCACATTGGTGAGAGGACACTCAAACAAATTTGCAGGGACCAAAGTGTACTTGGTTTGCCTAATATCACAAGGCAACACATGATTTATAAGTGTGAAGCTTGTCAACTGGGCAAGGCTCATAGACAACCTTTCAATGAGAATGGATATATGTATCAAAATCCTTTGGATCTAGTGCACACGGATGTGTGGGGTACAAGTAAGGAGCCATCTATATCAGGCTCAAGATATTATGTGTCTTTCATAGATGATTGTAGTAGGACCATTCTATTTTTCATGAACCACAAGGATGAAGTGTTTAATTGCCTTAAGAAGTATATTCATCTTGTTGAAAACCAAACAGGTAGGACTTTGAAAAGACTCAGATCAGATGGTGGAGGAGAATACTTCTCTTCTAAATTTGATGCCTTCTTGCATGGAAGAGGCATTAAAAGGGAAGACACTACAAGGTATACACCCAAACTCAATGGTGTAGCAGAGAGGAGGAACAGAGCTATTGTCGAAGCTGCAAGGTCCATTCTCAACGAAAAGGGATTGCCAAACTACCTATGGGCAGAGGCTGTGTCTACAGCCACATATCTCATAAATAGACTTCCATCTAAGTCACTAGATGGAACCACTCCATATGAAGTGTGGAATGGAAGAAGACCTAGTCTACAGCATTGTAAAATCTTTGGATGCTTAGCCTATGCTCACATTCCTTCTCAAGTAAGAGGGAAATTGGATCCCAAGGCAGAGAAGTGTGTATTTATTGGTTATGACCAAAACCAAAAAGGATATAGATTGTACAATCCAACCAATAAAGGATTTTCTGTGAGTAGAGATGTAATTTTTGATGAAAACAAATCATGGTTTGATGATGACAGGAAAGTGAAGCTGCCATATGACTTGGATGAAGATTTTCCATCACTTCAACCAAAGAAGCCAAAGCAGATTGAAGAAAGTGATTCGGAGATTGACCTAGAAGACTTGGAAAGACTAAAGCTATGGAAGAACAAAGGTAAAGAAAAGATGCAAGATGCTACATATGGACCCGAGAGCTCACATCAACCACTTTTAGAAGGTCTTCAAGGGAGAAGAAGAAACCAGAGAGGTTTGGTTATGATCTTCTTTGGTCACCAAGCACTCAATCTACATTGCAAAGGATTCAACCAATGAAGAACCTACTACATTCGAAGAAGCACAAAGCAAGAAAGCTTGGAGAGATGCAATGGATGAAGAAATGGAAGCTCTGAAGGAAAACGACACTTGGGAGCTTGTACCTAACAAGCCATCTATGAAGGTAATTGGATCTCGATGGATATGCAAAATCAAGAGGAATACAGATGGAAGTATAAATAGACACAAAGCAAGGTTAGTTGCTAAAGGGTTTGCTCAAACCCATGGTATTGATTATGAGGAGACTTTCTCTCCTGTTGCAAAAATGCCTACAATTAGGGTTCTCATTAGTCTTGCTGCATCTAGAAATTGGAATCTCTATCAACTTGATGTAAAGAATGCTTTCTTGAATGGATGGATTCTAAGGAAGTGTATATGGCACAACCTCCTGGATATGAGGATACACATCATCCTAACTATGTATGCAAACTAAAGAAAGCTTTGTATGGATTGAAGCAAGCTCCAACAACTTGGAATTTCAGATTGGTGACTTATTTGCAGGACCAAGGATTCAAAGCTAGCAAGGCGGATACCTCTTTGTTCATAAAGAGGAACGGATATGAAGTGATCTATTTATGTGTGTATGTTGATGATATTATTATCACAGGAAATGATCTTGAAGGAATCAAACAGGTAAAGAGTCAAATGAAGGAGGAGTTCAAAATAAGTGAACTCGGACCACTCACTTATTTTCTTGGATTGGAGTTGATCTACACAGATTCAGGTATATACATCACTCAAAGGAAGTATGTCCATGACATGCTCGTCAAGTTCAAGATGGAAAATACCAAGTGTGCAGGTACACCTATGGAGCAAAATCATAAGCTTAGTGCTTATGAAGGAGAACCAATTGAAGACATCACAAGCTATCAAAGCTTGGTTGGAAGTTTGAACTATACAACACTCACAAGGGTGGATATATGCTATAGTGTTAGCATATTGAGTCAGTTTATGCATAAGCCAAGAAGACCACATCTGGAAGCGGCCAAGAGAGTCCTCAAGTACCTAAAGGGGACTATGAATGAAGGTTTGTTTTATTCATTTACTTCAGAGATTGAGCTAAAGGTCTACTCAGATGCAGATTGGGCCGGATCTAGAGATGATAGAAGAAGCACATCCGGGTATATATCATTCGCAGGTTCAAAAATCATTTCTTGATCATCGAAGAAGCAACCAACCATGGCATTATCTTCTACCAAAGCGGAATATAGAGGTTTGGCTAATGCAACTCAAGAAATCATGTCGTTAAAGTCTTTGTACACAAATCTTGGACTTGATTCTTCAACACCTCACATTTTTGGTGACAACACAAGCTCACTACATCTAGCAGCTAATCCGGTATACCATGCTAGAACCAAGCATATTGAAGTCCACTAGCATTATGTAAGGGAGAAGCTAATGAGCAAGGATATTCAACTATCCTATGTCTCTACAGATATGCAATGTGCAGACATGTTGACTAAAGCTCTTGATGGTACAAAGTTAAGTAGATTCAAGTTGATGATTAGCTTGCGGGAAATCAAGGACAATTGAAGAGTTATTTGGAGGCCAAGCATGTTAAGCTTGAGGGGGAGCTTTTGGTGCATTTTACATAAGCCTACATGCTTGATATTATACTCATTTGTAAGTCACATGTGTAGTCATGTGAACACCTCTTGTAAAAGAGTTCATTTTATCTCTTGTAAATGGAAAAAGAAAAAAGGAAAAGGATGGCTTACCTCATCCATGATGTAAAAGAAGACTCGTGGCTCTAACTACCTAAAACCAAGAATTTTTGAACTGAGGGAATCTCTCCTAACTTTGGGGATCACTTTTAGGTGGAGCCATTCGAATTCGAATTCAAATCTCCCTCCAAGAATAGCTATAAAAAGAGCAAGAAGGAAGAGGCGATTAGCAAGCCTTGTACGTGACCACTTCATGTCATTTTGTAGAGATTGAAGAGCTTACTCCGTAGCTCTATCATTCTACTCCCATTGTGCAAAGATTCATTGCCAATGTGGTTGTAATCATATGTGAATCTATACATTTGTCATTATCTACTTCTCTATTTTGTTTTCTGCTATACTCACTCAGAGCAATAACTTTAGAAGGTCATATCTCGAGTTCTATTGAACCTTTGTCAGTGATTTAAAATGCGTTGGATATCTCAGACTGTGTGCTTTCTACTTATAAATTTTCAAGGCCATTGGAGTTATAATTTTGGAGATATCTGCATTTTACTGCTCACTATTCTATCTCTGCAGAGCCCCGAGAATGGCGGGCATGTTCCAGACTTTGTAAACATTTGTTCTCAGTGCCCAGTCCATCATTTGAAGTGTTTTAACTTGGATTGGGAAGCTTGCTAAGTCTATTTGCTATGCCCAAAAGGAATGTTTCTAATTCCTACCAGGTTGAGAGCACTGTTCATTTTTGCTAGCAGGTGTATGTCCAAAAATAGCAAGTTTTGGGAGCTAGTCATTTCGCAACTAGTCTGTCTTGACTTAAACTTTTGGGATACATGTTCCAAAGTACTTGGCTGATATTTTGGTGGATTTAGGAAGCTCAAAGGGTCTACTAATCAACTCTGAAGTCTCAGTTGGCTGGTGTGAAGCTTGTTGTAGTGGCACCTACTCATCTTTGGATTGCATCCACCATTCTCTTCACAGTCATGAGCGAGGGTGTGCTCTAAAATGCGGATACCTCTTGCAAGATCTGCTTTGAGTTTTTCCCAATCTATGGGTTGAGGTTCATTTGATGGTGGGAGTCTGTAGTGCGTGGAGTACACCTGTTGTTCACAGGCAAATAATTGGAGTAGGTGTGTGGGCCTACTGATGAACACCTCTGAATGGTATTCCCAAAAACTGGTAGTAAACATTTATTTGAATGTCATTTTATAGCATGCCGATAAATATTTGATGCGACAGTGCCAGGCATAACACACCCTGAGCATGGTTTCGTGCTCATATCATACGCTAAATCCTGATTGCCATGCTCGAATCCTGGGGTGTTAACATGTGGTGCCTTGACGTGATGGAAGACCTTGAATACTATTTGCATCATGTCAAATATTTTGACTATCATATGGGCAGCTACATTGTCCATGTGGCGTAAGCAGGGGAGCCAGTGGCAAATAGTTGCCATCATATATCCTATAGTGGGTGGTCCGACGGGTGGAGAGAAATACAGATAATTTAGCCAGTCCTAGCACTGCTTGTTGTTCTGTACTTTGATTGCAAAGGCCTTCCAGGAGCGGCAACATGGCATTGGTCCCCAACATGGGTTATACTTTAAATGTAGGGTTGCCTTGACCCATGTGCTCATCATTTTGGGATATTGTTGTAATAAGTCCTAGTGCCAAGTTGGTTAAAATATTTCTCCACTCTACGCTTCTGGTGGAAAATCATCAGGCTCAAACTGATTTGTGTGTGAGGGTTTCTTGCCTGTCTCCTTTTCAATTGCCAATTGGTATTCTGCCATTAACATGAAATATGGCTTATATTTCAGCTCATGGCCAGATATATATCATCGAGGGACCAAATGAGCAAAGCAAGGTGGGTGTAATATATGTTCCTCTATCATGGCGATTGCATGTAATTGTGCTTCCACAGGTGCTGAGTGAGTCTGGCCAAGTTCTTCTACAGTCTTCATCCATGCAGGGGTAGGGAGTTCAAAGGTGGTCTGGCCTTCAGTCGTGACGCGTCCCCTTGGGATGGGTTGTGGTTTGTAGGCTTCTTCATACGTGTCCTCCACTGGGATAGATACAGTTTCTTCCTCCGTTGGGAGTTCTGGTGGGGAATCTGGCCTAGGGGGTTCTTTGTATGCTGCAATCTTTGTTTGAAGAGTCAGTATCTATGCACGTAGAGCATTGAGTTCTTCGATGATTTCAGTAGGTGTGGCCGTAGGAGCTGGTGGTGCTTGTTGTACGGATGCTCGTAATTGTAACATTTTGTGATCTTCTTTGAGCTTGTGATATGCCTCGTTCATACTGTCATAATCCTCTAATAGTGTGACATGGTCTTCCAATAATATCTACATAGATTTAGAGGGGACAGCTCTGAAATGGCTGGGGCTCAGAGGTTTGTCTGGTTGATCTAAAGCAGCTTCAAGGTTTTCTCTAATCTGTTCCTGCAAGCATTGATTCTCTTCTTTGGCTACTGCTAGGTGGTGTCTTAGTAGTCCCATGTTTCTAGTGAGCGTTGCATTGTGAATGGTTTGAGACCTTAACAAATTGTTGATATCTGTAATTGCCTCTTTTGTCTTCTGTTCACTTTCTACTTCAAGTGTGTGGTAGGCCTAGCGTAGCTCTTGGTAGCGTGTGTTAAGGGAGGCATTTTCGATGGTTAAGGAATTTAACTACGACTATAAGTCATTCATGGTCTGTTGTAGTGTCTGGTAATTGTTGCCTAGAGATGCGAATTCATCTCTAACTTGTGTCATACATACAAACATTTGACAGAATGCAGTGTCTATTGTGGGTGATAATATTAACTGCGGAGTGAGTGAAGATGCTATGGGTGTGGGTGTTGATGCAAGGGGAAGGGGAAATAGGGACGGGAAAGTGGATGTAGTGGTAACTGTGGAGAAATGTGATGTGCCTAAATGTGGTGGTGAAATGGATGAGATGAGTGGTGGTGCAGTGGGTGGTGATATGTCCATGTCACTGGACGTTGTGTCGAGTGTAGTGATCGTGAAGAGTGGAGTGATAGTGGGTGTTTGAGTGGCTGTGAATACAGGGTTCACAAAGGTTTCCAAATAATTTACAGATGGGGTTTTGTGTATTTCTTGGTGGAGAGGGGAGAGAGGAAATATAGTGGGTCGGGGAGGTGAAACGGGGGAGGAGGTCAATGGAGGGGGAAATGGGAATAGGGGTCTTGGAGGGATGGGGAAGGAAGGGACGGATGGATGGAGAAATGGACTGGATGGAAGGGTAGAAGTCCTAGGAGGGAGGCTAGGTTGTGTGGTTGCAAGAAGGGTGAGAGGAATTGAGGCAACAAAGGCTTTTGCTATCGCACTATGGAAGGATGTGGATGGTGTGGTAGAGGCAGGGTGTATAGGAGAGACTGGAGGGATGGGAGGTGAAAGAGGAATGGTCGGTATGTTGGGTATTTCGACAACGGTGGTGGTATTTACAGTAGAAGTGTGGGGGGGGAGTCGATGATGATCGTTTCTTCTGCCAAAGAATCTTTTGGAATGAGGCCTGCTTCCTTGGTGAAGACTAGGCATCCGTTGGTACACGAATATATTGACATGGTTTTCATAGCAAGCATATTCGTCATGGGTCGAACTATGGTAGGGGTTTCCTCTACAAATAACATAATGCTTTAGTAGTTCCTATTAACTTAACCAGTTCTCTGAAACCTTGAATGTAGGCTTCTTCGAAGCCCCCTCTGGCAAGTTCCTGTTCTACAAGTGCTTGGCTTTCTTCTTTGGAGAGTTTTCTGCATGCCCAAACTGCTTGCATGGTGTAGTATAGCTTCCTGAATGCCAATGTGTAGGATTCAGCTTCAAATGTTTTGTCTTCATAAGTACTTATGTCACCCTGAGTGTTAGTGTGTTGTTCCTGCTCATCAGTATGTACATTCTCTTGAGAGTCATGACTTTCGTGACTGGCTTCATCATCTCCATCTTCATCATCAATTTCTATCCTCTCTTCCTCAGATCTGGAGACTACTTGCTCTTGTGGTTGATCAGGGGGTGTGGTAGGGTAACTGGGACGTTCGTATTCCTGAGAGAAAAAGTGTCCTTCTGAAAATTGAAATTCATTTGAAAAAGCATCCGTCATTTCAAAATTGAATGTGGTATTCATTGGTTCTGTTTCCAAAT
The DNA here is from genome assembly GCA_020310875.1 of Ceratopteris richardii. Lineage (NCBI taxonomy): Eukaryota > Viridiplantae > Streptophyta > Polypodiopsida > Polypodiales > Pteridaceae > Ceratopteris > Ceratopteris richardii. The sequence goes on along the minus strand of CM035417.1, from coordinate 87,679,622 downwards.
TGGGTATAGGAAAAGTAAATGCTTCCGCACTAATGGGGGTGGGAATTTCCACTATTGTAGTGGTAGGTTCCTAGATTGGGGTTGCTTGAGAGGTAACGGTACTGGTATTACCTTCCGTGATAACTGGTCATGACAAGCATATGTGTATGGGTTGTATAGGTGCAGGGGGTTCCGTAGGTGACTCTTCTGGAGATGGCTGAGGTGATGGGGACTCTGGGACTTGCAAACATGGGATGGATCCATGCATGCGCTTGCCTGCCCGTCCCTTAATAGATTTTCTGGCTTTTTGGCAGTTCCTTACTCGTTCAGGCTCTCATAGTACCTCCTTTGCATCAGATTGCTATGCTATGGCTGCATCTAGTCTCTGTGATGAGAATGAGCCTGTTTCTTTTGATGAAGCACAAAATTCAGAAAATTGGATGGCTGCTATGCAATCTGAATATGATGCTATAATGAAGAATGGTACATGGTCTTTATGTGACTTGCCTCCTGGCAAGAAGGCCATTGGCACTAAGTGGGTATACAAGCTGAAGCGTAAACCTGATGGTACAGTTGACAGGTATAAGGCTAGGCTTGTTGCAAAGGGTTATGCGCAGGAAAGAGGCATTGATTTTGATGAGACCTTTGCACCTACATGCCGTATGACTACTGTTCGGAGCATTTGTGCACTTGCAGCCCATCATGGTTGGAATGTACATCAGTTGGACATTAAAACAGCATTTCTGAATGGTGACTTGCATGAAGAAGTGTATGTTTTTCAGCCCCGTGGCTTTGTGCAGAAAGGGCATGAAAACCAGGTGTGCAGGTTAAAGAAGGCGTTATATGGTTTAAAGCAAGCACCACGTGCTTGGTATGAGAAGATACATGCCTATTTGATTGCACATGGTTTTGAGAACAGTCCAACTGAAAGCACCTTATATGTTAAACGTGCTAATGATGTGCTTCTGATCATTATTGTCTATGTTGATGACATGCTGCTCACTGGTCCTATTGAGACACATATTGCTGATTTTAAGGCTGATTTGCATGCCTCATTTGAGATGTCTGATTTGGGGCATTTGCATCACTATTTGGGCATTCAGTTTATGCACGTTGATGGTGGAATGGCTTTGTGTCAAACGAAATATATTGACACATTATTGCAGCGTTTTGGCCTTGAAGACTGTAAGCCTATTGCCACTCCTATGGAGATAGGTTTACGATTGAGTCTTCATGATGCTGGAGATGCATTTGATGCTGTTCTCTATCAGCAGGCTGTTGGATGCTTGATTTACTTATGCATTACTCGGCCAGATATTCAGTTTGCTGTCTCACAGATGAGCAGGTTTATGCATTGCCCAGGAGTCACGCATTGGAAAGCGGTTAAGCGCATCTTTCGCTACTTGAGTGGTACTCGGCTACTTGGGTTGTTTTATCCCAAGGGAGGATCACTACCGCCAGATTTGCATGCTTTTTCTGACTCAGATTGGGCTGGTTGCTATGACACTCGTGTGTCCACTAGTGGTTTTTGCTTCATGCTTGGTAGCTCATGTATATCTTGGTTGAGCAAGAAGCAGCCTACTGTGGCCACTTCCAGTTGTGAGGCTGAGTATAGGGCAGCTTTCACAGCGACTGTTGAGTGTGTGTGGCTCAGACGCCTTATGGCTGATTTGGGTGTTGGCCAGTCTTCTGCCACCACCATCTTCACTGACAGTCAGAGCGCATTGGCAGTTGCGAGGAACCCTGTGTTCCATGCTCGCACTAAGCACATTGAGGTGCATTATCACTATGTCAGGGAGAGGTTCTCTGCTGGGGAGATCAGCTTGGCATATGTGCCCACGCAGGAGAACATTGCAGACCTTTTCACGAAGGCTCTGCCTAGGGAGAAGTTTGAAGCTTTCCGCAAAGCTTTGGGCTTACTTCCTTTTGTGGAGTGATTTCCACATAGCTCGGCACCTCCTTATACATGAGTGCCAGCTCCTTGTTCACCGCATCACTCCCAGGGGGGATTTGTTGATATATTTAGGTAGTGATGTGTGTGAACACTCTAGGACCGCCGGGGCACTTTTTTCCCTCGTTAGGAGGTTTTTTTCCCCCGGCTTGTATATACGCCTATTGCCCTAATGGGCTATTAATTTTTGTACATTCTCTAGTAATACATTCAGTCTTGTGTGTTGTGCTCCAAGCTTCTTCTTCTTCCTTGTGCTGTTCGCGTGCTTCCGCAGAAGTCTAACTCCAACAGATTTCATTTGGATGGTGGAGATTGAAGGCTAGTCTACTATCACTAAAAGACAAAATAGCTACACACACTGTCACTACAAGACAAGAGCACGGAAATTGACGGAGGAGAGAGAAAGATTTTCGCGATTCGCGTCGCTTTTCGTCCATTGGATGTAAAAGAATTTTGATGGTGTGGATTGAATAGCAAGTGATCCATGTAAGGATCAAGATCTCATCCATTTATTTTTTTCAAGATCCAATGGCTCAAATTGAAGGCACCTTTTTTTCTTTTGGGAGCAAGGATATCCATTAGATGTAAGCAAAATCTAAGGGCTTTAATTTAAAGTGGCCCATTTCTTAAGAAATAATCTTAGCCATTGAATTTTGAAGGCATCCAAGGGTTGATTTTGAATCCAATGTCTTTCAAAAACTACCTGAGGAACAAAACCATGAATTTTAGCATGTTTGTGTGGTTTTGACTGGCCCAAACCAAGGGAAGCCTACACCTAGCCTAGTAGATTAAGAGCCTAGACTGTGGCCACCACCCTCTTCTGATTGGTCCATCCCTAATCACTCTCCAAGCTAAAAGGCCCATGTAGGGTTCATGTTTTTCCCTAATGTCTTTTGCGTACGCATGCATGCACGTCTCTTCTGAGAGGGTAGGGGCCTTACGAGGATCGCCACACCAGAGAGTGAGAGGGCGAGGTGCCCAACGCGCAGACGCCGCTCACCGGACAGCGATAACGGCGCACACCAGAAGGGTCTGATCTAACCCTGTGCCGGCTCTTCCCATTCACCTGATCTCCTTCTTCCCGACACCTGAACCCGACGTGAAGCGAGGCGGTTGCCCGATGATCCTCGACACGCCACCCATACCTTGAGAAGAGAAAAGAGGAACCTCGGCGTCAGATCGGAGATTCCAGGTACTAGCATTTCAGGTTCTTTGAATTATTGCATTGTTCCACACACTTGAATAGAAAGATTGCTTTTGACTATTTGACTTTGATCATCCACTTTTTGCATCAGTTTTGATGATACAAGTGTGCACTTTTCTATTGATGCATAGATTAAGAATCTACTGCTCAGCTTAGATCATAAGAAGAGGAAAAATAAAATGAATAAAATGATTGAGGAACAGTTTAAGAAATACGAAGAGCGATTTAGGGAAATGGAAATTAAGACGATCAAATCTATAAAATCAAAATTTGGAATTGTTATGACTTTAATGCAAACAATAAATACAATATGAGATACTATTCAACTGATGGGCATAAGCATTAAAGATGTAAAAAACGAAATGGATTCTGAGATTTTTGAAATGAAATACAAGGTTGAGCTATTGGCCAAACAAATTAATGAACTACAAGTATTGAAATGTGATAATGAGCATGAGGTAAAAGTCCAAGGCATATCTGTACACAAACAATCATTTGGTCTTAGAAGATCCACGCCTAGAGCAACACCTAGGAAATCAAGTTGGGATGAGAAGAGACCTATACGTTGCTTTTGGTGTGACCAGTATGGACATATGTTCTGGGATTGTGTAGCGTATGAGAGTGCATGTAGACATAGACTTGTAAGTGAGCATGAAGGAAAAAATTGTAAATATCAAGAGGAGATACATTTGCATTTGAATGTAGGAAAAGGTGGGATGAAAGAATATTTTGAGGAGACTAAAACGAGATCAATGTCAATTCAAAAGATATGGAAACCAAAAACTCATAAAGATAATAGATCTGAGGAACAAAAGAGTATGACATCTATTGAGAGTCAAGAGAAACCAACTGAAGAAACAAAATGTACAGAGATAAAGGTTGAAAAACAAAAAATTGAGCAGATATTAAAAGAGCAAATAGAAATAGATAATAAAGGAGAGTCTGATAGAGAAGTTCAAGAGAAATTAAAGAAAGATCAGGATGTATATGTATCATTTGATCCGAACCTTTTAACTAATGAGAATCTATTTGATCAAGAGAAAATTGTGAAATTACAATCCAAATTAAACTTTGACAAACAAATTCAACATAAAAAGAGTGAAGAAGAAATTCAAGAAGAAACAAAATCTGATAAACGAGTTAACAAAGCCGAAAAACAGTTGCTTGATGATATTATCAAGCAAATCGAGGGGAGCGTAAAGACAACTTCAAAGACTTCTAAGAGTTTGAAGAAGAATAAGAGAGCTAGAAATCTAACTTTTCAAGATATATTTGCAAATCTTAAGTGAGGATTGAAGCAAAATCATAATGAAAATGCATGAGAATGATCAAGAGCTATTGAATATTGATGAATGATGATGATGATGATAGTTGACCATGATTGATAAGGGATTCATAATGATTGATAATGATGATGATTGATGATTAATGAATGAGGATGAATTATGATTATGATTAATGAATGATGATGATAAATGAATGATGATGATTAATGAATGATTATGAATGATGATGATTGACGATTATTGAATGTTGATGATTGATGATTATGATAATGATGATACTAGAGGATGCTGATGATACTAAGGCTGATGCTGATGAAGAAAAATAGACCATGAAATTGAAGAATGGCTGGATCAATCAATGATGAAGATGGACTAAAATGATTAGGTGAAATGTTTCTGATTTGAGAACTATTTTCTTTCTGTTAGAGCATATACATTGCATTTATGTGTAAAGGGAATTTACGTATCTAGAAAACCCATCATGTGAAATTGCTTCAAATATGAAATAATGTACAAATTAATGGGTATGTATGCGAATATGCACCTGCTTGTGATTGTAAATGGTTAGAAGAGTTGTTTCTATACACATAAATATCTGTTTCCATGTAAATATTTCACTTGTGTGTGAACAATACAAAAAATTACTAAGTGGAAATGAATAAGTCCAAGGCATAATATGTTTTTATCATGAGTTTTTGATATACTAACATGATTTGACCCCGTGGACATTTTTGTGGATCTTCTCCTCCAAGTTCGAGCGGTTGATGATACTGGAGGATTATATGAAGTAAAGAAAGGTTTTTGAAGACTAAAGTAAAGAAGAGCTATACACCCCGTGGATCTCTTGTGGAACGCTTCTCCAGGTTTATGCAGTTTCTGATTATATGAAGTGAAGAATTATACCTCGTGGATCTTGCTTGTGGAACTTCCCTCCAGGTTTGATTATGCGCAGATTCTGAAGTATAGAGCAGAGAAGCTATTGCCGAGGATACTTGAAGAAAAGAAAGGAACAAAGTAAAGTAAAGAAAAGTTCCTACCAAGAGTCCCGTGGGCACCTTGCCGCACTGTAGCGGGAGGTCTAGTTTATATTTGGCCGATCCGCATTGTAGCGGCGGCATATATTTGTATTCACCTGTTTTGCACTGTAGCAGTTTGCTAAATCACATGAACCGCACTATAGCGGGAACTATTGTACCATTGAGATTTTATTGGAGGACTTCAGTTGCATTTCTGTTGTATCATTGAGCTTTGTCTGCACATTGTATCTGGATTCTTTTGCTCTCGACGTCTACGGTCTTCCACGTATGCATGCATGCACGTCTCTTCCGAGAGGGTAGGGGCCTTACGAGGATTGTCACACCAGAGAGGGAGAGGGCAGGCGCCCAACGCGGAGACACCGCTTGTCGGATAGTGGGAATGGTGCACACCAGAGCGGCCTGATCCAACTCCGTGCCGGTTCTTCCCGTTCATCTAACCTCCTTCTTCCCGACATCGCGACGGGCTCACGCCATCGTGATTGTGTCACACCATTGCGATTGGCTCATGCCATCGCGATGGTTTGCCCAGACCATCGCGACGGTCTCATGCCATCACGACCGTTCACTTGAACCATCGTGACGGTCCCTGACCATCGGGATGATCCCCTCGACCCCACGCCATTGCGATTGGCTCACGCCATCACGACAATCCTGCCATGTGTCAAGATAGACCATCGTGATGATACCAGGTATGACATCGCGATGCCTCGAAGTTGGACCATCGCAATTGGCTCAAGCCATCGTGCCATGTTACCATCGCGACGGGATCATGCCATCGCGACGGTTGCGTTGATCGTTGACTGACGCCATCGTGATTGCTCGCCGATTAGACCATCAGGATGCCTCACTTTGACCATCGTGACGGTTCACATGAGACCATCGCGACGGTTCGCACCTTCGGACCATCGCGATTGTACCACGCCATCGCAAAGGTTCACCTGAGCCATCGCGACGGTCCCAAACCATCACGATTGAGATTAAATTAAAGACGATAGGAACAAATCAAGTTCAAGAGACTTAATTTTTCAAGTCCAAGACTAAATTAAAAGTGTGGGATACGGAAAACCTAAAGGAAATAATTTGATGTTTGACAGAATGAGAACTCAAAAGTACAACGGAAAGTCGAATCCAAACGCATACATTGAGACAAGAAAATAATTTAAAGGGATTAAAAAAGAACAAGCAATAAGGAAAAAAGAACCATTGATGATGAGAGAGCACGAAGAAGTAACTTCATGAACCTTAGATCATGCAAACATATAGGTAAGTCAGACCGACGAAGCCTTAGATCATCAGAAGCAAGTGTAGGAACAACTGCACGTTCGTAGGCACAACAATTGAATAGCTATCCTTACGAGTTGAGCTTAGATACTAGTGAATCAGAAATGGCTTTTAGCAGGGAAAGACTAGAAGGAGGGTTAAACATAGCATACTTGTAAAGACCCGAAGGACTCTATAGAACTCAATTAGAATTTGTCCGAACCAACCGCTTAGGTGCTCGCATCTATGAGGATGGTTTGCGAAGACAAGCGGTGCAAATGCATAATCCTGATCAACCCACTGGATTGGAACGTCCATTGGTGAAATTCGAGAGAGATGCATATATAGACAAAGAAGGAACAATGTACATCATAAGTACTCAACCAAATAATACCAATGAGTTTGGAGTAATTCAGTTAGAGACGGAAGCGAGAACCCAAGGAAAAGAACCAGTAGGAGAAGAACCTAGGACACCTAGAGAGAAATCTGTATTGACAAGATTACTAATCCCAGATTGGATCCCTCAGGATAATAGAAGCATAGAGTTGTTTGTGAATAAGGAAACTGACGAAGCATTTTGGAGGTACAGAATGGAACAACCTAGTGAGGTAGGCTCCATCATGATCTACAAATTCAAGGACCCAGATACACCTGGAAAGGTTGTATACCTGGATGAAACATCGGAACGAGTATTTATAGTACTAGACCACACAAGAAATACCTACACATGGAGAGGTGATTTAGTATTCCCCCCATCGCAAACAAATGTAAACACGAGCCACATCAAGGTGCTGGAACATCCTCAGCCCATGGTGCTCAAAGAGAGAAGAACAAAGAGAGACCGGAAGTAAGTTTCACTCATCCTATAGGGAGAGATAGAACCACCATGGACACCGATAGAATGGAAAGACAAAGAGAACCTAGAATACCAGGTGGTAGAGATGATTTTCCTCTGCCTAGACCACATGAACATGCCAGAATATTGAGACCCACTCAATTTGTCAAGTCAATGAAAAAAAAATTTGATGGGACAGGAGATCCCTATGACCATGTTGTGGAATTTAAGCAAGTGCTACGAGCAGAGCAAGTAGAAGACATGTTTACGCAATACAATGCAATTTGGACTAACATTAAAGAATACCGCTTTAACTTGGTTCCAACCATTGCAACAAAGGCAATTTAGAGATATCCATCACTTGTTAGAGTCATTCATCACAGAATTCTCTAAGAGTGGAATCAGGCATGATATGTCTTCATTGATTCATAGCTTCAAACAGACCCCTTAGGAAACAGTTAGACTTGCAGGACGTAGGCTTAGACAATATGTGGAGAGATTCTCGATGCAAGAGTTACCCTCACAGGCCAAGCAAGTGTCATTGTTTTTAGATGGCCTCTTGAGCTCTAAACGACGCTTCTATGTATACTTGAAGGAACCCAGAATGCTACAACAATGTGTGAGAATTTGTATAGACATTGAGGACAACCTTGGAGACGAGTTGGAACTCTCAAAGGTCTATAAGGACTCAGATTGTTCATCTTTAGCATCCTCAAAACTGTCTAGCTCAATAAAGGACCTAGCAGCAAAAGTGGCCCAGAAACTAGGAGTTTCTAGTAAACATATGCCAAGGTTAACAACAAATAAGCGTTGTTACACCTATGGTGGTGATCATATGGCAAATGTGCATCCTAACCACAACCGCAAGCAAACCCTAGTGGCCAATACTTTATGATTGATAGACGATACAAGAATCACACGGCTCAAGATTGCCCATACAACAAACAAGTAGTAAGAAAAAACTACTCGCAAGCATACCCGCAACCAGGTAGGTATCAGGATCAATACAATGCTCAACCTCATTACTATAGGCCTCTTCAAAACTATCCTTATCAGGCTCAACAGAGACCTCAACCTGTTTTAGCTCAACAGCCACCCCCACCAACTAATGTCATCTCAATCAAATATGTTGTTGTAAAAGAGAATCTCAATAGGGCTTTAGTTCCTTCTTCACCCCTGATCACAGAAAGTGATCCTAATTCTAACAGGTTTGACTCTACTCATGTAGATAGTCCACCTGCATATTACACGGAGTCACTAAAACATGTGGAAACATATCAGTATGATAGTCCACCATTGGAATCCAGTTGGGAACCCGGTTACGCTAATGTGATGTACACAAACCCTAACCCACGGCACTAGTTGAGACAACCAAGACCAGAGGGCCGTAGAGGACCATGTTTTAGGTGCCAGGGAGATCATTTCATAAAGGGTTGTCCACATCCTCCAATAACAGGACAGTCATAAAAGATTGTCCTAAGAACCCTACGAATGCTTCAAAAGTGACACCGATCAACGTGATAGGTATTGTACACAATGCAGATGGATCTAACCCCACATATGTGCCTATCCAAGCTATAACAAGAGCCCAGGTGCTCTTACAAAATCGATAGGTTAATCCTGAGAAAATAGCTGAAAATAGCAAAGTTGGAGAGTCTAGTAACAAAAAGACAAAATCTTGGAAAGACTTGAGAGAAAGAATTAAGAGAAAGTGGAGTAAAAAAATTACTGATTTGGAAGGAAGTTTAAAGGAATCCAGAGCTAAAATCCTAGAATTGACTTCTCAAGAATTGAATCAAGAGAATCTAGCTCAGAGATCAAGATCAGTGCTAGCGGAGCCCATACGAGAAAATTTAGACATGATGTTTCGTGCATATCAAGCTAGAATAAAAGAAGGACCCCAGATAGGTGAAATGAGTAAGAATTATCCACGAGCAGATCTAGAAATTGAGAGAACTAAACTTTGTATGAAGATGGTAGAATTAGCATAAACTATGTTCGACACCTCGCAATATTTTTATTGGAATAACATGGAAAAACGTGAATTACACTTTGAAGCACTATTGGAGAGGTTAGAATACTTGATCGATAGCAAGGAGAAAAAGAATCTGCATAGGAACCCTATTGTCTCAGAGACACTAGAGAATAATGCACCATCTTGTTGGAGATAGATGTCTACGGAAGCACGCAAACAACACAAGGAAGAAGAATAATCTTGGAGCAATAGGTGTATATACAAGCTGGGGGAAAAAAACCTCCTAAAGAGGGAAAAAAGTGCCTTCGCGGTCCTAGTGTGTTCAAACACATCACTACCTAAATATATCAACAAATCCCCCCTGGGAGTGATGCGGTGAACAAGGAGCTGGCACTCATGTATAAGGAAGTGCCAAGCTATGTGGAAATCACTCCACAAAAGGAAGTAAGCCCAAAGCTTTGCGAAAAGCTTCAAACTTCTCCCTAGGCAGAGCCTTCGTGAAAAGGTCTGCAATGTTCTCCTGCGTTGGCACATATGCCAAGCTGATCTCCCCAGCAGAGAACCTCTTCCTAACATAGTGATAATGCACCTCAATGTGCTTAGTGCGAGCATGGAACATAGGGTTCCTCACAACTGCCAATGCGCTCTGACTGTCAGTGAAGATGGTGGTGGTAGAAGATTGGCCAACACCCAAATCAGCCATAAGGCGTCTCAACCACACACACTCAACAGTCGCTGTGAAAGCTGCCCTATACTCAGCCTCACAACTGGAAGTGGCCATAGTAGGCTGCTTCTTGCTCAACCAAGATATACATGAGCCACCAAGCATGAAGCAAAAACCACTGGTGGACACACGAGTGTCATAGCAACCAGCCCAATCTAAGTCAGAAAAAGCATGCAAATCTGGCGGTAGTGATCCGCCCTTGGGATAAAACAACCCAAGTCGCCGAGTACCACTTAAGTAGCGAAAGATGCGCTTAACCGCCTTCCAATGTGTGACTCCTGGGCAATGCATAAACCTGCTCATCTGTGAGACAGCAAACTGAATATCTGGCCAAGTAATGCATAAGTAAATCAAGCATCCAATAGCCTGCTGATAGAGAACAACATCAAATGCATCTCCAGCATCATGAAGACTCAATCGTAAACATGTCTCCATAGGAGTGGCAATAGGCTTACAGTCTTCAAGGCCAAAACGTTCCAATAATATGTCAATATATTTCGTTTGACACAAAGCCATTCCACCATCAACTTGCATAAACTGAATGCCCAAATAGTGATGCAAATGCCCCAAATCAGACATGTCAAATGAGGCATGCAAATCAGCCTTGAAATCAGCAATATGCTTCTCAATAGGACCAGTGAGTAGCATGTCATCAACATAGACAACAATGATTAGAAGCACATCATTAGCACGCTTAACATATAAGGTGCTTTCAGTTGGACTGTTCTCAAAACCATGTGCAACCAGATAGGCATGTATCTTCTCATACCAAACACGTGGTGTACCATATAATGCCTTCTTTAACCTACACACCTGGTTTTCATGCCCTTTCTGCACAAAGCCACGGGGCTGAAAAACATACACTTCTTCATGCAAGTCACCATTCAGAAATGTTGTTTTAATGTCCAACTGATGTACATTCCAACCATGATGGGCTGCAAGTGCACAAATGCTCCGAACAGTAGTCATACAGCATGTAGGTGCAAAGGTTTCATCAAAATCAATGCCTCTTTACTGCGCATAACCCTTTGCAACAAGCCTAGCCTTATACCTATCAACTGTACCATCAGGTTTACGCTTCAGCTTGTATACCCACTTAGTGCCAATGGCCTTCTTGCCAGGAGGCAAGTCACATAAAGACCATGTACCATTCTTCATTATAGCATCATATTCAGATTGCATAGCAGCCATCCAATTTTCTGAATTTTGTGCTTCATCAAAAGAAACAGGCTCATTCTCCTCACAGAGACTAGACACAGCCATAGCATAGCAATCTGATGCAAAGGAGGCACTATGAGAGCCTGAACGAGTATGATATGACAAAGGTGCATCTAATTTGCTATCACGCAAAGTCTGCACCAGCCATTTTGGCATAGTTTTTGCCTGCTCAATATCAGCTCTCTCATCAACAAGTGCATCATGTAAATCTGCATCAGAAATAGAATGATCTACATCATCATCTGAGACCTGCAAAGGCTGAGAAGTTGCCTCATTAGGACTAGCACTAGATTGTCCACCTGTAAAAAGAGGCATCAAAGTATCATACATGTCTTTGGAGCTAACAGATGTCTCCTTCGTACATGAAAGTAATGGCTGAATAGCATCTTCCACAAAGACAACATCACGGCTAACCAGAATGCGTTTAGTTTGTGGATGATACAGACGATAGCCTTTACTTTCAGAATTGTACCCAACAAAAATACATTTTACTGCCTTATCATCCAATTTTCTGCGATGTTGTTCAGGCACTAATGCATATTCCAAACAATCAAAAACACGCAGATGAGCAACAAATGGCTTGCGGTCATGCCAAGCCTCATATGGAGTGATAGACTGCAACATTTTAGTGGGACACCTGTTTAGTACATATGCTGCACACATGACAGCCTCAAGCTAGAAATTATGTGGTAAAGCCTGACTCTTGACCATGCACCTCGCCATCTCCATGAGTGACCTGTTCTTTCATTCAGCAACTCCATTCTGTTGAGGTGTATACGGCATTGTACACTAGTGTTTTATCCCACGTTCAGCCAGAAATGCATTAAAGTCAGAAGACATATATTCCTCCCCTCGATCAGAACGGAGGGTGCCCATTTTACATGCTGACAGATTTTCAGTCAAAACCAAAAACTGTTTAAAGCACATGAACACTTCGGACTTTTCTTTGAGTGGATATACCCATGCATGCCTGGAAAAATCATCAATGAAAGTCATGAAGTAAAGGTAATTCCCAAAAGAGGGTGTCTGCATAGGACCACAGACATCACTATGTACAAACTGCAATTTCTGCGTAGCCCGAACTGAACCATCTTTTGGAAAGGAGGAACGCTACATTTTGCCCAAAATACATCCTTCACATACATGTTTTCCAGGTGCTTCAAGCTTGGGCAAAGAAGACACCATATCAGATTTCTGCAGGCGTAGAAAACTAGCAAAATGCAGATGACCAAAGCGTGCATGCCAAAGCTTTGCATCTGACATAGCCTGAGAATCATGAACTACACATGCCGAATCATTCACAGATCTTTCATAGTCTATGAGCTTATACAGCCCACGACATAAAATACCAGAAGCAATAATCACATCGCCATTTGATAGATCATGAACTGTACACCTGTCATCAACAAATTTCACAACCAAGCCAATCTTGGCTAATGCAGAAACTGATAACAGATTGTTCTTAATCCCTGGCACAAATAAAGCATCTGACAAGGTGAAAGAACTACCATCAACAGTAGTTAGAATGATCTTGCCAACTCCCATAACAGGATAAGTGGAGTTTTCGGCGCATGTGACAGTATTCCCTGTAGGCGCAGGCTCGAGTGAAGAAAAGAAACTGCGCTGCGAGGTAATATGTTTGGTCGCCCCACTGTCAAAGTACTGGAAAACATCTGAGTCCACTGCAGACATGCACTGCTCATGAGAAGATGGGTCAAAACTGCAAACAATAGTAAACGCCCATTCTTCTTCCTGCACAAGATTAGCAGACTCTGTTTTTGGTGTAGAGGCTTCTGCACCAACCATTCCAGCCTCCTTTTTCTTTGCCTTTTTTGTAGCCAGTTTTGGACAGTTCTTTATGGTATGATCATTCCCTTTACAGTACTTGCAAAACAAATTCTGCTTTTCTGATTTCTTCTCATCTTTATCCTGGTTCTTTGAATGTGCAGCATTTGCAGATTTCTGCTTACTAGTAGAAGAGCTCCATTTTCCTTTGCCCTTCTGACTAGCCAAGAAAGCTTGATCTGCAACACGCATAATGGACATGTTCTGCCTAGACTGATCTTCCTACAACAGAACAGAGACTAACTCCTCAAATGATAAGGCATTCGGATTGCCTTTCATCATCAACCAAAGAGTAGAAGCAAAACTCTGATATGAATCAGGAAGACCATTCAGAACGGTCTGCACCAGTGAGCTATCTGGTATAACCTCATCGGCAGAAATCAACTGTTCCTTCAAATCTTTGACCTTCATTAAGAAACTTTCCATAGAATCACCTTCATTCATGTGCTCACTCTCCAACTGTTTTCGGAGGTAAGCAACACGAGCCTCATTCCTAGCTTGGTACAATGTGGTAAGTGTATCCCAAGCATCCCTAGTTGTTCTACAAGAGCGAATATGAGGAATAATGGCACGTTTGAGAGACAAAGCTATCAATGCATGTGCTTGGGCATCTCTGCCATCCCAACGAATCTTCTCTATAGTAGGTGCAACAAAAACAGTAGCACGAACAGGAATCTGCAGAATATCATATTCAACACCATCTTCATCAGCTCCAACACCTGTATTTGCAGTACCTGTAGTTACAGGTGTAACAGGATGTCTTTCAACACCCTGCACAATGTTCCACAATCCTTTTGCAACCAAAACATGTCGCATCATATAAGCCCATAATGGGTAGTTGGTACCATCCAACTTATCCTCAACAACCAACATACGGAATACATCATTGCTTTCAGCCATGGTCGGTGACTAAAATACCTTGATGCAGAAAATTGATTGTATCTCAAAAAGTTGAATAGAACTGCCCCAATGAATTTTGCTAGACCTGTAGTAGACTTTGAGACGCTTATACTGGCGAACAAAAACTGGTATATACCTTTGGCACAAAAAGACAAAATAGCCTGCACAAGCATTGTGATACTGCGTTTGGAGGCCAAAACAAGCTCAGATCGTGATTTCAGCACGACATAGCGAAGCTGTTTTGATCTTTGAAACACCTTGAGTATGCTCACCAAATTTCGTGTGAATCTAAGACTACAAACGGAGGAGTGTCGATAGCACCCTAGATGAAGCGACGACCTGCTCTGATACCAATTGTTGGAGATAGATGTCTGCGGAAGCACGTGAACAACACAAGGAAGAAGAAGAAGCTTGGAGCACAAACACACAATACTGAATGTATTACTAGAGAATGTACAAAGATAAGTAGCCCATTAGGGAAATAGGCGTATATACAAGCCGAGGGAAAAAAACCTCCTAAAGAGGGAAAAAAGTGCCCCGGCGGTCCTAGTGTGTTCACACACATCACTACCTAAATATATCAAAACATCCCTGTCTCAAGTACCAAATACAGAGGTTGCAGACAACCTGTCTTCCATACATAAGTACTCACATGAATTTCTAAGGGACATCCAAGAAGAGAAGTGGAGAAAAGAACAAGGAACCCATGCTCCTATTCAAGAAATAAACGACTTGCAAGAGCAATTTCCCCAAGACATTTCCTCTATTTATGATGATGTAGAGGAAGAACAACTGAGTGAACACATAGATTTTGAATCCGATTCTTTGCAAGAATTACCTCAGTTCACAGGACCTTGGGAAGCCAAGTCTATTAGCATGAGAGCACCCACGATAATAGTGAGGAATGAAGAATCAGTAATCCCTAGAAACACAATAGTGATCAAGAACACCAAATTACAATGTCATCTCACTCTAGAGGAGTTGTTAAAGATTAAACCAGAATTGTGGAAGCATGTAGCAAATCAATTCCCTAAGCTTGCTACTACTCACTCGCAGATAAGATCACACAAGAACCCGTAGAAAGAATCAGAGATGTAAGCAAAGGAGAGGAAGGTAACACTTTCTTCCAATAACCCATCAGGGCTACACCACCAAAGCCATCTTAGATTCAAGAGCCAGAGTAGCCATCGCTACGACTGCTTTATGGAAACGTTGGGGTAAGCGAGCATTAAGACCTACTAGGATGAAGCTACAAATGGCTGACGGACACGCATTCAACAGGCCTGTGAGGGCTGACTGTCGACATCCCTGTCAGCAGTAGAGCGTCGTCTTTTTCGCTATCCTTGGGGAACTAAATCTTTGTACCTGCAACATTTAGGAGTGACTATTGAATTCAATCTTAAAGACTATTCCCATCGATACGTACTCCCAATACAATGGAACACCATCCATAAGACACAAGAAGAAACTGAATTGGTACACTCATTAGAATCAGACTCCTCATGGTTGCACGAGGATACTCATCTATGGATGTGTAAGGTAGCTAAACAAGAGGAAGAACGGTTAGAAGCGAGGACCTTAGGTTCAAAACAACATCCACGAACCCTTCAAGACCCGGCTTATGCACCTATAGTATTTCCAGACGAGGAATTTGAGCCTCAGGGTTGGGTAGAAATTTTAGCAACAATGGATGTAGCCATCAATGAAGAACAATGGACACCCCACTATGATGAGGATGGTGATGACATTTTAGTCTTCACAATAGAGACAATCATGTGTGATTTCATTATTGAAGAATGCGAAGCTAGCACTGATGCATTTGAGGATGCAAGCGACTCCGATCTAAAGTCAATCATTATGGATCTACCGTTTGCATCAGATGAAGAATACTTCTATGAAGTAGAAACTCACCCTCAGAGACATGGAGAGCATACAAATGATGTGAGGTTAGCCACACAAGTGACTGCCAAAAGTGAAGGTAAGAAAAGAAAGAAAAAAGAAACCATGTCAGAAGAAGAAGAACCACTCATGGAAGTACCAGAGAACTTCAAGAAATATGAAATAGAAGATAGAAGAATCATGGTATGAATGCCTAAAAGAAAAGCTGATGTTGGAGAAGTATATGATAACCAAGAGAAAACCAAAAAAATCATAGTCACCATAGAAGGAGAAGAAGAAAAATGTACATACATTGGACATGATTTGATGAATGAAGAAGAAGAAGAAGAGTTAGTTGCCCTGTTACGTGAATATAGAGATGTATTTGCATGGAGTTACAAAGGCTTGAAAGGAGTAGACCTGGATATATGCTCCCATAGAATCCCTATGACTCTAGAAGCAAAACCGACGAAACAAAAACCGAACACGTACAATGATAACTTTGCTGCGAAGATTAAAGAAGAAACAGATCGTTTGATAGACGCATGATTCATTTATGAAATTGAGCATACCAAATGGGTATCCCCCATTGTGGTTGTGCCCAAGAAGAATGGAAAATTGTGTGTGTATTAACCTTAAAAACGTTAATTCCGCCACGATTAGACACATTTATCCTCTTCCTATAACGGAACATTTATTAGAAAGAGTTGCGGGCAAGGAAGTTTACAACTTTCTTGGTGGTTTCTTAGGCTATAATCAAGTAGCCATTGTTCTAGAAGATCAACACAAGAGGGCTTTTGCCACAGAATGGGGCATATTTGCATTTAGTGTGATGCCATTTGGGCTCACAAATGCACCTGCCACTTTCCAGTGACTCAGGTGTCATGTTTTTAAGGAATTCTTACGAAAGAATTTGGAAGATTATGTCGATGACTTATGTGCACATTGGAATATAAAGCAGACTCATATCCCAGAACTAAAGCAAGTATTTGACAAATGTTGAGAATATCAGGTTTGTTTGAACCTAGAAAAATGCATTTTCATGGTCAGACAAGGCAAAATTGTAGGACACATTGTGTCAAAGAATGGAATCTCTATGGATGAGGAAAAAGTGAAAGTAATTGCCGATCTACCTAGACCAAATAACGTAAAAGAGGTACAGGCATTTATGGGTCATTGTGGTTAGTATAGACCATTCATACATATGTATGCAATCATAGCCAAGCCTTTATACTCTCCTTTGACCAAGTTCGAATGGACAGATGAATGTGAGAATTCATTCAATGAACTTAAACAACATTTGTGCTCAGCACCTATATTGACAACCCCAGATTGGAGCAAGCCATTCCATGTACATGTGGATGCATCCAACTATGCCATAGGATGTGTGTTGGAACAACCCATGAATGAAGGTAATATAGATCTTCCCATAGCTTATGCAAGCAAACAGTTGAATGCAACAGAAAGAAATTACACCACTACAGAACGAGAAGGATTAGGGATGATCTACGCAGTAAAGAAATTCAGACATTATTTCTTGGCTAATAAGTTCAAGTTCTTTACGGATCATCAAGCGTTATTGTAGTTAGTCAATAAGCCATGTAACACCGGATGACTAATACGTTGGTTTCTATTGCTCATGGAGTACGACTTTGAAGTAGTAGTCAGGAAAGGGAAGACACATCTCAGAGTTGACCAACTCTCAAGATTAACCACAAGTTAAGCTCCTCAAGGAATAGCAGATGAATTACTCCATGCATATTTGTTTAACCTTGAGATAGTACCAAAATTGGCTAAGCCGATAGTTCCTATTCTCACATATGGACCCAAGAATCCTAGGATAAGGATCAAGGGAGGAGAGATTACCAAGTCTTAGAGATATCAAATAATAGCAAGAAGTATATATAAATAGGATAATCAAAAGATTCTTGCTTGTTGTGTGGATGAATTAGAACATGCGAATTGGTTGCAATCAGCACATGTAGGTGCATTAAAGCAACATCATTTGAAATATCGTACATTGCAGACTCTAAAGTATATTGGCCTTCTATGGAAGCAGACGTCTACAAGTTGTTTAAAGAATGCATTGTTTGTTGTGAAAGACCACCAGTAGATCATGCTACATTATATCATGTGTCTCTCACACCAGAATGGAGTGAACCATTAGTGACATACTTGAGGATGAACACAGTCCCTCAAGGAATGACCTTATTATGACAATGCAGTCTAGAGCAGGAAGCTCAAGACTATTCACTTATTGGTGACAATCTATACAAACGAGGACGAGATGGATAGCTAATACAATGTGTTCATGAGAACGATTATTTGAGCGTACTAGAGAGTGCACACCAAGGTGTTGCAGGAGGTCATTTTGGCCCCGATAGGATAATCAAAACCATACTGTTTACAGGATTATGGTGGCCCACTCTTCACGGATGCACATACCTATGTTAAGAGATGTGATGTGTGCCAAAGAACTCAGTTTCCTACTCGCATAGATGAAATGCCATTGAAACCTATGATGGGAGGACGTGCATTTTCTAAGTGGGGTATAGACTTTGTAGGACCCATTAACCCCCCTGCAAAATGTACACATGCCGAATACATCATAGTTGCCATAGATTATCTTACCAAATGGGTAGAGGCCAAGGCCACAAAAAGGAATGATGCACACACTACTGCAAAATTCTTAGTTGAAAATGTCTTTACAAGATATGGCTCGCCTATAGAGATAGTGGGCAATTGGGGAACTCACTTTCTAAACTGTCATTGAATATTTGTTACAAAATTTTATGGTGATTCACAAGAAATCTGCACCATATCATCCTCAGGCCAATGGTCAAGCTGAAAGCACTAAGAAGATTTTTTGTAATGTACTGACGAAACTCGTGAACAACAAATGTTCAGATTGGGACAAACAATTACATCATGCTGTTTGGGCATATCGAGTGGCCTACAAGACCATACTCAATGCAACTCCCTTTCAGATGGTGTCTGGTTAGAATGTTGTGCTTCCTTTGGACTTCTTGATACTGACCCTTAAAGTTGCACAAGAACATCAGTGGACCGGCCATGAAATATCATCAAGAAGAATGGACTTGGAACGATTAGGAGAAACCATGCTGAAAGCAGCAGTAGGAATATATGCAGCAAAGATGCAAGAGAAAGCCTATTTCGATGCACACGTGAAAGATAAAGGCTTAAAAGAAGGAGATTTAATCCTAGTGTATATGCTAAAACAACATGCACGGAAATTAGAAAAGCAAGGTTATGGACCTATGATCATTAACAAACTCTAGACAAGTGGAGCGATACAATTAGCCTCCCTAGAAGGAGACATAATGCCTAATTACATTAGTGGCTGTAGAGTCAGGTTATATCAAGAACCTCTTACCGAGGATATGCTTAAACGACTCACGTTGGCAAAGAAGCGTAAGGAGGAAGAAAATAGAATACGAGCTAAAGCTCAGGGAAAAGCTATAGAACGCATTAAGCGCATGAAGTTAAGAAGACAAGGACTAGGGAGAGAACATTATAACCATCTGGAGACAACACCCAGATACCCTATGGCCATGTGTCAAGCACAGTCAATAACGCATCCTAGCATAGTGGATAGAAGACCATTCATTACAGTCAGGCTAGAGCACACCAATCCTTGCCAGGAGCTCAGGGCTTTAATTGACTCAGGTGTTGTGACTAGTGCGATTAGATGGTCCCACTATAAGGACTCAGGATTAGAAATGCACCCACAACATCTTCACTCACTATGCCATTAATACTATCACCCACCATCGACACTGCATTCCGTCATATGTTTGCATGTATGACACAAGTGAGA
This sequence comes from Ceratopteris richardii, assembly GCA_020310875.1. NCBI lineage: Eukaryota > Viridiplantae > Streptophyta > Polypodiopsida > Polypodiales > Pteridaceae > Ceratopteris > Ceratopteris richardii. The sequence continues at coordinate 87,659,692 of CM035417.1, read as the reverse complement.
GATGAATTCACATCTCTAGATACCAGTTACCAGACGCTGTAGAAGACCACGAATGACTTACAGTCGTAGCTCAATTCTTTATCAATAGAGAATGCATCCCTTAACACACGCTACCAAGAGCTATGCCAGGCCTACCACAAACTTGAACTCGAAAGTGAATAGAAGACAAAAGAGGCCATTACGGATATCGACAATTTGTTAAGGGCTCAAACCATTCGCAATGTGATGCTCACTAGAAACATGGGACTACTCAGACGCCACTTAGCAGTAACTAAAGAAGAGAACCAACGCTTGTAGTAACAGAATAGAGAGAATCTTGAAGCTAATTTAGATCAACCGGATGAACCCTTGAGTCCTAGTTGTTTCAAAGGTGTCCCCTCCGAATCCATGAAGATGTTATTGGAAGACCATGTCAGACTACTAGAGGAGTATGGCAGCATGAACGAGGCATATCAGAAGCTCAAAGAAGAACATAAAATATTACAGTTACGAGCACCTGTACAACAAGCACCACCAGCTCTTGCTCTCCTGAGATCATAAAGGAACTCAATGCTTTACGGGCCTAGGTATTGACTCTTCAAACACAGATAACAGCATACGAAGCACCCCTAGGCCAGATTCCCCACCGAAACTACTAGCGAATGAAAAAGAGCTGACTATCCCAGTGGAGGAAACTTTTGAAGAAGCTTACGAACCCCAACCCATCCCAGGCGGATGGGTCATGACTAAATGCTAGACTACCTTTGAACTCCCTACCCCCGCGTGGATGAAGACTATAGAAGAACTAGGCAAGACCCACTCCGCAAGGGTGGAAGCACAATTGTAATGGCTATGATCAAAGAGAATATTTTACAATCCCCATATTTCTCTCACTTGGCCCCTTGCAAGTATATATCTAGGCATTAGCTACAATACAAGCCTTATTTTATGTTAATGGTAGAATATCAGCTGGCCATTGAAAAGGAAATAGGCAAGAAACCCTCCCATGCAACTCAGTTTGAACCTGATGACTTGCCGACGGATGTGTAGAGAGGAGAAATATATCAACCAACTTGGCACCAGGATTTATTACAAGAATATCCCGAAAGGATGCACACATGGGCCAAGGCACCACTCCATTTAAAGTATAACCCATGTTGGGGACCAATGCCACGATGCCGCTCTTGGAAGGCCTTTGTAATTGAACACCCCGGGATTTGATCATGGCAATCAAGATTCAGCATATGGTATGAGCACGACACCATCGCTCCGGGTGTGTTATGCTTGGCACTGTCGCATCAAATATCTAACGGCGTGCTATAAAATGACCTTCGAAGAAATGTTCACTATCGGTTTTTGGGAGTATTACTCAGAGGTGTTCATAAGTAGGCCTACACGTCTACTCCAATTATTTGCCTGTGAACAACTGGAGTACTCCACACACTACAAACTCCCGCCACAAGAGGAACCTCAACCCATAGATTGGGAAAAACTTGAAGTAGATCTCGCAAGAGGTATCCGCATTTTAGAGCACACCCTCTCTTAGGACCTCCTACAAAATTATATTCGACAGACCCCACAACAAGGTTCTGTTGAGGACGACACAAGCAAGAGGGAGGGGGGTGTTGGCAGTAGCCAGAGGCACAGACGACACGAAAGTATGTGGAGACAAAGCACAACGAAGTAGCAGGGAGCCAGATGGATTATTTTTCAAATAAATATGTCTTATAATACTTTTCAAAAACTCCCAATAGTGATTTTCATCACTCTTGTACCATATGTAACATAGAACAACCACTTTTGTAATTAGTAGCTGCATTTTGTGCAAGCCGAGGAGTCCTCGAGCTTGAGGAGCTTAGGTAGAACCAGCCTACCCATTTTGGTTATTTTTAGACATGGTTTACCCCTTCAAATAGCACCTAGAACCTATTTTTTAACTATGCCGGTCACTAGATGTGAAACCAGTCAAAAGTAGTCTAAAAACTATAAATAGAGCTAGAGAGCTCATTTTTGAGGTTAGCTTGTGTAGACTTGTATGAGATAGTGTGAGCTTGAGATTGTAATTGAGATCTTGAGTAATAGAGTTCATTTCCAACCTTCCATTGTGTCTTGCTTGTCTCTTCATTGTGTGTGTGTATGTGTGTGTGCATCTCTATGCTTCTCACCTTCACTCTCACTACATCTCACATTCATGATCTTCATATCACTCCTATCTCTTCCGCGGATTGACATTAAGGAGGTGGAGCTTCTTAACGTGGTACTTACCATTGTGCACGCAAGGCTTGGAAAGTGGGACTTCTTAGGCATCAGGGCAATCAAAGGAGCTGACTCGAGGTTGGAAGAATACTCAACCCCCTCAGTCAATTATTAGCTTAGGCTAAACATTTAGCATTGTGGACTAAATTAGAAAGACGATAGGAACACATCAAGTCCAAGAGACTTAATTTTTCAAGCCCAAGACTAAGATAAAAGTGTGCGATAAGAAAAACCTAAAGGAAAGAACTTAAGTCTGATGAAACGAGAACTCAAAAGTACAATGGAAAGTCGATTCCTGACATAAACATTGAAACAAGACAAGAATTTCAAGGAATTAAAATGAAACAAGCAAATAAAGAACAAAAGAACCATTGACGATCAGAAAGTGCTATGCAGTAAATTCATGAACCTCAAATCAAGCAAGCATATAGGTAAGTCCGACCGACGAAGCCTTAGATCATCAGAAGCAAGGAACTATGCATGTTCGTGGGCTCAGCAATTGAATAGCTACCCTTACGAGTTGGGATCGGATACCAGTGAATCGGAAATGGCTTTTAGCACGGAAAGACCAGAAGGAGGGTTAAACCTAGCATATTTGGAAAGACCCGAAGGACCCTATAGAACTCAATTAGAATATGTCCGAACCAACCACTTACGTGCTCGCATCTATGAGGATGGTTTGCGAAGATCAGTGGTGCGATTGCACAATCCTGATCAACCCATTGGATTGGAAAATCCAATGGTGAAATTCAAGAGAGACGCATACATAGACAAAGAAGGAACAATGTACATCATAAGTACTCAACCAAATCATACCAATGCGTTTGGTGTAGTTCAGTTAGATATGGAAGTGAGAACCCAAGGAAAAGAACCACTAGGAGAAGAACCCAGGACACCTATAGGGAAATCTGTAGTGAGAAGAGTACTTATCCCAGATTGGATCCCTCAGGATAATAGAAGCATAGAATTATTCTTGAATAAGGTAACTGACAAAGCATTTTGGAGGTATAGAATGGAACAACCTAGTGAGGTAGGCTCCATCATGATTTATGAATTCAAGGACCTAGATACACCTGGCAAGGTTGTATAACTAGATGATACTTTAGAATGAGTATTTGTAGTACCAGACCATGCAAGAAATACCTACACATGGAGAGGCGAGTTAGTCTTCCCCCCATCTCAAACAAATGTAAACACGAGCCATCAGGGTCCTGGAACATCCTTAGCCCATGGTACTCAAAGAGAAAAGAACAAAGAGAGACCAGAAGTAAGTTTCACTCATCCCATAGGGAGAGGTAGAATCACCATGGACACTGATAGGGTGGAAAGACAAAGAGAACCTAGAATACCAGGTGGTAGAGATGATTTTCGTCTACCTAGACCACGTGAACACCCAAGGATATTAAGACCCACTCAATTAGCAAAGTCAATGAAGAACTACTTTGATGGGACAGGAGATCCCTATGATCATGTAGCAAAATTTAAGCACGTTTTCCGAGTAGAGCAAGTAGAAGAAATGTTCAAGTGATACAATGCATTTGGACTAAAGAACACGGCTTTAACTTGTGTTGCTCTAGCACAATGGTGAGAACCACGTTAAGAAGCCCCACCTCCTTAATGTCAATCCGCGGAAGAGATAGGAGTGATATGAAGATCATGAATATGAGATGAAGTGAGAGTGAAGGAGAGAAGCATTGAGATGCGTACACACATACACACACACAATGAAGAGACAAGCAAGACACAATGGAAGGTGGGAAATCAACTCTATTACTCAAGAACACTCTTACAACTCAAAATAGCTCTAAGCTCTTTTCTACTCAAAAAAGCTAACCTCAAAAATGAGCTCTCTAGCTCTTTTTATAGATTCTAGACTAGTTTTGACCGGTTTCACATCTAGTGACCGGCATACTTAAAAAATAGGTTCTAGGTGCTATTTGAAAGGGTAAAAGGTATCTAAAAATAACCAAAATTGGTATGCTCATTCTACCTAAGCTCCTCAAGCTCGAGGACTCCTCGGCTTGCACAAAATGGAGCTAGAATTTACTAAAAGGGTTTTTCTATGTGACATATGTTACAAAAGTGATGAAAATCACTGTTGGAGGTTTTGAGAAGTATTTATAAAATATAAGACTTTGAAAAAATGATTCGACTAACTCCCTGCTTCTTCCTTATGCTTTGTCTTCACATGCTTCCGTGTCTTCTATGCCTCTGGCTTCTGCCAACAACTCGGTTCCAACCATTGCAACAAAGGCAATTAAGGGATATCCATCACTTGTTAAAGTCATTCATCATGGAATTCTCTAAAAGTGGAATCAGGCATGCTACGTCTTTGTTGATTCATAGCTTCAAACAGACCCCCCAAGAGACAGTCAGACTTGCAGGACGTAGGTTTAGACAATATGTGGAAAGATATCCTATGCAAGAGTTACCCTCATAGGCCATGCAAGTGTCATTGTTCTTAGATGGCCTCTTGAGCTCTAAACTATGCTCCTATGTATACTTGAAGGAACCCAGAACGCTAGAGAAATGTGTAAGAATTTGCATAGACATTGAGGACAACCTTGGAGATGAATTGGAACTCTCAAAGGTCTATAAGGACTCAGATTGTTCCTCTCTAGCATCCTCAAAACTGTCTAACTTGATAGAGGACCTATAGAAAAAGTGGCCTAGAAACTAGGAGTTTGTAGTAAACAGATGCCTAGATTAACAACAAACAAGCGTTGTTACACTTGTGGTGGTGATGATATGGCAAATGTGTGTCCGAATGTAACACAACCACTAGCCAACCGTAGTGGACAATACTGTACAATGTAGAGACGATACACTAATCACATGGCTCAAGATTTCCCCTACAACAAACAAGTGGTAAGACAAAACTATCCGCAAGCATACCCTCAACTAGGTAGGTACCAAGGTCAACACAATGCTCAACCTCATTACTATAGGCCTACTCAAAACTATCCTTATCAGGCTCAACAGAGACCTCAACCTATTTTAGCTCAGTAGCCACCCCCACCAGCTAATGTCATCTCAGTCAAATACGCTTCTGTAGAAGAAACCCTCAATAGGGCTTTAGTGCCTTGTTCACCCTTGATCATAGAAAGTGACCCTAATTCTAAGAGTTTTGACCTACCCATGTAGATAGTCCATCCGCATCTTACACTGAGTCACCAGAATATGGGGAAACATATCAATATGATAGTCCACCATTGGAACCCAGTTGGGAGCCTGACTATGCTAATGTGATGTACGCCAACCCTAATCCGCGGCCCCATTTAAGACAACAAAGACCACAGGGCCCTAGAGGACCATGCTTTAGATGCCAAGGAGATCATTTCATAAAGGATTGTCCACATGCTTTGATAGCAGGTCAATCACAATATTATAACATACAAGGCTTTTGTGCCGAGTGTGGTAAAGAGCATATCATCAAAGATTGACCTCAACTACGTGTACTATGTGACCTCAACTGTTTTTTTTTTGAGAAGAACGTGCTGATTTTTAGATAAGAAAATTTGAGGTTGACCCATTGTTGGGACTAGATGAAGTATTTCGCTGGCGATGCACCGTACTGCACTCTCCTTCTCGAGAGCTCCACGACGATATGCTCGGAGTAGAAACCGAGCTCCTGACTCCGCACACAGTACTCCGCACAGAGGCTGTAGAATACGTAGAAAACACAGTACACAGGGAGCACGACGACAGACTTCTTAGGTCTTACTATTTTAGCTCAGTAGCCACCCCCACCAGCTAATGTCATCTCAGTCAAATACGCTTCTGTAGAAGAAACTCTCAATAGGGCTTTAGTGCCTTGTTCACCCTTGATCATAGAAAGTGACCCTAATTCTAAGAGTTTTGACCTACCCATGTAGATAGTCCATCCGCATCTTACAGAGAGTCACCAGAATATGGGGAAACATATCAATATGATAGTCCACCATTGGAACCCAGTTGGGAGCCTGACTATGCTAATGTGATGTACGCCAACCCTAATCCGCAGCCCCATTTAAGACAACAAAGACCACAGGGCCCTAGAGGACCATGCTTTAGATGCCAAGGAGATCATTTCATAAAGGATTGTCCACATGCTTTGATAGCAGGTCAATCACAATATTATAACATACAAGGCTTTTGTGCCGAGTGTGGTAAAGAGCATATCATCAAAGATTGACCTCAACTACGTGTACTATGTGACCTCAACTGTTTTTTTTTGAGAAGAACGTGCTGATTTTTAGATAAGAAAATTTGAGGTTGACCCATTGTTGGGACTAGATGAAGTATTTCGCTGGCGATGCACCGTACTGCACTCTCCTTCTCGAGAGCTCCACGACGATATGCTCGGAGTAGAAACCGAGCTCCTGACTCCGCACACAGTACTCCGCACAGAGGCTGTAGAATATGCAGAAAACACAGTACACAGGGAGCACGACGACAGACTTCTTAGGTCTTACTATTTTAGCTCAGTAGCCACCCCCACCAGCTAATGTCATCTCAGTCAAATACGCTTCTGTAGAAGAAACCCTCAATAGGGCTTTAGTGCCTTGTTCACCCTTGATCATAGAAAGTGACCCTAATTCTAAGAGTTTTGACCTACCCATGTAGATAGTCCATCCGCATCTTACACAGAGTCACCAGAATATGGGGAAACATATCAATATGATAGTCCACCATTGGAACCCAGTTGGGAGCCTGACTATGCTAATGTGATGTACGCCAACCCTAATCCGCGGCCCCATTTAAGACAACAAAGACCACAGGGCCCTAGAGGACCATGCTTTAGATGCCAAGGAGATCATTTCATAAAGGATTTTCCACATGCTTTGATAGCAGGTCAATCACAATATTATAACATACAAGGCTTTTGTGCCGAGTGTGGTAAAGAGCATATAATCAAAGATTGACCTCAACTACGTGTACTATGTGACCTCAACTGTTTCTTTTTTAGAAGAACGTGCTGATTTTTAGATAAGAAAATTTGAGGTTGACCCATTGTTGGGACTAGATGAAGTATTTCGCTGGCGATGCACCGTACTGCACTCTCCTTCTCGAGAGCTCCACGACGATATGCTCGGAGTAGAAACCGAGCTCCTAACTCTGCACACAGTACTCCGCACAGAGGCTGTAGAATACACAGAAAACACAGTACACAGGGAGCACGACGACAGACTTCTTAGGTCTTACTATTTTAGCTCAGTAGCCACCCCCACCAGCTAATGTCATCTCAGTCAAATACGCTTCTGTAGAAGAAACCCTCAATAGGGCTTTAGTGCCTTGTTCACCCTTGATCATAGAAAGTGACCCTAATTCTAAGAGTTTTGACCTACCCATGTAGATAGTCCATCCGCATCTTACACTGAGTCACCAGAATATGGGGAAACATATCAATATGATAGTCCACCATCGGAACCCAGTTGGGAGCCTGACTATGCTAATGTGATGTACGCCAACCCTAATCCGCGGCCCCATTTAAGACAACAAAGACCACAGGGCCCTAGAGGACCATGCTTTAGATGCCAAGGAGATCATTTCATAAAGGATTGTCCACATGCTTTGATAGCAGGTCAATCACAATATTATAACATACAAGGCTTTTGTGCCGAGTGTGGTAAAGAACATATCATCAAAGATTGACCTCAACTACGTGTACTATGTGACCTCAACTTTTTTTTTTTGAGAAGAACGTGCTGATTTTTAGATAAGAAAATTTGAGGTTGACCCATTGTTGGGACTAGATGAAGTATTTCGCTGGCGATGCACCGTACTGCACTCTCCTTCTCGAGAGCTCCACGACGATATGCTCGGAGTAGAAACCAAGCTCCTGACTCCGCACATAGTACTCCGCACAGAGGCTGTAGAATACACAGAAAACACAGTACACAGGGAGCACGACGACAGACTTCTTAGGTCTTACAAATGCGGTCGAACTTACAGTCTGTGACTGACCAGGCCACTATATGTTTTATTAAAGAACATATACAAAGAAGTGTCCGGTGGCCATTTGGCCTTTCAGATGGACACTAACGGTAACAATCTCCCACTAAAGGCCAATATGGCTAGAGTAACTATGGGAGAAAAAAAGAAAGAATGATAAAGAATACCTGAGTGTAAGTATACAAACTATACCTCCCACCTGATGGGCATGTTACACAGTATACAAGTGACTGCGTAAGATCAAGAATCAAGTAACCCCCATCAAGTGACAACAGTGTCGAAAGCTATCCTGTGGTAGAGCTTTAGTCAAAGCATCTGCAGCATTATCTCGAGTGTGAACCTTCTCAAGAATAATGCTCTCAGTGGCTAAGCAATCTCTAATGAAGTGATACCTCACCTCAATGTGCTTGGTCTTTGTATGATAGACTGGATTCTTAGCCAAAGCAATGGCACTCTCACTATCACTGAGCAAGTGAGGTACATGCTGAGGCAAACCCATATCACAAGCAAGACGAGAAAGCCACAATGCTTCCTTACATGCCTCACTTGCTGCAACATACTCTGCTTCTGTGGTGGAAACAACTGTACATTCTTGAAGACGAGATCTCCAAGAGATAGCACCTCCAGCAAAATGAAAAATGTACCCAAATATAGACTTACCATTGTCTACACAACCAGCATAGTCAGAATCTGTGTAACCAATAATGGATGCTTTCCCTCTACCTAAGCATAGACACTTGTCCTTAGTGCCACTCAGATATCTCAAAATCATTTTGACCGCTTCCCAATGTTTCTTGCCACGATTAGACATATATCTGCTCACAACTCCCACTGCAAATGCAATGTCTGGTCTCGTAGCTACCATAGCATACATGAGACTACCAACAGCAGACTGATAGGGAATTTTGGTCATGAATTCCTTTTCCTCATCTGATTTGGGGCAGTCATCCTTGCTCAATTTTACATATGTGGGTAAAGGTGTACTCAATGCCTTTCCACCCTGCATATTGAATCGGTGAAGTACTTTGGATATGTACTCACTTTGAGACAAGTATATGCATCTTTTACTCCTATCACGAGTAATGCGCATGCCAAGAATATGTTTGGCATCCCCCAAATCCTTCATATCAAATGTCTGACTCAACTTCTTTTTGAGAATTGACAAATCATAAGAGGACTTCCCAACAATCAACATATCATCGACGTAAAGTATCAAGCATATCAAGCTGCCATCAGAACATCTCTTTGTGTAGAGACAATGATCCTCATTGCTCCGAGAATAGCCTTGGGACTTCATAAAAGCATCAAACTTTTGGTACCATTGTCTAGGAGACTGTTTAAGTCCATACAAGCTCTTCTTGAGCTTACAAACTAGACTTTCCTTGCCAGGAACTACATAACCCTCTGGTTGTTCCATATAGATCTCATTTGTAAGATCTCCATGCAAGAAAGCTGTTTTCACATCCATTTGGACTAGCTCTAAGTCCTCCATTGCAACGAATCCAAGCAACATGCGCAAAGTATTCATCTTGACCACTGGAGAGAAGATTTCCTCAAAATCAACACCATGTTGTTGCTTAAAACCCTTTGCAACAAGTCGTGCTTTATATTTTAGAGAAGCACTATCTGATGTGAATTTCAGCTTATACACCCATTTACATGGTAAAGCTTTCCTGCCCTTTGGCAAAGGTACTAAGTCCCAAGTACCATTCTTGTGAATAGAATCCAACTCACTCTTCATGGCACGCTCCCACTTGACATGATCCTCTGTCTGCATAGCCTCTTTGTAGCAAGAGGGCTCACCGGCATCTGTTAGCATAACAAAATCTAAACCTGGAACATATCTATCAGGTGGATATGAGACACGTGCAGAACGTCTCAATGGTTTATGAACAGGAACATGTGCAGACTGATCTAAATGGACATTCTCTTGAACATCCCTATGTGCAGCATTTTTATGCATGCTAACTGGAGGACCAGTATCCTCAAACACCACTCTTCTCACTTCAACCTCCTTAATTGGCTGTTTATGCATCTTAGACTCATTAAAAATGACATCACTACTTCTGATCACTGACCGTGTTTCAGGATCCCATAAGCGATATCCAAATTGTCCTTCTCGACCATATCCAAGAAAAATGCATTTCTTTGACTTATGGTCCAACTTCTGTCTAAGATTCTTGGGTATATGAACATATGCTTCACACCCAAAAACTCGAAGATGATCATAATATGGTGGTTTCCCTGTCCATAACTCTTGTGCCACTTTCAGACCTTTGGCAATACTAGGTGAAAGGTTAATCACATGAACTACAGTCAATACTGCTTCTGCCCAAAAACCTTGTGAGAGGTTTGCATGATGCAACATGGAGACTAATCTATCTTGAATAGTTCTATTCATCCTCTTAGCTACACCATTCTGTACTGGGGTATAAGGAGCTGTAAACTCTCTACGAATCCCTCTACACTGACAGAAAAGGCTGAATTCATGTGAGGTATACTCACCCCCATTATCTGAATGTAAAGCCTTAAGCTTAGTTCCTTTTTCAATCTCAACTGAAGCAAGCCATTTTCTGAAAGTAGGGAATACATCATCCTTCGATTTGATAGGATATACCCAGACTTTTCTAGTAGCATCATCTATGAAAGTGACACAGTAAAGAGAACCACCTAAGGACCTAGTGGGCATAGGACCACACACATCTGTATGAACAAGATCTAAAGGCTGAATTGAAGAGTCAATGTGCATTTTATGCACATTTCTGGTTTGCTTTCCATATTGACAATGCTCACAAAATGAAAAATCAGAGAAAGATAACACAGGTAAGTAGCCAGAACGAGAAAGATTTTCCATTCCACTACGAGATATATGGCCCAAACGAGCATGCCAAATACAAGCCATAGGTTGTTCAGTAACAGCTAACAAGTGTTATTTCTGTGATACAAATAAAGGGTAAAGTGAGCCAACTTTCTTTCCTTTTGCAATAACCATATTGCCCTTTGATATACGAAAGGACTGAGCATAGAAGACCACCTTGTAACCAAGGTCATCAAGTTGACCAACTGACATCAAACTGCGTGATAACTGAGGTACATGGCGTACATTATGCATAGTAAATTTTGAACCGTCAATGAACTGCACAACCACATCTCCAATCCCCACAACATCACACTGGTAAGAGTCACCAAGTCTCACGGTACCAAGAGACTTTGCTGCATAATTAGAGAACCATTCTCTATGTGGTGTCACATGGAAAGAAGCACCAGAATCTAGCAGCCAGGTGTGGGAAAGAGAATCAACCATAAGTGCCTCAGATGGCACAGTACTATCAAGTGTCAACACATCAGCATCATCAGAAATAGCATTAATTTCTTCAATCTTCACAGTCGAAGTAGATGGTGCAGGTAACTGTTTAACATGCCCATCAACATTCTGTCCTTTACCTTTAGCATTCTTTAATGCATAACAGTATTTCTTCATGTGTCCTTTCTTATGACAATAATGGCATTCAATATCCCTCTTCCTTGATTTACTTCTGCTCTTATTCCGTTGACCATTCTTTGCCTTGTTCTTGCTCCTGCCATGTTGTTGATTCTTTCCTTGGTAAGAATCACGAACATTATATGCATCTCCACTCTGAGTGCCAACCATAGATTTTCTATGAATCTCCTCACTCAAGAGTGCTCCACATATGTCATCATAGACGAGTTTACCACCTGGTGCACTATTGCTAATAGCTGTGCAAAATGTATCCCATGATGATGGCAGGGTGCATAACAGCAATACTGCTTTCATTTCATTGTCCATATCCATTTTCTGAGCCTGTAACTGGGAGAATATGGCATCAAACTCATTTAGATGAGTAGCAACACTATCTGTGTCCATACGAAGGTCGTATAATTTTCTCATCAGATATACTTTATTTGATGCCGTCTCTTTTTCATATGTATTGCATAACTTCTTCCAAAGATCCTCTGCACTTTCACAGTCTAATACTGTAAAGTAAACATTATCTGCCAGGTGCAAGCGAATGGTAGACCTGGCCATTTCATCTAACTCATCCCAATCATCTTCATCCATGTCAGCAGGCTTCTTTGAAAACCCATTTACTGGCTTCCATTGCCTTCTTTGAATCAGCACATCTTTAATCTGATTCTTCCATAGAGCAAAGTTTGTGCCATTAAATTTTCGGATCTCAAAATGGTGTTTGCCCTGCAAGTTATAGCTCCTCCTCGGAACGCTAGCACTAGACCCTGATCCACCGGATGTGCCTGAGACCTCTGATGCCATGATCATAGAGAACTGAATAGAATGATAATGGAGCTAGAAGAGTCCAAACACCAACAAATAAGTGTATCAAGGAGTAAATCGACCACTATATAGTTGACTAAACCAGAAATCTGGAAAAAATTTTCCAGAGTATCCTCTGCAAAATTAGCATATGACCAGTGTCAAAGTATCATAAAACTGCAAGTACTCACATGTCTACCTGCATAGTGAATCACTGACTCCACTGCATATAATCAGTTACCCAATAGAAGCCAACTAGGCTTATCGAGCACCTATGAACAACTATCATACATCTCCTATGGCGAGGCTGGGTAAGTCTTCCAACTGCATCACCGAAGAGACCCCGACATCTGGGTGTCTCCTAGTTAAGAAAACCTCACCACGACCCTCTTTATCAAACGTTAAAGGCTTTATGCAAAGAACGTAACTGCTATATCAATGCCCACATGGACGTACATAAGCGGTATCGACAGAAGCGTACATGGTGTGTATGTGCTCAATATATGCAATAAAATGACACTAAAAGGCTGAATACACAGCCCAAAAACTAGCCAATAACACCTGCAAGTGTCTGTCAACTCTGATGTTTTAGGCTTTAAAAACCTGCATAAATTTGCAGTGATTGCTCCCACCAAAACTGAAAACCCCTCGAGAAACCTGTAGTTTTACGAGTGTGGCTGAAAATACAGCCCCAAAGGTTGATGATTATTGTTTGAGAAGTACAAGGAACACTCTTCTTGATGTTCTTGGACCTGTGTGAAGAGAACTACGTGCGAAAGTACTCCAAAATGGCTCCAAAAACACCCCAAAATTGCTTCAGAAATAGGCTTTAAAAGCAAAAATGAAGCTTTGAGGCACCAAAACTTGTTCAAGGTAATGTCAACCTTAGTCTTTCCCCTTCTTCAAACACCACAAGAGTGTAGCTTAGTGGCAAGAGATTGCCACGGTTAAGCGAGCTCTGGGGGGAACAATACTGAGATGGGTGACCTCCCGGGAAGTACCGGGAACCTCTATATTCCTTGATTGTTGAGGTCCTCCCTCGCGCGCAGCCAACGGCGCCAACGGTGACTTCGGTGACTCGGATGACAAGGTATGCCAAGGTCTATGCCTTAGTCGCCGCCTTAGTCGTAAGCCTTGGAGAAAGCCTGGGGGGGTGCTCGCTTCGCTCTCACAAAAGGAACAAAGCTTTTTGCCTCGAACTGCTCTGATACCAGTGAAGTATTTCGCTGGCAATGCACCGTACTGCACTCTCCTTCTCAAGAGCTCCACGATGATATGCTCGGAGTAGAAACTGAGCTCCTGACTCCGCACACAATACTCCGCACAGAGGTTGTAGAATACACAGAAAACACAGTACACAGGGAGCACGACGACAGACTTCTTAGGTCTTACAAATGCGGTCGAACTTACAGTCTGTGACTGACCAGGCCACTATATGTTTTATTAAAGAACATATACAAAGAAGTGTCCGGTGGCCATTTGGCCTTTCAGATGGACACTAACGGTAACACTAGAAAAGCCAGGGGGCATTAAAATTTGGGCCCTAGGAAAAAGGGACCAAAAAGGTGTATATAGTCAAGTGCTTGAGCATCCATATAAAAGGTGATCTAAACATTGGACTTTTACAAGTCTAGAAAAAGCTATCCAAAGGCAATCAAGGCAAGGCTGTGAAGAACGCAAGGTTTGGGAAGTGGGACTTCTTGGGCATCATGGGAATCAAAGGAGCTCACTCGAGGTTGGAAGAATACTCAACCCCCTTAGTCAATTATTAGCTTAGGCTAAATGTTTAGCATTGTGGATTAAATTAGAGAGACAATAGAAACACATCAAGTCCAAGAGACTTAATTTTTAAGTCCAAGACTAAGATAAAAGTGTGCGATAAGAAAACCTAAAGTAAACAACTTAAGTCTGACAAAACGAGAACTCAAAAGTACAACAGAAAGTCGATTCCTGTCGTAAAAATTGAAAGAAGACAAGAATATCAAGGAATTAAAACGAAACAAGCAAAGGAAGAATAAAAGAACTACTGACGATCATAGAGTTCCAGGCAGTAAATTCATGAACCTTAGATCAGGCAAGCATATAGGTAAGTCAGACCGACGAAGCCTTAGATCATCAGAAGCAAGTGTAGGAACTATGGCACGTTCGTGGGCTCAGCAAGTGAATAGCTACCCTTAGGAGTTGGGCTCAGATACCAGTGAATTGGAAAAATCCTGATCAACCCATTAGATTGGAACATCTAGTGATGAAATTTGAGAGAGACGCATGCATAGACAAAGAAGGAACAATGTACATCATAAGTACTCAGCCAAACCATACCAATGAGTTTGGTGTAGTTCAGTTAGATATGGAAGTGAGAACCCAAGGAAAAGAACCTCTAGGAGAAGAACCCAAGACACCTAGAGGGAAATTCGTATTGACAAGAGTACTAATCCCAGATTCGATCCCTCAGCATAACAAAAGCATAGAATTATTCTTGAATAAGGAAACTGACAAAGCATTTTGGAGGTACATAATGGAACAACCTAGTGAGGTAGGCTCCATCATGATTTACGATATCAATGACCCAAATACACATGGAAAGGTTATATACCTGGATGATACTTCAGAACGAATATTTGTAGTATCAGACCATGCAAGGAATACCTACACATGGAGAGGCGAGTTAGTCTTCCCCCCATCTCGAACAAATCTAAACAAGAGCCATCATGGTGCTGGAACATCCTGTGCCCTGTTTAGATATCAAGCTCAACATGTGATGATCCAAGATGACACGTACTAGTTTTTTGTTTCTCTAACATCTATAGTGGTCACGCCGGTATATGTTAAGGATGCTTCATTGAGCTTTATTAGATTTATCTACCGAGAGTGATGGCACATTTGTTCCTTGCCAGCTCACTCATTCACGGACATTAGGTTTTTCCTTATGTACTAATCTTTATATATTTCACTTGTTGTACTCTTGTTTTTAGGTCATTCTTGTACATTCCTTTTTATGTAATAGAAGAAGAAGACGAAGAAGATCATTCTTCCTTGCCTCAATTTGTCTGTGTGTGTGCTTCTCCTTGAGAGTGAGAGTGTGTGTGTGAGCTCTCTTCCTTATCTCCTTCCTTGTGACAAGGTATCAGAGCCAGCGTGGCTGTAGAGAGCTCGTGGAGAAGGCAACAATGAAGAGTATGCAGCAAGGTGTGGAGAAAACACGATTCACAAACAACCTCCGTTCTTAACTTGCACTGTGTTCGGCAACACTCATATATTCTAGGTCCAGAATTTCAAGCAATTTCGTGTACTGTTGAAACCTGTGTTTTTCTGAGATCGAATTGTCACGTTATAGTGCGACAGTGTTCAAGCAGAACTGCTGCTTGTAGTGGTTTGTAGTGTTGTGTATTGCTGCAAAAATGGCAAATGCAGATGGAATGAGTCAGCTTATGAGCGATAATTTAGACAAGAACAACTTCCATGCTTGGAGACTCAGAATGAAAAATTTCCTAATGGGAAAAGGCTACTGGAAGTACATCAAAGGAGAAAACGAAAATACTCGGCAGTTACCAGAGAGGAATCAGACTGCAAAACAGATAAGAGCATATGAGGAATGGAATCAAGGAGCACGAAAGGTAATGTATTGGCTATCTGTTAGCATACAAGATAGCATGATTGGGCACATACAGGATGCCGAGACTCGGAAAGAGGCTTGGAAAAATTTGGTCACATTGTATGAGACCAATACAAAGGCACGGAAATTGTAACTCAAGCATACCTTGGAGAAAAAGAGCATGTCGGTAAGTGACTATACCTTAAAAATCAAAAGCATATGTGAGTCACTTGCATCTATTGGGGTGAATGTAGATGATGATGATAAGGTGGAGGTATGCCTTCGTGGTTTAGGAGCTTCATATAAGCAGTTTAGAACTTCTATACAGACCAGGGAAAATATTCCAAATTTTGCTAATCTGGTATCTATGCTGATTATTGAAGAAAAGAATCTTGGTGAGGATTGAAACTCCCAAGGAAAGCCCACTTCTGAGTAGGTATTCTACTCTAGCAGAGGAAGAGGTAGAGGTTTCAGAAGTGGAAGAGGAAATAGTAACCAAGACCAAGGTCAACAACAAAATCATGTAGGAGGAAGAGGATAGTTTCGAGGCAAGGGAAGCCAAAGAGGTCACATAAATTTCCAAAGAAATGATTCAGATAATGATAGTAAAGGATGTTGGAATTGTGGTAAACGTGGACACTTTGAACGTGACTGCAGGTTGAGGAATCAAAATAACAGAAGACAACAAAATAACTATGCATCCACAAGTGTCGATGATTCTATGAAGTTGTTTATGGTTCAACATCACATGATGAATACGATGTCTGCTGGTGTTTCAAAATCGAATGATAATGTCTAGTATGTTGATTCAGGTGCTTCAAATCACATGACCAATCATGCGGAATGGTTTAGTACTTTGCAGAAATTGCCAGTTCCTGGATATGTAGAAACAAGTGATGACACAACACATCCTATTAAGCATATAGGAAGCATAGCACTATTGATGGAGGATGGAATTTTAAAACATCTTGCTGATGTGCTGCATGTTCCAAATATAACAAAGAATCTGGTTTGTGTTGGACAAATGGTTGACGAGGGATTACAAGTCAGGTTCAATGCTGATGGATTATATGTAGAAGAGTACAAGCAGGATGGACGATTGGTTGCCAAAGGAAACAAAGTGGGTAGGATGTTCACCTTAAATGTGAAGATTCCTGAAATGAATGCAGCCATGTTTGGAAAAGGTGCAGGAGTTATTGCAGATATAGAGATGTGGCACAAACGGATTGGAATGCAAACTTGAAAAGGCTGAAATTGATGCAGTCAAAGGAGATTGTCCATGGACTACCGAACTTCAAAGTTGCAGAAATGCAAAGGGTATGTGCAGCATGTCAATTTGGTAAACAGTCAAGAGCATCATTTCCACATGACAAGCATGTTAGTGAGAATGTACTAGAAGTAGTACATATAGATGTTTGGGGTCCAGCAAAGACCACATCTATGGGCAGTTGCAGGTTTTATGTTACCTTCATTGATGACCATACACGTAAAGTGAGGGTATATTTCATGAAAGAGAATGAGTGAGGTGTTCACTCACTTCCAGAATTTTAAAGCTATGTTGGAAAAGCAGACAGGGAAGTACATTCAAACATTAAGATCTGATGGAGGAGGTGAATACATGTCAAATGAGTTCAATAGTTTTCTAAAAAATCATGGGATTCGACGTCAATTTTCATGCAGGTACACACCGCAAAAGAATGGCATTGCTGAATGCAAAAATAGACGTATTGCAGAAATAGCAAGAGCCTTGATGGCTAAGAAGAATATGCCTCAGTGTTATTGGGCAGAAGCTGTGCATACTGTTGTATACATCATGAACAGAACTCCGATTGCTGTTGTACATCAAGTTACACCTGAAGAGAAGTTTATAGGTAAAAAGCAAAACTTATCACATCTGAAAGCTTTTGGCTGTATTGCATATGTACATGTTCCAGATGAGTTGAGGACGAAGCTTGCTCCAAAAGCACAAAAATGTGTCTTCATTGGATACTCCCTTGAGCAAAAAGGGTACAAATGGTATAACCCACTCACACGAGAGGTGAAGGTGAGCAGAGATGTGGTATTTGATGAAATGTCAAGCTTCTATGCAGATGCCAAAGAAGGACTAAATCTTGAACCAAATGACAAAGAAAGTGCTGAAAAATCAAGTGTAGAATCTCAAGTTTTGAGTGGACCGGATGCATCACCAACCAATAGTTCCAACTCAAATCCATGGAGTGGAAGATTGCGTGGAAATTTCAGTCCTGCAAATTCATCAAATACATCCAAGAAAGGTAAAGAAAAGCTTTCTGTTGGTAGTAAAACATGTGCACGTTTTGAAGATGTTGATGGAGATTCAAGTGGTTCAGAAAAGAGTCTTGATGAGGAACTTGGATTGCCGTCTGTGAAGACTCTGGGAGTAAGAAGGGCACATAAAGATGATACAAGGATAAGTGACCCAAGATCAAGAAGATCTGGGAGGATGCGTAATTTAGTGGAACGATTAACATATGATAGTTACATGGCTCGCCATTATGCCTACATGACAAAGGTAATACAAGATGCTAAACCTTCTTGTTTTGAAGATGCAATTGGTAATGCAGATTGAGAAAAAGTTATGGATAAGGAGATGGCTGCACTTTATGGAAATGATACATGGAAGCTGGTTCCATTGCCCCAAGGAAAGAAACCCATGGGCTACAAATGGGTTTACAAGGTAAAGCATAATGCTGATGGTAGCATAAGCAAGTATAAAGCATGATTGGTAGCTAAAGGATATGCATAGACATATGGCATTGATTATGAGGAAACATTCAGCCCTGTAGCTAAAATGTCTATTGTCAAAACACTTGTTGCATTAGCTACAACCAAATGATGAACTTTGCATCAGATGGATGTGAAGAATGCGTTCCTACATGGTGAGTTACAGGAAGAAGTATATATGCACCAGCCACAATGATATGAAGATTCAAAGCATCCAGAATATGTTTGTAGGTTGCAAAAGGATTTGTATGGGCTGAAGTAAGCCCCTCTTGCATGGCATGCAAGGATTGCTGATTACTTAACCAACATTGGGTTTTCTATGTGTGATGCAGATCACTCACTATATGCAAGGAAGGCTGATGTTGGAATCACTATTGTGCCTATTTATGTTGATGACCTGATTGTAGGTGGCGATAATGAAGGAAGCATCAACGAGGTAAAGCAACTTCTTATGACATGAAAGATCTTGGTGTGATGCGCTATTTCTTGGGCATTGAGTTTATACATACAGAAATAGGTATATGGATGTCACAAAGGCAATATGCCTTGAATATGCTACAAAAGTATGGTATGGCTGATTGTAAGCCAATTTCTATGCCATTAGATCAGAATTTGAAATTGGATACTACATCAGGTGAAGCATTGGAAAATGCTACTATGTACAGGGAAATTGTGGGAAGTCTTATATATCTCACAATTACAAGGCCTGATCTAAGTTATACTGTTGGACTTGAAAGTCAGTTTATGCAGGTTCCCATGAAGCCACATTTGGATGCTCTGAGGTGCACTGTACGTTATGTGAGTGCTACTTTGGATTATGCATTTTTTTATGAGGCTGGTGTAGATTTGCAGGTTTATGGATACACCGATGCAGATTGGACTGCTAGCATTCCAGATAGAAGATCTACTAGTGGCTTTCTATTCTCACTTGGGAATGCAACTGTTACATGGAGCAGCAAGAAGCAACCCACTATTGCTTTGGCTAGTACAGAGGCTGAGTATAGAGGTGCTGCAATGGTAGCATGTGAGGCATCATGGCTAGAAGTGCTACTTGTAGATTTAGGTGTGGAAGTGGGAAAGCCTATCAGTATTTATTGTGATAATCTTAGTAGCATACAATTAGCACAGAATCCTATTTTCCATGCTAGAACAAAGCATATCGAAGTACATTATCACTTCATCAGAGAGAAGGTATTAGCAGGTGATATTGATCTTGTTTATGTGAGAACAAATGAGCAGGTTGCTGATATTTTCACCAAAGCACTTGGAGCTGAGAAGTTGAAGAAATTTCGAGAGATGCTTGGATTACAGGATATGGCGTTGAGCTTGAGGGGGAGTGTTGAGATATCAAGCTCAACATGTGATGATCCAGGATGACACGTACCAGTTTTTCGTTTCTCTGACATGTATAGTGGTCACACCGGTATATGTCAGGGATACTTCATTGAGCTTTATTAGATTTATCTATCGAGAGTGATGGAACATTTTTTCCTTGCCAGCTCACTCATTCTAGGACATTAGGTTTTTCCTTACGTACTGATCTTTATATATTGCACTTGTTGTACTCTTGTTTTTAGGTCATTCTTGTACATTCATTTTTATGTAATAGAAGAAGTAGACGAAGATCATTCTTCCTTGCCTCAATTGGTGTGTGTGTGTGCTTCTCCTTGAGATTCACAGTATGTGTGTGAGCTCTCTTCCTTATCTCCTTCCTCATGATAAGCCCATGGCACTCAAAGAGAGAAGAACAAAGAGAGACCAGAAGTAAGTTTCACTCAGCCCATAGGGAGAGCTAGAACCACCATGGACACCGATAGGGTGGAAAGACAAAGAGAACCTAGAATACCAGGTGGTAGAGATGATTTTCTTCTACCTAGACCGCGTGAACACCCAAGGATATTAAGACCAACTCAATTAGTGTTGCTCTAGCACAATGGTGAGAACCACGTTAAGAAGCTCCACCTCCTTAATGTCAATCCACGGAAGAGATAGGAGTGATATGAAGATCGTGAATGTGAGATGAAGTGAGAGTGAAGGTGAGAAGCATAGAAATGCACACACACATACACACACACTACAAAGAGACAAGCAAGACACAATGGAAGGTGAGAGATCAATTCTATTACTCAAGAACACTATTACAAGCTCCAAAGAACTCTAAGCTCACACTAGCTAACCTCAAAAATGAGCTCTCTAGCTCTTTTTATAGTTTCTAGACTAGTTTTGACCGGTTTCACATCTAGTGACCGGCATAGTTAAAAATTAGGTCCTAGATGCTATTTGGATGGGTAAACGGTGTCTAAAAATAATGAAAATTGATACGCTTGTTCTACCTAAGCTCCTCAAGCTCGAGGACTCCTTGTCTTGCACAAAATGGAGCTAGAATTTAAGAAAAGGGTTTTTCTATGTTACATATGTTACATTAGTGATGAAAATCACTATTGGATGTTTTTGGAAAGTGTTTGAAAACATAATTCTTTGACAAAAGATTCGACTGGCTCCTTGCTCCATTGTTACATGCTTCCACGTCGTCTGTGCCTCTGGCTGCTTCCAACACCCCCCTCCCTCTCGCTTCTGTCGTCCCTGACAGAACCTTGTTGGGAGGTCTGCCGGATATAGTTCTGTAGGAGGTCTTGAGCGAGGGTGTGCTCGGAGATACGAATGCCTCGGGCCAAGTCGGCCTCGAGTTTCTCCCAGTCGATTGGTTGCGGTTCCTCCGGTGGTGGAAGCTGATAGTGCGTGGAATAGACTATTCGTTCACAGGCAAATAATTGTAATAAGTGTGTAGGCCTGCTTATGAATACCTCCGAATGGTATTCCCAGAAGCCGGTTGTGAACATTTCTTCGAATGTCTGCTTGTAGCACGCCGGTAGGTACTTTATTCTGCAATGCCAGGCATAACACACCCGTAGCGATGGCGTGGTACTCATATCATATACCAGATTGAAATTGCCATGCTCGAAGCCCGGGGTGTTTACATGAGGTGCCTTGACGCGTCGGAAGACTTTAAAAACCATTTGCATCATGTCAAAGATTTTGACAGTCATGTGCGCCGCTATATCATCCATGTGCGTGAGTCGAGGGAGCCAGTGGCGAATGGTAGCCATCATGTATTCAACAGTGGGTAGCTCAATGGGTGGCTTCAAGTAGGGGTAATTCAACCAGTCTTGACACTGCTTATTGTTTTGTACCTTAATAGCAAAGGCAGTCCAGGAGCGGCGTCGTGGTACTGGTCCCCAACACGGGTTATACTTCAAGTGCAACGGAGCCTTTACCCATGTACTCATCATCTCTAGATACTGCTGTAGTAAATTTTTTCGCCACTCTAGTTGATAGATCCTTCCTTGCTGTGCGTCTCGTGGCAGATCAGCCTCCTCGAATTGAGTGGCATGCGATGACTTCTTACCTGTTACTTTCTCAATGGCTAATTGGTATTCAGCCATTAACATGAAATACGGTTTATATTGTAGCTCATGCCCAGATATGTATCGTCGCGGGGCCAGATGAGCAAAGAATGGAGACTGTAATATTCTTTCTTCTATCATTGCCATGGCATGTAACTGTGCCTCTACTCTAGCTGAGTGCGTTGTTCCTAGTTCCTCAATAGTTTTCATCCATGCGGGGGTCGGAAGTTCGTACGTCATCTGACCTTCGGCCGTGACGCGTCCGCCTGGGATGGGTTGTGGCTCATACGCTTCTTCAAATGTTTCCTCCACCGGGATGGTGACGGTTTCTTCCTCAGCTGGTATCTCCGGTGGGGAATCTGGCCTTGGCGGTGCTTCATAAACTGCAATCCTTGCTTCAAGGTTTAATACCTAGGCCCGTAATGTGTTGAGTTCCTCTAAAATGTCAGGAGAGGGGTCCACAGGTGCTGGTAAGTCTTGTTGTGTCGGTGCTCGTAACTGGAGTAATCTATGATCTTCTTTGAGTTTCTGGAACTCCTCGTTCATGCGGTCGTATTCATCCAACAGTCGTACATGATCGTCTAGCAGCATTCTCATCGAATCTGAAGGAATGGCTTTGAACCTGCTAGGACTGAATGGTTGATCGGGGTTGTCGAGCGCTGCTTCTAGGTTTTCTCGGTTCTGATCCTGTAAGCGCTGGTTTTCTTCCTGGGCGGCTGCTAGGTGCCTTCGTAGTAAGCCCATGTTTCGTGTGAGCGTTGCATTACGGACTGTCTGGGATCTTAATAAGTTATCCAGATCAGCAGTGGCTTCCTTGGTCTTCTCTTCGCTTTCTAGTTCCAATTTGTGATATGCCTCGCGTAATTCCTGGTAGCAGGTGTTCAGAGAGGCATTCTCAATAGACAATGAATTAAGCTGCGACTGTAAGTCATTGGTTGTCCTCTGCAGCTGCTGGTAATTATCACCAAGAGATGTGAACTCATCTCTTACTTGTGTCATACACATGAACATTTGGCGGAATGCATTATCTACAGTGGGTGATAGTATTAATGGGGTGCTAACTGAAGATGCAGTGGGTGTAGATGCAACGGGAATGGGGAATGGGGGTGGGAAAGTGGATGTTGTGGTGATTGTGGAAAATTGGGAGGTGCCTAAATACGTTTGTGCCGTGAGTGAAGTGAGTGCTGGTGCAGTGGGTGGTGAGATGTCCATCTCATTGGACGTGTCCAGTGCGGTGACTGTGAATATGGGTGTTACTGTGGGTGCTGGTGCCAGTGTGAATACAGGATTTACAAAGGTTGAGGAATAATTTACAGGGGGACTGGCTGGAACAGCTTGGTGGAAAGGGGAAATGGGGGTTATAGTGGGTCGGGGAGGTGAGACGGGGGAGAAGGTTAATGGTGGTGGGAATGGGAACAGTGGTCGTGGGGTTGTGGGGGAGGGTTGAAAAGTTGGGTGGAGGAATGGGTTGAATGGAAAGGGGGATGTGGGAGGGTGTAGAGTAGGTCTAATGGGTGTAGGAATTGTTGGCAGAGTGGTCGTAAAGACGATTTCTTCTACACTACCGGCGAACGAAGATGTTGGTCTAGGGGAAGGAGGGTGGATAGCGGAGGCTGGATGGACAGGCGGTGATGGGGGAGCGGTTGGGGTGGTCGGTACTTCGGTGACTACTGAGGTATATACAGTTGTAGCGCGGGGTGGGGATTCTACAAGGGTGGTTTCTGCTTCCAACGATCTTTCGGGGACAAGGCGCGCCTCCCTGGCTTGTTCTGAAGATTGTGCTCCTATTAGTACACGGATGTATTCGCCAGTCTTTGAAAGGAGTCATACCTTGCGGGGGTCAAACTGCGGTAATGGCTTTCGTTGCAGGTACCTGAGCGCTTCGTTGGAGCCTACGGATTTGACTAATTCGTGGAATCCTTTGATGTAGGCGTCTTCGAATCCGCCTGTGACAAGTTCCTGCTCTATTATAGCTTGACTCTCTTCCTCAGTCATCTTTTTGCGTGCCCAAACTTGTTCCATGGTTCTATACAACTTTTTAATGGCCAGTGTGTAAGTTGCCGCTTCATACGTGTCATCTTCATGGGTGCTTGTATCACCATGTGTGTCCGTTTGTTGGCCTTGGCCATCTGTCTGCTCAGGCTCTTGGGATTCGTGAGTGCCTTGGCTGGCTTCGTCATCACCTTCGTCGTCATCTGTGGCTGTTCTTTCATCGTCAGAGCTGGACACGATCTGTCCTTGTGGCTGACCCCTAGGTGTGGTAGGGTAGCTAGGGCGTTCATATTCTTGAGAAAAGAACTGTCCTTCTGAGAACTGGAACTCATTGGAGAATGCATCATGCATCTCAAAATCAAAAGTTTGTTCTAGTGGCTCTGCTTGTCCTGCTTCCAAATGGGGTATTGGAAAAGAGAAAGCTTCCGCACCAATAGTGGTGGGAAGTTCAGCTGCGGTGGTGACAGTTTCTGTGGTGGTGGCTATTGGGGGTTCAACTGTATTGGTGGCGCCCTCCGGCGTAACTGGTCGTGATAACCGTATACGGATTGGTGGTACCGTGGGAGCGGCTGTTGTTGGTGACTGCTCTGGAGATGGGTGTGGTGAGGGTGATTCTGGTACTTGTAGGCACGGAATGGTTCCTCTCATGTGTTTGCCGGCTCTACCTTTGCTAGACTTTCTGGCCTTCCTAGTGGTGCCTTTGAATGCCTTCAGTTCTTCACTGGTCATGGAACGCTCAATTGGTAAGTCATACGCCAAGCACATGTATATGATCCTGGTGAGTGCGCAGCATCCGTTGATTACCTTCTTTCGCTCCCACCTATGTTGTGCCAAATAGAGCTGATCGATGATCCAGCTAGCTAAATCAACGGTTTGAGGTCCAGTGCATGCTAAGTATAATCCAAACCATATTCACTTGTGGGGCATGGAAAAACGATCCTGAGCTGGGAAAGCAAAGTGTTGCATGCATATCCGTAGTGGCTTTGAGAGCTCAGGCGTTATAGCAGAAATATCCTCCCACTTTGTTACGTCACCACGCTTCATCTGTTCTGGGATTAGCCGTTCTTTCTCCGTTGGAGTGTGTGTTCCATGTATTTTGATGGCAGCTCGGATTAAATCCTTTGAAAGATAAA
Source organism: Ceratopteris richardii (assembly GCA_020310875.1). Classification (NCBI taxonomy): domain Eukaryota; kingdom Viridiplantae; phylum Streptophyta; class Polypodiopsida; order Polypodiales; family Pteridaceae; genus Ceratopteris; species Ceratopteris richardii. Next base: position 87,634,369 of record CM035417.1, on the reverse strand, counting down.
ATCTTTTGTAGGGTGGATCATCCACTAAAGAAGGCAAAATAAAGGTTCCTGGGATGTCCTTATTCTCTGAGGCCAGCAACGTGGTGATTAAATAATAACACCTACAAAAGTCAGGTTTGGGCAGAGGATCGCTGAAATACTCCGTGAAACCGGCTCTGGCCCAAACATGAGTTAAGTCCTGGGTGTTCTGTAGGTCTTCGAATTCCCTAGAGAAGAATTGATACTTGCCCCATGTGCGGTCATCAAATGTCATATTTGCTTCAAAAATGAAATCAGCATCAGCTAATGGTCCTGCTAGGCCTTGGAACCAGTGAGAGTTACGGTGTATCTTCTCGGTGTATCCCATAGGTGGGTTATCGATTGGCATGGGTCCCGGAAATCCTTGGAACTCTGGCGGAGGAGCAGTCGGGTGGGCTTCTGCCCGTAAAACATTGAATGGTACTGCCGCCACGCTGGGGCCTGCTTCTGATGGTCCTGCTTCGGTTTGCATGATGACTGCTGAACTAATGGAAAAGATCTGCTACAAACGATTAACACATTAGTATGGAAATTAATTAAGATCCCAGTAAAGTGAGACCGCAATCCCTTTCCATAACTGATGCGTAACCCGTGTAGCCAAGTGTCGTGAAGTGCTTGATGCAATGATTTTTTACAGAGCTAATGCAGGTCTCTAGACATCTACATGGTCAGATTATGCATACATTTCGTGATGAGCTTTTATCATGCATGATGTGGGGTTATTGTGTGTGAATTTATACAAGGTTTGGTTGAGGGTGAATTATTACAAGGGTGGAGTTTAAACGGGATGGGAGAATTGTTAGATAATGGGGTACAAGAAGACGTCTGGATACGTTTCGGTATCCATTTCTTGAGGGTCCTTGGGTGGGTGGTGTGGTTCTGCTGAGGTACAGAAAATGGTATCGGGTTTGGTGGTATTGAAGGATGAAAAGATGTCGGAGGGGTATATATTACATGGCTAGAGGGTTGGGCTATAATACATTGTTTGGGTACCCAAATCTGCGTGGGTGTGGGTCTATGGATAAGATACTTCTTGGCGATCCAAATCTGTCGAGTGTTTGTACTTGTAGAAGAAGATTCAGGGGACCTTGAATGCTGACTTTGCTTTTTTTGAAACTCTGTCCTGTTCTTGTCTGCAGTGTTGCCGATAGGCTGTGGTTGCTGTCCTTTTGACACCCATATTTGTCTCGTGCCACGTGTTCTGTGAGTTTGACACTGCTGCTGTCTCTGCCATATCTGGTGGTGTCGTCGGTCTGGGTTCCTCTGTTGTGGTTGACTCCTTCGTGGTTGGGTTTGAGAGGTCCATTGGACGCTCTACTTTGGAAAAGAAGGGAGATCCAACACTTGCGTGACCTGCCTATCAGGAAGTGATTCGTTCTTTATCTTTAATCTAGGCCAGCCCGCAGCAAGTTTGGAAGGATGAGCACCGCAGGGTGTCGTGCTCATTTGGCCGCTGATGCAACCCACCTGACTGCTGATTGTGTCCATCTGCCCTAGCGGTTGGGTCGCTGCCCCTTCTAGTTTGCAGGAAGCCCCAGGGAAGATCTCCTGTCATCCTTCTGATTGACCATTGTCGATAGCCAAGCCCGAGTGGGTTGGTGTAGACGTAACGTGATTGATCTGACCCAAGATCTTCCGGCCTTCCATCGCATGTATTGCATAGGGTCTAGGGTTACAAACCTCAGTCGGAATGCCATTAGGGAAGTCAAGCGGTATCACTCGCTTCTGTTCTAAGGTTCCAATCTGTAAGGAGCCTTGTCTAAGATTTAGGTCCACTGAGTGATCGTATAGCCAATCTTGGCCAAGGATTAGGGGTTCTATCAGGTCGTCATCATGGCACACTAGTAGCTTCGCTGTCATGGTCACATCCTTAATGAGGATAGGAAGGTCCACCTCACCCATGCAAGGGGTTTCCATGCCTCCTAGCCCTATGAGGTATGCCTCAATTGGCCGCATTTCTATTCCTGAATCCTTATAGTGGGACCATCTAATCGCGCTAGTCGCAGCACCTGAATCAATTAAAGCCCTGAGCTCTTGGTAAGGGTTGCCGTGCTCTAGCCTAACTGTAATGAATGGTCTCCTGTCCACGATACTAGGATGAGTGGTTGACTTTACTTGACACATAGCCATGGGATATCTGGGTGTAGTTTCCAGATGGTTATCATGTTCTTTCCCTAGTCCTTGTCTTCTTAGTTTCATGCGCTTAATGCGTTCTATTGCTTCTGCTTGAGCTTCAGCTCGTATTCTATTTTCTTCCTCCTTACGCTTCTTTGCCAACGTGAGTCGTCTAAGCATATCCTCCATAAGAGGTTCCTGATATAACCTGACTCTACAGCCACTAATATAATTAGGCATTATGTTTCCTTCTAAGGTGGCTAACTGTACTGCTCCACTTGTCGAGAGTCTGTTAATGATCATAGGTCCATAACCTCGCTTTTCTAACTTCCGTGCGTGTTGTTTCAGCGTATATACTAGAACTAAATCTCCTTCTTTTAGGCCTTTATCTTTCACATGTGCATCAAAATATGCTTTCTGTCGCTTCTTCGCTGCATATATTCCTGCTGCTGCCTTTAGCCTGGTTTCTCCTAATCGTTCCAAGTCCATTATTCTTGCTGATAATTCATGGCCGGTCCACTGATGTTCTTGTGCCACCTTAAGGGTTGGTATCAAGAAGTCCAAAGGAAGCACAGCATTCTGACCAAAAACCATCTGAAAGGGAGTGGCATTGAGTACGGTCTTGTAGGCCACTCGGTATGCCCAAACAGCGTGGTGTAACTGTTTGTCCCAATCTGAACGTTTGTTGTTCACGAGTTTTGTCAGTACGTTACAAAGGATCTTATTAGTGCTTTCAGCCTGACCGTTGGCCTGAGGATGATATGGTGCGGATTTCTTGTGAATCACCATAAAATCCTGTAACAAATATTCAATGACTTGGTTTAGAAAGTGAGTTCCTCGATCGCTCACTAACTCAATAGGCAATCCATATCTTGTGAAGACATTTTCAAATAAGAATTTTGCAGTTGTGTGTGCATCATTCTTTTGTGTTGCTTTTGCCTCTACCCATTTCGTAAGATAATCTGTGGCAACAATAATATATTCCGCATGTGTACCTTTTGCAGGGGGGTTAATGGGTCCTACAAAGTCTATACCCCACTTAGAAAATGCGCGTCCGCCCATCATGGGTTTCAATGGCATTTCATCTCTGCGAGTAGGAAACTGAGTTCTTTGGCACACATCACATCTCTTAACATAGGTATGAGCATCCATGTGAAGAGTGGGCCACCATAATCCTGCAAAGAGGATGGCTTTGATTATTCTATCGGGTCCAAAATGACCTCCTGCAACACCTTGGTGTGCAGTCTCTAGTATGCTCAGATAATCGCTTTCATGAACACATTGTCTTAGATATCCATCTCGTCCTCTTTTGTATAGATTATCGCCAATCAGTGAATAGTCTTGAGGTTCCTGCTCCAGACTACGTTGTCGAGCTGAGGTCATTCCTTGAGGGAATGTGTTCGTCCTCAAGTATGTCACTAAAGGTTCACTCCAGTCTAGTGTGAGAGACACATGATATAAAGTAGCATGCTCTACTGGTGGTCTTTCACAACAAACATGGCATGCTTTACACAGCTTGTAGACATCTGCTTCCATTGAAGGCCAATATACTCCTAGTCTATGCAGAGTCTGTAATGTTCGATGTTTTGAATGATGTTGCTTTAATGCACCTACGTGTGCTAATTGCAACCAATTCGCGTGTTCTGATTCATCTACACAACAAGCAAGAATCTTTTGATTATCTTGTTTATATATGCTTCCTGCTAAGATTTGGTATCTTTGAGACTTGGTAATCTCTCCTTCTTTGATCTTTATCCTAGGGTTCTTGGGTCCATATGTCAGGATAGGGACTATAGACTTAGCCCATTCTGGTGCTACCTCAAGATTAAATAAATATGCATCTGGTAGATCATCCATTACTCCTTGAGGAGCTTCTCCTGATGTTAATCTTGAAAGGTGGTCAGCTCTAAGATGTGTCTTTCCTTTCCTCACTACCACTTCGAAATCGTACTCCATGAGTAATAGAAACCAACGTATTAGTCGTCCCGTGTTACATGGTTTGTTGACTAGGTACAATAGGGCTTGATGATCTGTAAAGAACTTGAATTTGTTGGCCAGCAAGTAGTGCCTAAACTTCTTTACTGCGTAGATCATCCCTAATCCTTCTCGTTCCGTCGTGGTGTAATTTCTTTCTGCTGCGTTCAATTGTCTGCTCGCGTACGCTATGGGGAGATCTATATTACCTTCATTCGTGGGTTGTGCTAACACACATCCTATGGCGTAGTTGGATGCATCCACATGTACATGGAATGGCTTACTCCAATCTGGGGTAGTCAATATAGGTGCTGAGCACAAGCATCGTTTAAGTTCATTGAATGAATTTTCACATTCTTCTGTCCACTCAAAATTGGTTAAAAGAGAGTACAATGGCTTGGCTATGATTGCATACATGTGTATGAATCTCCTATAATAGCCGCAATGGCCCATAAATGCCTGTACCTCTTTCACATTAGTTGGTCTAGGTAATTCTGCAATTACCTTCACCTTTTCTTCATCCGTAGAGATTCCATTTTTTGACACGATGTGTCCTAGATTTTGCCTTGTCTGACCATGAAAACGCATTTTTCTGGGTTCAAACAAACCTGATATTCTCGACATTTGTCAAATATTTGTCTTAACTCTGGGATATGCGTCTGTCTTACATTAGAATGAGCACATATGTCATCGACATAAACTTCCAAACTCTTGCATAAGAATTCCTTAAAAACATGACACATGAGTCGCTGGAAAGTGGCGGGTGCATTTGTTAAGCCAAATGGCATTACACGAAATGCAAATATGCCCCATTCAGTGGCAAAAGCCATCTTGTGTTGGTCCTCTGGAGCAATGGCTACCTGATTATAGCCTGAAAATCCATCAAGAAAGCTGTAAACTTCCTTGCCCGCAACTCTTTCCAATAGATGTTCTGTGATAGGAAGAGGATAACTGTCTCTAATTGTGGCGGCATTAACTTTTTTAAGGTTAATACACACACGCAGTTTTCCATTCTTCTTGGGCACTACCACAATGGGTGATACCCATTCGGTATGTTCAATTTCGTAAATGAATCCTGCTTCTATCAGCCGATCTATCTCCTCTTTAATCTTCGCTGCGTAGTTATCATTGTACGTGTAAGGTTTCTGTTTCGTAGGTTTTGCCTCTGGAGTCATAGGGATTCTATGGGAGCATATATCTGGATCTACTCCTTTTAAATCTTTGTAACTCCAAGCAAACACATCTCTATATTCACGCAATAGGGCCACTAATTCTTCTTCTTCTTCCTTCGTCAAATCATGCCCTATGTATGTACATTTTTCTTCTTCTCCTTCTATGGCTACTATTATTTTCTTGGTTTTCTCTCGATTATCATATACTTGTCCGTCATTCGCCTTTCTATTAGGCATTCGTACCATGATTCTTCTATCTTCGATTTCGTATTTCTTGAAATTCTCCGGTACTTCAAATAAAGATTCTTCTTTTTCTGACATGGTTTCTTTCTTCTTTCTTTTCTTGCCTTCACTTTTGCTAGTCACTTGAGTGACTATTCTCACGTCATTCATAACTTCTTCCTGTCTCTGAGGGTGAGTCTCTACTTCGTAAAAATATTCTTCCTCTGATGCAAAGGGTGGGTCCATGATAATTGATTCTAAATCAAAATCGCTTGCATCCTCAAATGCATCAGTGTTAGGTTCACACTCTTCTAAAATTGCATCGCACATGATTGGCTCTATCGTGAAAACTGAAATGTCATAGCCATCCTCGTCACAGTGGGGTGTCCATTGTTCTTCATTGATGGCTACATCCATGGTTGCAAGGATTTCTGCCCAACCATGGGGTTCAAACCTTCGTCAGGGAATACTATAGGTGCGTAAGGTGGATCTTGAAGGGTTCGTGGATGTTGTTCTGCACCTAAGGTCCTTGCTTCTAACCTTTCTTCCTCTTGTTGTGCAACTTTACACATCCATAAATGAGTGTCCTCGTGCAAACAAGAAGGATCTGATTCTAATGAGTGCACGGATTCCGTCTCTACTTGAGTCTTATGGATGGTATTCCATTGTATTGGGGGTACGTCTCTATGTGAGTAGTCTTTAAGATTGACTTTGGTAGTCACTCCTAAATGTTGCAAGTACAACGAATTAGTTCCCCAATCTTGTACAATTTGCAACTGACGCATGAATGGTCGTCCCAATATCATCTCATAAGCATGGTTTTTACTAAAATCACAAATGGCAAAGGTATGCTCAAATTCTACACCACAAGTGGTGAGAGATATTCCTTCTAGTAAGCCTAATGGTTTTTCTATGTGTCCGTCAGCCATTTGTAGCTTCATTCTGGTAGGTTTGAGTGCTGGCTTACCCCAACGTTTCCATAAAGCGGTGGTAGCGATGGCTACTCCGGCTCCTGAATCTAAGATGGCTTTCGTGGTGTAGCCCTGATGGGTTATCGGAAGATAAGTGTTACCTTCTTCTCCTTCGCTTACATCTCCGATCTTTTCCACGGGTATCTCTGGTACCTTATTATGTGATCCTATTTGTGAGGGAGTAGTAGCAAGCTCGGGGAATTGATTTGCTACATGCTTCCACAATTCTGGTTTTACTTTTAACAACTCCTCTAGAGTGAGATTACACTGTACCTTAGTGTTCTTGATCACTTCTGTGTTTCTAGGGATTACTGATTCTTCATTCCTCACTATTATCGTGGGTGTTCTCATATTAAGAGACTTTGCTTCCCAAGGTCCTGTGAACTGAGGTAACTCTTGTAAAGAATTAGATTCAAAGCCTGTGTGTTCACTCAGTTGTTCTTCCTCTACATCATCATATATAGAGGGAATGTCTTGGGGAAATTGTTCCTGCAAGTCATCTATTTCTTGAATAGGAGGATGAGTTCCTTGTTCTTTTCTCCATTTCTCTTCTTGGATTTCTCTCAAAAATTCATGTGAGTACCTATGTATAGAAGACACATTGTCTTGACTTTCTGTATTGGGTACTTGGGACAGGGATGGTGCATTCCTTTCCTGTGTCTCTGGGACAATAGGGTTCCTATGCTGATCCTTTTTCTCTTTACTCTCTATCAAGTATTCCAGCCTCTCCAATAGTCCTTGAAAGTGTAACTCCGGTTTTGCCATGTTATTCCAATTAAGGTATCTAGAGGCTTCGAACAAAGCTTGTGCTAGTTCTACCATCTTCATGCAGAGTTTAGTCCTCTCAATTTCTAGATCAGCTCGAGGGTAGTTCTTACTCATTTCAGCTACTTGAGGTCCCTCTTTTAATCTAGCCTGATATGCACGAAACATCATGTCTAGATTCTCTGGTATGGGTTCCGCTAAAACTGATCCTGATGTCTGAGCTGGATTCTCTTGATTCGATTCCTGCGAAGTTAATTCTTGGATTTTGGCTCTAGATTCCTTTAAACTTCCTTCCAACTCAGTTATCTTTTTACTCCATTTTCTCTTAATTCTTTCTCTAGAATCTTTCCAAGATTTTGTCTTTTTACTGCTAGATTCTGCAACTTCACTGGTTCCGGCTACTTTCTCTTGATTAAGCTGTTGGTTCTGTAAGAGCGCCTGGGCTCTAGTGATAGCTTGGATAGGCACGTATGTAGGGTTGGATCCATCTGCGTTATTTACAATACCTATCACGTTGATTGGTGTCACACTCGAGGCATTAACAGGGTTCTTAGGACATTCTTTGATTATGTGCTCTTTGCCACAATCGGCACAAAAGCCTTGGATGTTATAGTACTGTGATTGTCCTGCTATTGGAGGATGTGGACAATCCTTTATAAAATGATCTCCTTGGCACCTAAAGCATGGTCCTCTAGGGCCCTGTGGTCTCTGTTGTCTCAATTGGGGCCGTGGATTTGGGTTGGTGTACATCACATGAGCGTAGTCAGGCTCCCAACTAGGTTCCACTGGTGGACTATCATAATGATATGTCTCCACATGTTCTGGTGACTCCGTGTAATATGCAGGTGGACTATCTACATGCGTAGAGTCAAAAATGTTTGAGTTTGGGTCACTCTCTGTGATCAAAGGTGAAGAAGGCACTAAGGCCCTACTTAGGTTCTCCTCTGCAGCAGCATATTTGACTGAGATGACATTCCCTGGTGGTGGTGGCTGCTGAGCTAAGACAGGTTGAGGTCTCTATTGAGCCTGGTATGTGTAGTTCTGAGGAGGCCTATAGTAATAAGTCTGAGCATTGTAATGGCCTTGATACCTACCTGGCTGCTGGTATGCTTGCGGGTAGTTCTGTCTCACGGTCTGTTTGTTGTACGGGTAGTCTTGAGCTGTATGATTCGTGTATCTTCTTTCAATCGTACAGTATTGGCCACTAGGGTTGGCTTGAGGTTGTGGTGCATTGGGACACACATTTGCCATATGATCACCACCACAGGTGTAACAACGCTTGTTCATTAGTACCCTAGGTTTACTAGAAACTCCTAGTTTCTGGGCCACTTTCTCTGCTAGGTCCTCTATCGAGCTAGACAATTTCATGGATGCTAGAGATGAACAGTCTGAGTCCTTATAGACCTTTGAAAGTTCCAACTCGTCTCCTAAGTTGTCTTCAATGTCTATGCAAATTCTTACACATTGCTCTAGCGTTCTGGGTTCTTTTAGGTACACATAAGAGCGTAGTTTCGAGCTCAACAAGCCATCTAGGAACAATGACACTTGCTTGGCTTGTGAGGGTAGCTCTTGCATTGGACATCGTTCAACATATTGTCTAAACCTACGTCCTGCGAGTCTAACTGTTTCCTGAGGGGTCTGTTTAAAGCTATGAATCAACAAAGACGTGTCATGTCTAATCCCACTTTTAGAGAATTCTGTGATGAATGACTCTAAAAAGTGATGGATGTCCCTAAATTGCCTTTGTTGCAATGGTTGGAACCAAGTTAAAGCTGTATTCTTTAACGTTAGCCCAAATGCGTTGTATTGCGTGAACATGTCTTCAACTTGTTCAGCTCTTAGTACTTGCTTGAATTTTGCGACATGGTCATAGGGATCTCCTGTCCCATCAAAATAATTTTTCATGGATTTCACTAACTGTGTGGGTCTCAGTATTCTTGCGTGTTCACGTGGTCTAGGTAGAGGAAAATCATCTCTACCACCTGGTATTCCATGATCTCTTTGTCTATCCGTTCTATTAGTGTCTGTGGTTGTTCTATCTCTCCCCATGGGATGAGTAAAGCTTACTTCGGGTCTTTCTTTATTCTTTTCTCTTTGATTTCCGTGGGCTGATGATGTTCCTACCCCTTGTTGACTTGTATTCATGTTCATTCTAGATGGAGGGAAGACCAATTCACCTCTCCATGTGTACGTGTTTTTAGCGTGGTCAGGCACCACAAAGACTCTTTCTGAAGCCTCATCCAGGTATACAACCTTTCCAGGTGTATCCGGGTCCTTGAACTCGTAGATTGTGATGATTCCTACCTCACTAAGTAGTTCTGTCTTGTATCTCCAAAAGGCCTCATTAGTTTCTTTATTTACAAACAACTCTATGCTTCTGTTGTCCTGAGGGATCCATTCCGGGATTAGTACTCGTGTCAGTACAGATTTCCCTCTAGGTGTTCTAGGCTCTTCTAATGGTTCTTTTCCTTGAGATTTAGTTTCCGTCTCTAGCTGAATTACGCCAAACTCGTTCGTATTGTTTGGCTGCGTACTTAAGATGTACATCGTTCCTTCCTTGTCTATGTACGTGTCTCTTTCGAATTTCACCACTGGACGTTCCAATCCAATGGGTTGATCGGGGTTGTGCATTTGCACCACTTGCCTTTGCAAACCATCCTCATAGATGCGAGCACCTAATCGGTTGGTTCGGAGAAACTCTAGTTGAGTCCTATAGGGTCCTTCTGGTTTTTCTAAGTATGCCACATTTGACCCTTCTTCTGGTCTATGTGTGCTAAATGCCATTTCTGATCCGCTGGTGTCTGAGCTCTCGTAGGGGTAATTACTATTCAATTGCTGAGCCCACGATCGAGCAGTAGTTCTTACACTTGCCTCTGATGATCTAAGGTTTCGTCGGTCTGACTTACCTATATGTTTGCCTGATCTAAGGTTCATTAATTTTCTTCCTTGCACACTCAGTACACGCTCAGATCGTCAATGATTCTTTGTTATTACTGTCTTGATTCTTTTTAGGTTTCTTTAGGTTCTTGTCTTAATGTATGCGTCAGGAATTCAACTTTTCGTGGTACTTTAAGTTCTCGTTCCGTCAGACTTATGTTCTTTCCTTTAGGTTTTCGTATCACACACCTTTACTTTGGTCTTGGACTTGATAAATTTAATCTCTTGAACTTGAGGCGTTCCTATTGTCGTTAATCTACAACACTACCGTTTAGCCTAAGCTAAGAATTGACTGAGGGGGTTGAGTAATCTTCCAACCTCGAGTCAGCTTTTCTGGTTGCTCTGATGCCCAAGAAGCCGCGCTTCCCAAGCTTTAAGCCCTTCGCTGCCTTGCCTTGATTGCCCTTGATTGTCCTTGCTAGACCTGGAAAAATCCAATATTAGACCAGTTCACAGTTGGATGATCAAGCACTTGAGTATATACACCTTGTAAGTCCCTTCCCTTTTGCCCAACTTTTCAATGTTTGCCCCCTGGCTATCTAGTCCCAAACTAGGTCAACCTCAAAATAGCTTTCTAATGAGCTATTAAGCTCAAAAAACGGACTTTGGATGAAAAAGTTATGACCGTTCAGGCCCTGGGGGGTAAAAACTGACAAACAGGTTTTTCTCCAAATATGAGCTAAGGGGTCTCCTATGAGTATAATCACCCAAAAATTTCCCAAAAATAGCCCCAAAATTGGCCAAAAAATGAAACCCTAAATTTTGCGATGGGGGTGCACAATCGCGATGGTCTGAGATAATCGCGATGGTCTGAGACCGTCGCGATGGCGTGAACTTACACAATCGCGATGGCGTGGTCTTGCACAATCGCGATGGTCTGAGGTTGCACCATCGCGATGGTCTGAAGTTACACGATCGCGATGGCGTGAGGGTGCACAATCGCGATGGCGTCAAAGTGAACCGTCGCGATGGTCACAAACGCGATGGCGTGGGCCAATCGCGATGGTCTGAGATTGCACCGTCGCGATGGCGTGGTCTTGCACAATCGCGATGGTCTGAAGTTACACGATCGCGATGGCGTGGGCTTGCACAATCGCGATGGCGTCAAACTGCACCGTCGCGATGGTCTGACTTGCCACGTGGCACCGTCGGCACGATGGCGTGAGCCAATCGCGATGGCGTGACACAATCGCGATGGTCAGAGACCGTCGCGATGGTCCAGCCAAGCCGTCGCGATGGCGTGAGCCAATCGCGATGGTGTGACACAATCGCGATGGTCAGAGACCGTCGCGATGGTCCACCAAACTATGAATTTTTGAGATGCACCTATGGATTCGTGCAAGCGCAAGGGTCGCCTACCTCGTGGTGTGGTCGCCTACCAAGAATTCCGAAGTTTGCAGACCATCGCGATGGTCTGACACACTCGGAGATTTCTGACAGAAAGTGAAGTTTTTACCTTTTCCAAGCTTTCCTGATGCACTGGAGCTCTGTACCTGCAAGAAAACTCAAGAAAACAAAAACATATGCAAGCACGAATGCTCTCTCTCGCTCTCTCGCATGCACAAATGAGGGGAAATGAGAAGAATGGGCAGATATGGTGAATTTTTTGATTTTTTTGGAGATGAAGATGATGATGCGATGATGAAGATGGAGTATGGGGGAGGTGAAAAACAACAAAAACTAAGTAAAAACAATAACAAAAACTGAAATTTTTACCTTCCAACGCCACTTCTTGCTATACTCTTACCATCACACATTCGTCCTAGACTCGATCCCCGGCAACGGCGCCAAATTTGGTGTTGCTCTAGCACAATGGTGAGAACCACGTTAAGAAGCTCCACCTCCTTAATGTCAATCCGCGGAAGAGATAGGAGTGATATGAAGATCGTGAATGTGAGATGAAGTGAGAGTGAAGGTGAGAAGCATAGAAATGCACACACACATACACACACACTACGAAGAGACAAGCAAGACACAATGGAAGGTGAGAGATCAATTCTATTACTCAAGAACACTATTACAAGCTCCAAAGAACTCTAAGCTCACACTAGCTAACCTCAAAAATGAGCTCTCTAGCTCTTTTTATAGTTTCTAGACTAGTTTTGACCGGTTTCACATCTAGTGACCGGCATAGTTAAAAATTAGGTCCTAGATGCTATTTGGATGGGTAAACGGTGTCTAAAAATAATGAAAATTGATACGCTTGTTCTACCTAAGCTCCTCAAGCTCGAGGACTCCTCGGCTTGCACAAAATGGAGCTAGAATTTAAGAAAAGGGTTTTTCTATGTTACATATGTTACATTAGTGATGAAAATCACTATTGGATGTTTTTGGAAAGTGTTTGAAAACATAATTCTTTGACAAAAGATTCGACTGGCTCCTTGCTCCATTGTTACATGCTTCCACGTCGTCTGTGCCTCTGGCTGCTTCCAACAATTAGTAAAGTCAATGAAGAACTACTTTGATGGGACAGGAGATCCCTATGATCATGTAGCAAAATTTAAGCAAGTTCTCCGAGCAGAGCAAGTAGAAGACATGTTCACGCAATACAATGCATTTGGACTAACGTTAAATAAGACGGCTTTAACTTGGTTCGAACCATCACAACAGAGGCAATTTAGGGATATCCATCACTTGTTAGAGTCATTCATCACGGAATTCTCTAAAAGTGGAATCAGGCATAATATGTCGTCGTTGATTCATAGCTTCAAACAGACCCCCCAAGAGACAGTCAGACTTTCAGGACGTAGGTTTAGCCAATACGTGGAAAGATGTCCTATGCAGGAGTTACCCTCACAGACCAAGCAAGTGTCATTGTTTTAAGATGGCCTCTTGAGCTCTAAACTACGCTCCTATGTATACTTGAAGGAACTTAGAACGCTAGAGCAACGTGTAAGAATTTGCATAGACATTGGGGACAACCTTGGAGATGAATTGGAACTCTCAAAGGTCTATGAGGACTCAGATTATTCCTCTCTAGCATCCTCAAAACTGTCTAACTCGATAAAGGACCTAGTAGAAAAAGTGGCCTAGAAACTAGGAGTTTCTAGTAAACAGATGCCTAGGTTAACCACAAACAAGCATTGTTACACTTGTGGTGGTGATCATATGGCAAATGTGTGTCCCAATGTAACACAACCACTAGCCAACCCTAGTGGCCAATACTGTACGATGGAGAGACAATACACTAATCACACGGCTCAAGACTGCCCCTACAACAAACAAGTGGTAAGAGAGAACTATCCGCAAGCATACCCTCAACCAGGTAGGTCAATATAATGCTCAGCCTCATTACTATAGGCCTCCTCAAAACTATCCTTATTAGGCTCAATGGAGACCTGAACCTGTTTTAGCTCAACAGCCACCCCCTCCAGCTAATGTCATCTCAGTCAAATATGCTACTGCAGAACAAAACCTCAATAGGGCTTTAGTGCCCTCTTCACCCCTGATCATAGAAAGTGACCCTAATTCTAACAGTTTTGACTTTACCCATGTAGAAAGTCCACTCGCATATTACACAAAGTCACCAAAACATGGGGAAACATATCAATATGATAGTCCACCATTGGAACCTCGTTGGGAGCCCGACTATGCTAATGTGATGTACGAAAACCCTAATCTGCGACCCCAATTAAGACAACAAAGTCCACAGGGCCCTAGAGAACCATGCTTTAGATACCAAGGAGATAATTTATAAAGGATTGTCCACATCCTCCGATAGCAGGACAATCACAATACTATAACATACAAGGCTTTTGCGCCGAGTGTGGTAAATAGCATATCATCAAAGATTGTCCCAAGAACCCTGCTAATGCTTCAAAAGTGACACCCATCAATGTGATAGGTATTGTACATAACGCAGATGGATCCAACCCTACATACGTGCCTATTCAAGCTATAACAAGAGCCCAGGTGCTCTTACAGAATCAATAGCTTAATCCTGAGAAAATAGTCAAACTAGCGAAGTTGGAGAGTCTAGTAACAAAAAGAAAAAATCTTGGAAAGATTCTAGAGAAAGAATTAAGAGGAAATGGAGTAAAAAGATAACTGATTTGGAAGGAAGTTTAAAGGAATCTAGAGCCAAAATCCTAGAATTGACTTCTCAAGAATCTAATCAAGAGAACTTAGCTCAGAGATCAAGATTAGTTTTAGCAGAACCTATACCGAAAAATTTAGACATGATGTTTCATGCATATCAAACTAGACTAAAAGAAGGACCCCAAATAACTGAAATGAGTAAGAACTACCCACGAGCAGACTTAGAAATTGAGAGGACTAAACTTTGCATGAAGATTCTACGGTAGAATTAGCACAAACTATGTTTGAAGCCTCGCATTATCTTAATTGGAACAACATGGAAAAAACTAAATTACACTTTCAAGGACTACTAGAGAGGTAAGAATACTTGGTCAGTAGCAACGAGATAAAGAATCCGCATACGAATCCGAATGACTTTGAGACCCAAGAAAAGAATGCATCATCCCTATCTCAAGTACCCAATACAGAGGTTGAAGACAACCTGTCTTCCATACATAAGTACTCACACGAGTTTTTAAGAGAAATCCAAGAAGAGAAGTGGAGAAAAGAACAAGGAACCCATCCTCCTATTCAAGAAATAGACGACTTGCAAGAACAATTTTGAATCCAATTCTTTGCAAGAATTACCTCAGTTCACAGGACCTTGGGAAGCCAAGTCTATTAGCATGAGAGCACCCACTATAATAGTGAGGAATGAAGAATCAATAATCCCTAAAAACATGGAAGTGATAAAGAACATCAAAGTACAATGCCATGTCACTCTAGAGGAGTTGTTAAAGCTTAAACTAGAATTGTGGAAACAAGTAGCAAATCAACTCCCTGAGCTTGCTATTGCTCCCTCACAGATAGGATCACATAAGAAGGTACCAGAGATACCCGTAGAAAGAATCGAAGATGTAAGAGAGGGAGAGGAAGGTAACACTTATCTTCCAATAACCCATCAGGGCTACATCACTAAAGCTATCTTAGATTCAGGAGCTGGAGTAGCCATCGCTACGACTGCTTTATGGAAATTTTGGGGTAAGCCAGCATTAAGACCCACCAGGATGAAGCTACAAATGGCTGATGGACATATAGAAAAACCATAAGGCTTACTAGAAGGCATATCTCTAACCACTTGTGGTGTGGAGTTCGACCATACTTTCCCCATTTGAGATTTTGGGAAAAATCATGCTCACGAGATGATTTTACGATGACCATTCATGCGTCAGTTACAAATCGTACAAGATTGGGGAACTAATTCCTTGTACTTGCAACATTTAGGAGTGACTACGAAAGTCAAGCTTAAAGACTATTCCCATCGAAATGTACCCCCAATACAATGGAACACCATCCATAAGACACAAGAGGAAACAATATCAATACACTCATTAGAATCAGACCCCTCATGGTTGCACAAGGATACTCATCTATGGATGTGTAAAGTAGCCAAACAAGAGGAAGAACGGTTAGAAACCAGGACTTTAGGTTCAGAACAACATCCACAAACTCTTCAAGACCTAGCTTGCGCACCTATGCTATTTGTAGACGAGGAATTCGAGCCTCACGTGATGACAAGGATCGAGAATCCATCATCATGGAACTCTTCTGTTCCGCAGAAGAGGAATATCTTTATTTTGTAGAAGACAAAACCTCTAAAGAGGAAAAGGAAATTCAAATGGAACAACTTGCACCATCCATAAGAGATACAGAAAGCAAACAGAAGAAGAGAAAGAAATCACATAAGAAAGAAGAAGAAGAAGAAGAACCACTCATGGAAGTACCAGAGAACTTCAAGAAGTATGAAATAGAAGATAGATGAATCATGGTAGGAATGCCTAAAAGAAAAGCTGATGTTTGAGAACTATATGATAATCGAGAGAAAACCAAAAAAATCATAGTCACCATAGAAGGAGAAGAAGAAAAATGTACATACATTGGGCATGATTTGACGAATGAAGAAGAAGAAGAGTTAATTTCCCTATTATGTGAATATAGAGATGTGTTCGCTTGGAGTTACAAAGACTTGAAGGGAGTAGACCCAGATATATGCTCCCATAGAATCCCTATGACTCTAGAAGCAAAACCTACGAAACAGAAACCATACATGTACAATGATAACTACGCTGCTAAGATTAAGGAAGAAATAGATCGTTTGATAGAAGCAGGATTCATTTACGAAATTGATCATACTAAGTGGGTATCCCCCATTGTGGTTGTGCCCAAGAAGAATGGAAAATTGCGTGTGTGTATTAACCTTAAAAAAGTTAATGCCGCCACGATTAGAGATAGTTATCCTCTTCCTATCACAAAACATTTATTCGAAAGAGTTGCGGGCAAGGAATCTTATAGTTTTCTTGATGGTTTCGCAAGCTATAATCAAGTAGCTATTGCTCCAAAAGATCAACATAAGACGGCTTTTGCCACAGAATGGGGCATATTTGGATTTTGTGTGATGCCATTTGGGGTCACAAGTGCACCTGCCACTTTCCAATGACTTATGTGTCATGTTTTCAAGGAATTATTACGCAAGAATTTGGAAGTTTATGTCGATGATATATGTGCACATTCGAATACGAGGCAAACTCATATCCCAGAACTACGGCAAGTATTTGACAAATGTCAAGAATATCAGGTTTGTTTGAACCCAAAAAACTGCGTTTTTATGTTCAGACAAGGCAAAATTCTAGGACACATTGTGTTGAAAAACAGAATTTCTATGGATAAAGAAAAAGTGAAAGTAACTATAGACCTACCTAGACCAAATAACGTAAAAGAGGTACATGCATTTATGGGTCATTGTGGTTATTACAGGCGATTCATACACATGTATGCAATCATAGCCAAGCCTTTGTACTATCTTTTAACCAAGTTTGATTGGACAGATGAGTGTGAAAATTCATTCAATGAACTTAAACGACGTTTGTGCTCAGCACCAATATTAACAACCCCAGATTGGAGCAAGCCATTCCATGTACATGTGGATGCATCCAACTATGCCATAGGATGTGTGTTGGCACAACCCACGAATGAAGGTAATATAGACCTCCCTATAGCTTATGCGAGCAGACGGTTGAATGCAGCAAGAAATTGTACCACTACAGAATGAGAAGGATTAGGAATGATGTACGCAGTAAAGAAATTTAGGCATTATTTGTTGTCAAATAAGTTCAAATTCCTCACGGATCATCAAGCATTATTGTACTTAGTCAATAAGCCATGTAACACAGGACGACTGATATGTTGGTTTCTATTACTGAGAATGGGCTAAGCCGATTGTCCCTATTCTCACATATGGACCCAAGAATCCTAGGATAAGGATCAAAGAAGGAGAAATCACCAAGGCAATATATCAAATAATAGCAAGAAGTATATATAAACAGGATAATCAAAATATTCTTGCTTGTTGTGTAGATGAATCAGAACATGCAAATGGGTTGCAATTAGCACATGTAGGTGCATTAAAGAAACATCATTCAAAATATCATACCCTGCAAACTTTGCATAGACTAGGTGTATATTGGCCTTCCATGGAAGCAAATGTTTACAAGATGTGTAAAGAATGCCCTGTTTGTTGCGAAAGACCACTAGTAGAACATGCTACATTATATCATATGTCTCTCACAACAGAATGGAGTGAACCTTTAGTGACGTACTTGAGGACGAAAACATTCCCTCAAGGAATGACCTTAGCATGACAATGAAGTATAGAGCAGGAAGCTCAAGACTATTCACTTATTGGCGACAATCTATACAAATGAGGACGAGATGGATACTTTAGGCAATGTGTTCATGAGAGCGAATATTTGAACGTACTAGAGACTGCACAGCAAGGTCTTGTAGGAGGTCATTTTGGCCTCGATAGGATAATCAAAGACATCCTCTTTGCAAGATTATGGTGGCCAGTCTTCACATGGATGCACATACCTATGTTAAAAGATGTGATGTGTGCCAGAGAACTCAGTTTCCTACTTGCAAAGATGAAATGCCATTGAAACCCATGATGGGAGGATATGCATTTTCTAAGTGGGGTATAGACTTTGTAGGACCCATTAACCCCCCTGCAAAAGGTACTCATGCTGAATACATTATTGTTGCGACAGATTATCTTACCAAATGGGTAGAGGCTAAGGCCACAAAAAAGAATGATGCACACACGATTGCAAAATTCTTATTTGAAAATTTCTTTACAAGATACGGATTGCCTATAGAGTTAGCGAGCGATCAAGGAACTCACTTTCTAAACCAAGTCATTGAATATTTGTTAGAGGATTTTATGGTGATTCACAAGAAATCTACACCATATCATCCTCAGGTCAATGGTCAAGCCGAAGGCACTAACAAGATCCTTTGTAACGTACTGACGAAACTAGTGAACAACAAACGTTCAGATTGGGACAAACAGTTACACCACGCTGTTTGGGGATATCGAGTGGCCTACAAGACCGTACTCAATGCAACTCCCTTTCAGATGGTTTTTGGTCAAAATGTGGTGCTCCCTTTGGACTTCTTGATACTGACCCTTAAGGCTGCACAAGAACATCAGTGGACCGGCCATGAATTATCATCAAGGATAATGGACTTGGAACGATTAGGAGAAACTAGGGTGAAAGCAGCAGCAAGCATCTATGCAGCAAAGAAGCGAGAGAAAGACAATTTCGATGCACATGTAAAAGAAGGAGATTTAGTCCTTGTGTATACGCTGAAACAATATGCATGAAATTAGAAAAGCGAGGTTATGGAACTATGATCATCAATAGACTCTCGACAAGTGGAGCGATACAATTAGCCACCCTAGAAGGAGACATAATGCCTAATTACATTAGTGGCTGTAGAGTCAAGTTATATCAAGAACCTCTTACTGAGGATATGCTTAGACGAATCACGTTGGCAAAGAAGCGTAAGGAGGAAAAAAGAATATGCGCTAATGCTCAGGTAGAAGCTATAGAATGCATTAAGCGCATGAAGCTAAGAAGACAAAGACTAGGGAGAGAACATTATAGCCATCTGGAAACAACACCCAGATACCCCATGGCCATGTGTCAAGCAAAGTCAAGTACTCATCCTAGCATAGTGGATAGGAGACCATTCATTACAGTCAGGCTAGAGCACGACAACCCTTGGCATGAGCTCAAGGCTTTAATGGACTCAAGTGTTGCGACTAGTGCAATTAGATGGTCCCACTATAAGGACTCAAGAATAGAAATGCGGCCAATTGAGGCATACCTCATAGGGCTAGGAGGCATGGAAACCCCTTGCATGGGTGAGGTGGACCTTCCTATCCTGATATATGATGTGACCATGACAACAAAGCTACTAGTGTGCCATGACGAGGACCTGATAGAACCCCTAATCCTTGGCCAAGATTGGCTATACGATCACTCAGTGGACCTAAATCTTAGACAAGGCTCCTTGCAGATTAGAACCTTAGACCAGTAGTGAGTGATACCGCTTAACTTCCCTAACTGCACTCCGCCTGAGGTATGTAACCCCAGACCATATGAGTTGCACGCGAAGGAGGACCGGAAGATCTTTGGCGAGATAAGTCATGTGACATCTACACCAACCTACGTGGGCTTGGCAATGGACAATTGCCATTTAGAAGAATGTCAACAGATTTTCCCTTGGTCTTCCTACAAATTAAAAGGGGTCACCACCCAACAAATGGGTCATGTGGGTTGCATCAGTGGTCAGGTGGACTGCATCAGCAGCCACATGGGCATGACACCTTGCAATGCCCATCCTTCCACACTTAAAGCAGACTTGCCTAGATTAATGATACAAAATGTTGCACTTCCTAATGGGCAAGTTTTGCAAGTGTTGGACCTCCTTTCTTTTCCAAAGCAAAGTGTCCATCTGACCTCTCAACCCCAACCACGAAGGAGTCAACCACGATGGAGGAACCCAAACTGACGACCCTACCAGACGATGCAAGGAAAGTAGCAGTATCAACACCACAAAACAGGCGGCACAAGACAAATATGGGTGCCAAAAGGCTAGAAAGCTCCGACAGATCTCAACAATGCAAACAATGACAAGATGAAGTTTCTGTGGAATCAGAGGCAATATTCAACATCTGCTCGACTTCTTCTATAAGTACGAATAGTCCAAAGATTTGGATCGCCAAGAAGTACCTAACAAATCGACCCACACCCATGCAGATATGGGTGTATTATAGCTCAACACTCAAGCCATGTAATATATACCCCTCAGAAATCTTTTCACCCCTCAATACCACCACATCCAATATCATGTTTTGTCCCTCAGCAGAAACATACCACCCGCTCAACCACCCTTAGCAAAAGGATACCGAAATGTATCTAGAAGCCCTCTCATGACCAATTGTATAACATTAATCCCATCCCGAATAACCAACTCCCTTGTAATAAATCATTCACAAGTAAAATTTGTACAAATTCACACACTATAACCCAACATCACTTGTAATAACATCTCATTAAGCAATGTATGCACTATCTGAAGCATGTAGGTGTCTAGAGACCTGCATTAGTTTTGCAAAAATCATTCCATAAACCACCTCATAACACTCGGCTATTCGGGTTACACATCGATTATGGAAAGGGATTGCGGTCTCACTTTAATGTGATCATGATTAATTTCCATACTAATGTGCTAATATTTTGTAGCAGATCTTCTCCACATTTGCATCCATCATCCTGCAGAAAAAAGGATCGTTTGAAGTTGGCCCGAGTGTACCTGTGGTCAATTTTGGCGAATTACTGGCCGAGCCACATCCCACGGAAAAACACCTAAATTTCAAGGATTCCCATGACCAATGTCAATCGATGACCCTCCTAGGGGATACACTGAAAAAGTTCATCGTAATTCCTATTGGTTTCAAGGGTTAGCAGGACCTTTGGCAGATGCAGACTTCATTTTTGATGCCACGTTGACTTTTGATAGTAGTAAGTGGGGCAAGTATCAATTTTTCTCCAGGGAATTTGAAGCGCTCCGAAATACAGAAGATTTAAAGCACATTTGGGCTAGAGTAGGTTTCATGGAATACTTCAGTGACCCATTACCCAATCCGGATTTTTATAGATGCTACTAACTGGTGACCACACTTACAACCTCCGAGAACAAGGACTTGTCGGGCACGTTCATTCTGTCGTCTTTGGTAAATAACTCCCCATTCAAGAAGTTGTATCTTTCAAACGATTTGATTTGGGCAGCAATTAAGATCCATGGAACTCACACACCAACAAAGTGTGAAAGGCTGATTCTAGAGCCGATGAAGCGTGGTGATGTAGTGAAATGGGAAGAAATTTTGGCCATTACACGTGAATTATCTAAGCCGCTACATATATATATGCGACATTTTGCATTCCCATCTTAGGATCGATTCACTATGCCTCACAAGGGTATTTGGTTCGGCTTATATTTAGCATGTATTGGGCCCCAAATAATAGATCTTGCAAGTTGGATCATTGATCAGTTGTACTTAGCTTAGTAGAGATGGGAAAGGAAAAAAGTCATCCATGGGTATCGCACTCTCACGTGAATTTTTTATATGTGTTTGGCATATGATTTGCCTATAGAATGCGCAATGACGAGTGAAGAATTGAAGGATTTCCGCAACTGGCTGCCAAAGACCAACTGCTCCACGAAGCCAACGCAGAAATTCGAGAATTGAAGCTCGAGCTCCAAGAAAAAGACAACATCAACTCTTCCCTCGAAGCTATGATCGATGCAATGAAGGCTCAACTGCAGGAAAGTGTTCAGAAAAATCAAGACCAACAGAGAGAGACCGACCAACTCAAAGACGAGTTACGACGCACCCAGGAGTGTGCAGACGAAGTCAACCGCATACTACGCCACCAATTAATCCGGGAAGCTCAGAGCCAGAAAGATCTCGCCCATGCCCGAAGAGCCCGAGATGCTTTTCACAAAACAATTGAATTTCAGAACCAACAGCTCGAGCGGATCGACAACCAGCTCCGAAATCAGAAAGATCGGGTCATGGATATGCAGCAGAAGGTCGCCCAAAATGAAGACATCGCGCGATGCTGCATTATCCAACGACTTCTACTTACAGGAGGCCTTCCTACAAAATCAGGCCGAAATTTTGTTATCCCAAGCTATCGCCCTGAGCTCCGTTAGAACGGACGCCCAGTTAGTAGAACCAACCACCCTCGTCCAGCTGATAGAAACACTGAAAAAGAAAATCACCCGAATATTTAGACTCGCCCGTAATATGTATCTAGAAGGACTTGTAGCCGAAACATAGGAACCTGCGGGTTCGAGTCCACCGGGCGTGCCAGTGTTAGAGGGCCGCCGAATTAGGACAATTGTACTCACACAGGCACCTTAAATGTAAAACCAGTGTTAGACGGCCGCCGAACAAGGACACAAGTACGAGGACAGGTAGCTTAAATGTAAAAGAGAATCTTTCAGGAAACGTGCAGGTAACAAAAGATTCGCGCAACATTGTAAAAAAATCCTGTATATAAATGAGAAAAGAATGGCAAAAGAGAAAGGGCGAAGAAGCCCATTTTCGCAATTGCTGTGTCCTGTTAAGTTATATCGCTGAGTCGAGTCTGTCTATGAAGTTCATCTTTGAGTCTATCTGTGAGTGTGTCTGATTCGGAACTGTTAGTGTCGATGTTGTCTGTAACTGTGTCCATTCTGGGGATTACTGTGTTTAGTTAAGATCATCTTCTAGTTTGTCTGCGCAACAACCATCCGGGGTTGCAGGTTCTTGTTAAGTTAACCTTCGATTCGTATCTGGCGGTTAAGTGCATCTTTTATTGGGGCGTACCTCTGGCGAGAAGTGTATCGTATTGTTGAAGTGTCTACTTGAATCAATATGGTTATGTCCTGTTCTGCAGTGTTTGCTCAGTAATTGTTCGTATCCTAAAGGGTAATTACGCACAAGTGACAGTGTGCCACGAATTCGTCGGTAAGGGTTGAGTAGTTGAGTGTGCTCATATTTATCGGTAAAATAGTAATATAGAGTAAGCTCGTTGCTGGTCTGTTAAGTTCTGTGAAGCACTGGGAGTCGATACGATAGTCTGTGTTCTGGAATTATGTTCTAGGTGGGACTTGTATCTGTAAAAGCCGGTGTGCCTTGGAACTGGTAATATGATTATTACGATTCGGCCAATGTTTACCTACAGTAAGTTGTATACGATGAGTATAACTGTTGAGATGTCTCTGAGACAAGAATAGGTACATGTTGTGTAATACTCGGCGGATGAAGTAGAGTAGTTAAGTGTTTAAGTCGATACCGGACTACTGCTCTTCTGCCATAGCAGGTTCAGACCGTAAAAGTCAACCAGCCGTGTGATAGTATTGTTAGAGATCAGTACTGCGCTAAACGTGACCGTGTATTTAATACCTGTAGGAGAGTTTTGGGAAAATAGTATAGGGCCTCTGTCCAACAGACCCCTACCACACCCAAGAACCCACGTGACTGCGAAGTAAAGTGCTTCTAAGTATTCACCTTAGGCTAAGTACTCCCAATCCAGATTTAGAAGCACTATGTTCGATCAAAGGTAAATTTCCGGTTAACACTGGCGATTAACATACTACAACTATGCAAATGACACACAGAATGAAGGTCATACATCATTGATGATGAACTCAATCAGCACATCAGATAAAGAAGATCTAAAGGTATTTTACATTGACTCTGGATGTTCTAATCATTTGTCAGGAAACATAGAATTGGTGTCAGAATTGGAAAAAGGCATTTCTAGTCATACAATTCAAACAGGTGATAATACAAGACAGTGTACATTCAATTGGAAAAGTGAAATGCAAGAGTGGAGCAGATTTTCTAACCAATGTTTTGTATGTTCCCACAATACCTAAAAACTTGATTAGTGTGGAACAGATAGTTGCAAAAGGTTTTCAAGTTAGGTTTACAAATGAAGGAGTATTTGTTGAAGATCTAGAGGATGGATATAATGAGATTGTCTATGGTAAGAAAGAAGGTAGACTCTTTACTTTAAGAGTGCAAGGGAACATTGGTCAAGCTTTGCTCACACATGGTGAAGGAGTGATTACAGAACTTGATCTTTGGCATAAGAGATTAGGTCATTTCAATGAAAGAGGAATTAAAGCTATGGTTGCAAATCAGTCTGTACTAGGATTACCAAATGTGTAGAGTCAACATTTGGTTTATAAATGTGGAGCATGTCAAATGGGAAAAGCACACATGTTCCCATTTGAGAAGAAAGGATTCAAACATGATGGAGTACTTGAGCTGATTCATACAGATGTATGGGGACCAACAAAAGAAGGATCTATAAGTGGCTCAAGGTATTATGTTCTTTTCATTGATGATGCTATGAGATGGATAACATTATATGTTTTGAAGGAAAGATCAGAAGTGTTTGGAGCTTTCAAGCATTTTCATGCATATGCAAAGAGAGTCACAAGTCAAAAGCTTAAAAGACTGAGGTCTAATGGAGGGGGAGAATACTTCTCCCAAGAGTTCAATGATTATCTTTGGAATGTAGGTATTAAGAGAGAAATAACTTGCAGGTACACACCACAACAAAATGGTGTAGCAGAAAGAAGGAACAAGACTTTGGTTGAGTTTGCTAGAGCTATGCTGAAGGAGAAGAATTGTCCAAATTATCTTTGGGTTGAGGTTGTAAATACAACTACATATCTTGTGAATAGATTACCATGTGCAGCTCTAAATGGAATGACTCCATATGAAGCTTGGTGGGGTAAGAAACCAACACTAGATCATTGTAGAGTGTTTGGATCAACTGCATATGCTTATGTGCCATCACAACTTAGACATAAACTTGAACCAAAGGCAGAAAAATATGTGTTCATTGGTTATGATGAAAAGCAGATGGGTTACAGGTTGTGGAATCCTTTAACCAAACAATTTCTTGTTTCTAGAGATGTTACATTTGATGAACAGAAAAGTTGGTATGCAGATCAAAGTCATACAGTGGAAGAATTCGAAGAAGAGGTAAGAAGATGTGAGAAAGGAAAATCAATTGTGCAGGTAAATAGAGATGAAGACTATATGCAAGCAAGTACATCCAGAAGTGGATTAATAAGAAGGAATGAAGAAGCTCCTATATTTGATGAAGAGGTGTATCCAGGAAGGACTCGTATCGGTAAGGGTCCGTACGCAAATGGAAACAATGATAAGTTCGTGACGAATCGACTGTTGGTAGGAACTTGTTGCCCGAGTTTGGCATACGGTAAATTTGCATACCTTCCAGTATAGCTGTCGGTTGTGTTATCGTTTGGTACCCCTCACTGTCACGAAGAGGGGCATATTGAGTAGCATTCGGCTAATGAAGTTGAGTATTCTATTAGTTATAAGTCAAAATCGGACTACTACTCTATTACTATAGTAGAATCCAGTCCGGAAGTTCTAACGTCCCAGTACGCCGAACAGTTATCAGTGTTCAGAGTCAAGTACTGAGCTAAGACGCGATAGAGCATTTATGATTGTGTGAGAAGTTGGGAAAATAGTACAGGGCCTCTGTCTAACAGACCCCTACCACTCCCAAGAACCCACGTGGCTAAGAGTTAGGGTACTTTTTATCCCGCTTAGATTCTGGTGAAGCTCCAGTGGGCATAGATGACACGACACCCACGATTTATGTATCAGAACCAATTAATGAAGAATCTGCACACCCACCTATCCCATTTTCATATTATGATCAGATCTTGACCTTTCTCACTGATGGTTACCTTCCATCTCAGACTTCTAGAGCAGTATGCAGAAAAATTGCAGTTTTTAGCCACCGTTTCCGGTTAATTGCTGGAGAATTATATTATGTAGATCACACCGGAATCCTACTTCGATGTATTCCACCGCATGAAGTTAACTCAGTGATCACTTTGGCTCACTCGATTCCTTCCGGTGGCCACTTTGCTGCAGATCTCACTCACCGGAAAATTCTGCAGAGTGGTCTCTGGTGGCCAACAATGTACAGAGATATATTACAGTTTGTCAAACAATGTGATACTTGTCAAAGATCGGGTCAGCCTTTACAACGTCATTTTTTTCCTCTGCAACCCATCTTACCAATGGCACCTTTCCAGAAGTGGGGTCTTGATTTTATCGGTCCAATTACACCACCAGCAGTCTTCAGTAACAACCGCTACATACTGACCTGTACAGACTATGCAACCAGATGGGCTGAAGCCTGGGCTTTACGGTCTGCTACAGCTGTTACGGTAGCAAAGTGTTTACTAATCGATGTCTTTCCACGTTTTGGCTTACCACTAGAGATTGTCTCAGATCAAGGCACTCATTTTGTAAACAATTTAATGAAGGCACTTACACAGTCGTTCCAGGTTACACATAAATTTAGTTCTCCTTATTATCCTCGAGCCAATGGATTGGCCGAAAGTACAAACAAATCTTTGCTGAATATCCTTCGAAAATTGATCATGGAATCATCGGAAAGATGGGATCAACTGTTACCTATAGTGTTATGGGCATACCGGACTACCTACAAGGTAACAACAGGATTGACACCTTTCAAATTAGCTTATGGCTTAGAAGCTATAGCACCAATGGAGATAGTCATACCAAGTTTACGCATAGCAATCACTCAGAAACTTCTACGGGAAGACTCACTGTCAATTCGGTTGGACACACTCAGAGAGTTAGAAGAGCACTGATGGCTCAGTTTCTTAACTATGCACGAAGTTCAACTAAGACAGGCAAGGACGCACGATAGAAACCTGAAAACTCCAGTGTTTTCGGTAGGACAGCTTGTACTTTTTTATAATGCAAAGTCAAATAGATCCGCCGGGAAATTCAAATTACGATGGTTCGGCCCTTACAAAATCTCAGAGCAAATCGGTCCAGCAACTTCTCGGTTGACTACGTTGATCGGAAATCCACTTCCAAAAGCAATCAACGGCTCGAAGCTACGGTCCTATCGAAGCGCTACTAGTCCGCATTAAATCATTTGGCGGTGGACCGCATTTTTTAGCTTTTGTTTTTTACTTTTCATTCTGTTTTTTATAGCCGTGTTTTTTCATAAGCCGCCCCCTTACCAGTCACTCGAGTACGCACGCCTGCATGAAAAACAAGCATCATTCCCGCACTGCACAATGATACCCAACCCCTTTTTCCTCCCCACCGAGTGTTCCTACTTAACTCTGTCGACAATGCCAAAAAATGCTATTGTGTTGTATGTTAGTATTCTGAGCACTCGTGCATTTTGCATCTGTGTTCATAGTCTGCCTCAGTAAATGCCATGGAAGCGATAGCCAACTATGCTGCCTTCCGCGATGGTATCCCTACCGAGGTAGGTGAATATCTGCGTTGCAGAGGGTTGGCCAACTTCGCTGAGTTGCCTTGGCACTCAGTGGAAGCCCATCCCTTCTTCGGGCAGATCATCACTTCCATTGCTCAGTCCCCCGCCACCGAACGCCAATGGGCCTTCCTCTCGCTCCCTTCGCGAACAGTCATCACCTTTCAAGCCTTCGCTGAAGCCTACCGCCTCAACCCGCAAGGCCGTGAAAATGGCCCTAGTATTCCCCCCGCCCGCATGACCGAACTATTCCCCCGCTCTTCATCCAACGAATACGCCATTCTCTGCCGCCCCGAACCCGAACGATCCGCTCTGCAATTTTTAGTCGCCATTCTCAACCTTCAGAAGCGCACCTACGACATCTCACGCCCATTCTATTCTGCTTTAGATTTAGCTGCCCGAGAACCCGTGAACTTCGCCTCGTACTTTTTCCTTAGAATCCATAAAGAGTGTGTAGCTATAGTGAAGCAACTCCAAAAGGGAACCACCCCACGCTCTCGCCTTCCCCATATCATATCATTCCTCTTCCCAGCCATCCTTGCCGCACAACCACCACCCCAAGGTCCCGAACTGAGGCACGAAGAATCACTCCAACCACTCGACGACGAGGGAGAAGAAGATGAGGAGATCAACCAGCTCTTCCACAATAAGAGAATTCGGATCAGCTCCTCAGAAAGCGAAGCACAAGGATCCGCCGAAAAGGATCAGGACACGTGAAACGAAGAACAGGAAGAGACCTTCCACGACACAGCCACTTCCATCCACAACAAATCATCGGTCGATCACCATGACCAGCAGAATCACATAGAAATAGAACTAGTCTCCACCGAAGAAGCATCAGAATGACGAGAAGACGACCAACAAGTGGCAGACAGCGCACTCGACACCTTACTGAAGGTCGTCGAATCCACCACCGCCCATACTACAGGTGAACACCAACCCGTCAATCAGGGAACTCACACTGCATCCCTTAGTCGTCAATCCCCACCAGTCAACCCTCCCCCCCCACCCATTTCTGAATCCTCTTCTTCTTCCCTCAACTATTCGCCCCCGACATCCCCCCAAATCCAAACCCAAACCTCCGCACAACCGCAACACCCCCTTCTCCTTCCCACCATTCCGGTCTTTTCCGAACTGGCAGCCATGGTCAAATGCTCATCACCCTTTCCCAACAACTTCCAGTACAGCTTAGTGAGGTCACAAATACCATTCGACAAGACCTACAACATAAAGTCGACCTCCTGGAAGCCGACATCAGCCCTCTCCAAGAAGAATTCGACACTGTAAAAGCAGAGAATCATCAATTACAGACACAACTAGCAGATCTCCAAGCATAATTTTCGGCACACCAGGCCGTGATACAGCAAAGGGATGCAGCATTGGAGAAGCTTGCCACCAAAGAACAGCTATTACACGCAGCACACGAAGAAATCTAGGAATTGAAGACCACACTCCAAGAAAAAGAAGACATCAGCTCATCCCTCGAAGAATTGGTCGAAGAAACGAAGGCCCGATTGTAGGAAACCATCCAAAAAAATCAAGACCAACAGAGAGAAGCAGAACAAGTCAAAGACGAGCTACGAAGAGCCCAGGAATGTTTGGATGAGGTGAACAGAATGCTGAGACACCAATTAACCCGAGAAGCAAAATACCAAAAAGATCTAGCAAATGCTCGAAGAGAACGAGATGCATACTCCAAAACGATCGAATTTCAGAACTAGCAACTCGAGCGACTAGACAATCAATTGCGAAATCAGAAGGATCGAGTCTCGGATATGCAGCAGAAAGTCACCGCAATGAAGACATCCCGGGACGCTGCATTATCTAATGAGTTTTATTTACAAGAGGCCTTCTTACAGACCCAGGCCAAAATTTTGTTAACCCAAGCCATAGCTATTAGCTCCGTTAGAACGGACGCTCAGTTATTAGAACCAACTACTTTAGTTCAGATGATAGAAACCATTAAAAAGAAAATCACCCGAACATTTAGGCTCGCCCGAAATATGTATTTAGAAGGTCTCGTAGCAGAACCATAAGAACCTGCGGGTTTGAGTCCACCGTGCGTGCCAGTGTTAGACGGCCGCCGAAAAAGGACAAATGTACTAGGACAGGCGGCTTAAATGTAAAGGAACCTTTCGGGAAACGTGCAGGTAACTAAAGATTCACGCACCATTGTAAAAAAATCTTCTATATAAGGCAATGAGAAAAGAGTGGCCGAGAGCCCATTTTTCTGGAATCGTGAGCATACTGGTTGAATCTGTGTGTAGATGAGAAGATTGAGCTCGGTTCTGTTCTGTTCGTATCTGTCTATTCTACTATTCTCCATGTAGTGCAGAGTTACGGTTCGATAGTCTTGTGTTGTGAATCTGTTTGGTGATAGTTATATGCGATTCTGGATTTTATTGCGGGATAAGTGTTGTTATCAGTCTTCTATTGACAAGGGACTGTGTAAGGCCGAAGCGCACTATTTGCGTGTTAACATTTCTCTGTTAAGTGACCAGGTTCGATACAATAGTCTACGTTCACTGTGGATTCCGATCCCAGGAAGGACTCGTATCGGTAAGGGTCTGTACGCAAATGGAAACAATGATAAGTTCGTGACGAATCGACTGTTGGTAGGAACTTGTTGCCCGAGTTTGGCATACGGTAAATTTGCATACCTTCGAGTATAGCTGTCGGTTGTGTTATCGTTCGGTACCCCTCACTGTCATGAAGAGGGGCATATTGAGTAGCATTCGGCTAATGAAGTTGAGTATTCTATTAGTTATAAGTCAGAACCGGACTACTACTCTATTACTATAGCAGAATCCAGTCCGGAAGTTCTAACGTCCCAGTACGCCGAACAGCTATCAGTGTTCAGAGTCAAGTACTGAGCTAAGACGTGATAGAGCATTTATGATTGTGTGAGAAGTTGGGAAAATAGTACAGGGCCTCTGTCTAACAGACCCCTACCACTCCCAAGAACCCACGTGGCTAAGAGTTAGGGTACTTTTATCACGGTAGTAGTGATCAGATCAACCAGTTAACCTGTACATGCAAGAATAGAGAGTTGGGTATGCCCAACATTCTAGGGTATTCGAAGTCCGAAATCAGAAGTCTGTAGCCTTTTACGGCTAACAACTAGAAGGCAACCAGAAAGGTATTCTTATGATACTTCTTACATAACTTAGAAGAACTATGCATATATGGTCAAAGATGATGAAGAACCTCAGAACTATGATGAAGCTAAAGGTAAGAAGCAATGGGAACAAGCCATGAAGGAAGAATTCAATGCACTAGAGGAGAACAAGACATGGGAACTTGTTCCTAAACCAAATGGTAAGAAAGTAATTGGAAATAAGTGGGTTTATAAAGTGAAGAAGCTTGGAGATGGAAGTATAGCGAGATACAAAGCTAAACTGGTGGTGAAAGGCTATGCCCAAACCTATGGCATAGATTATGATGAGACATTCAGTCTTGTAGCTAAGATGTCAACTATAAGGACAATCGTTGCTATTGCACCTTCAAAAGGATGGACCCTAAGTGAATTGGATAAGAATGCATTCTTGAATGGATACATATCAGATGAGGTATACATGGAACAACCTCAAGGGTTTATAGATTCCAGATATCCAAATTTTGTTTGCAGGTTGAGAAGAGCACTCTATGGATTTAAACAAGCTCCAAGAGCATGGAACTATAGATTGGTGAAGTATCTCAATGATCTTGGATATCAAAGTTCAAAAGCAGATCCAAGTCTACTCATCAAAAGAGTAGAGGAAGGTACAATCTACATTTGTATTTATGTGGATGACATTATAAGCAGAGGTACTTAAGATGAAGGAATCAAGGAGGTAAAGCGATTACTTGGGAAAGAGTTCAAGATCAGTGACCTAGGAAAGTTGTCATACTTTCTTGTAATGGAAGTCACTTATACAGATCATGGCATATATGTATCACAAGAAAGGTATCTTCTGAATCTATTGAAGAAGTTTGATATGGAAAATTGCAGAGAAGCTTCAACTCCACTTGAAGTTAATCACAAGCTCAGTAAATATGATGGTGCAGAATACAAAGATATGAGGAAGTATCAATCTCTTGTGGGTAGTTTGATTTATGATACACTAACAAGACCTGATCTTAGTTATGGAGTTGGCGTTTTGCCACAATTCATGCATTTTCCAAAGGACCCACATTGGATTGCTTGTCAAAGAGTTCTCAGATATATCAAAGGAACTATAAAGGAAGGATTATATTATCCTATTACATTAGATTTGAAGTTGAGAGTGACTCAGACAGGGCAGGTAACCAGGATGACAGAAGATCAACTCATGGCTACATGATATACATTGGTGATAAGCTTTAAGTTGGTGTTCAAAGAAACAACATACAATAGCATTATCATCAATTGAAGCTGAGTACAAAGGACTTGTGGAAGCAGCTAAGGAGGTCATATGGATGCACACATTATTCAAAAGCTTGGGCATTGATCAAGGTATACCTACAATACATGGAGATAATATGAGTTCACTTTATCTTGCAGCAAATCCAGTATTTCATGCAAGAACAAAACATATAGAGATACATTATCATAGAAAATCTATATAAGTTAGTTTGTATCAACTGACGCGATGAGAGAAGAAGTGAAAGAGAGTGAGAGAATGTCAGTAGGAGTTCATTTTGTATGACTGAGTATAGTCTGGCTTCTCTGAGTGAGAAAGCACTTGTAAGCTTCTCAGTTTTCATAGCTATGATAAGAACTAGTTAAAGTTCTGTGTATAAGTCTTCTTCTTCCATCTCCAGAGTTTGGCTTCTGTGAAATGTTTTTTTAAAAGTTGAAGTTTTCCAAACAAGTCGATGCCTGGCATCGAATGTATGTTGAAAGGTTGAGTTTTATGTGGGAAGTCGATGCCTGGCATCGAATCTTAGCTGATAAGTCCTTGTCTTCATATCTGACTTTTATCTACTGACAAATCTTCTTGAAAAGATGAAGTTTGTGGAGCAA
Organism: Ceratopteris richardii; assembly: GCA_020310875.1. Taxonomy (NCBI): domain Eukaryota; kingdom Viridiplantae; phylum Streptophyta; class Polypodiopsida; order Polypodiales; family Pteridaceae; genus Ceratopteris; species Ceratopteris richardii. The sequence continues at coordinate 87,601,923 of CM035417.1, read as the reverse complement.
ATCGATGCCTGGCATCGAGTTTCAACATAAAGTCGATGTCTGGCATCGACTTCTAACATAAAAGTGATCTTCTTCATATGTTGTGTACACACGCTTATTTCAGGAGCTGAAAGTTGGCTAAAAAAGCACCAAGTCGATGCTTGGCATTGACTTTTGGTTGCAAGTCGATGCTAGGCATTGAATTGCATATTTAGATAGGCGTTTTTTTACTAAAAGAGGCATAATTTCCATTTTTGGAAGTCATATAGGGTCATCTTGTGAAGGCTATATCTTGAGTTCTAGAGATCTGTTTTTTGCAAGTAATAGCTTGTTGGAAAGCTCTTCTCTTCTACTTTCATCTACAAAAAGATCTTGGAGAAATAATATTTTTCCTAAGAGAAACTAGCAAAATACTGAAGGTATGTCATTTTTGTGACTGGAAGTTTTGAAGAAGTAAAATTTTTGGTTTTGCCTATCATTTCTCAAAGTTTGGAGTGGCAATGAGTTAATGGTGACCATAGAGTTGTGTAGTGTCACATTAACGCATTTCTTGTGATGTTTCACACATCAACAGGCTCGAATCTCATCCAATCAAAAGGTAATTGGTTGCAGAGGGGTATATAAAGTTAAATGAAACTCATATGGATCCATTTGTAGGTACAAGGCAAGATTAGTTGCCAAAGGATGCTCAAAAATGCATGGTATAGACTATGAGGAAACATTCTCACTAGTTGATAAAATGACTGCAATCTGAACATTGACAACTGTAGTTGCTGCAAGGAATTAGTGACTCCTCCAACTTGATGTAAAAAATGCATGGATAATTGAAGAGGTATAAATGTCACAACCTCCGATTTTTGAAAACCCTAATCATGCATCTTATGTTTGCGGACTTAAGAAAGCATTGTATGAATTGAAACAAGCTCCTAGAGCTTGGAATTACAAGTTGGTTACATACCTTCAAGATTGAGGGTTCAGACCTAGCAACTCAGGTCCTTCTCTATTCATCAAAAGGGATCACAATGAGGTTATCTATCTATGTGTACATGTACATGATATTATTGTGATAGGTGATGATCTCAATAGCATTCAAAGGATGAAGAGACACATGCAAGAGGAGTTCAAAATCAGTGACTTAGGTGAGCTCACATATTTCCTAGGTATGCAGGTGATATACAAAGATGAAGGAATGTATTTGACTCAGAGAAGATACATTGAGGATCTACTTCTTAAGTTCAAAATGGAGAACACTAAATCTGGAGGCACACCTTTGGACATGAATCATAAACTTAGTGTTTATGAAGGTGAGAAAATTGAAGACATTAAAGAATATGAGAGCTTGGTAGGTAGCTTGATATATGCTACTCATACAAGGGCAAACATCTCATATAGTGTGGGAGTGCTTGGTCAATTCATGCACTCACCTAGAAGACCACACATGGATGCAACTAAGAAAGTACTTAAGTACCTTAAAGGTACAATCAATGAAGGTATATTCTATCGTTACTCTTCATATTTGGATATCAAAATCTATTCAGATGCAGATTGGGCAAAAGCTAAGCATGATAGAAGAAGTACCTCTGGTTACTTAGCATTTTTACGTTCAAAGCTAGTGTTATGGAGTTCCAAGAAGCAACCAATAGTTTCTTTATCCTCAATTGAATTAGAGTATAGAGGTTTGACCATAGAAACTCAAGAGGCAATATGGTTACAAGCATTGTATACAGATTTGGGACTTGTGAGTTCCAAACCTCACATATTAGGAGATGATGTAAGTTCCATGAATCTAGCAACAAACCCTACTTTCCATGCAAGAACCAAAGGTTCATTACCACTTCATCAGGGAGAAGCTTATGGCAAAGGAGATTGACATTTCTTTTGTTCTAACTAAAAATCAAGTAGCAGATATGATGACAAAGGCACTTGATGGAATAAAGCTTTGTAGATTCAAAGCTATGGCAGGTATTCAACCTGTTAGAGAATGAAGACTCAAGCATACTTTAGCTTGAGGTGGAGCTGTTGGAACATCAATCTTACACTATGCTTGAGGTGGATTTGATCTACATCAGAGCTTTGACATCTTTGTCAAGGATGTGTGATGAAGCACTATGTCGATCAAGCTCCCCCTTGGTTCCAAGTTTGCAACCTTCTTCAAGCTTTGGAAATGCTTCAAAGGTTGATTCCTTAGCTTGGTCTCCTTATTTGTACTCTCCTTGATGTCCACAAGGAGCTCTAATACCACAGTTGGAAGATTTATCCTCCAAATGCACAACAAGAAGCTTGGACCCTGCCCAAGACCTATTTGCCCTCATACTAGTACTCACTAAAACTAGTATATCTCATAATTCCCTAATCCAATCACAAAACCCATTTAGCCACATAAGCTAGACTCTAAGGGTGGTCCATTGAGTTATCAATCACTAGATTTAGACACCCATAGAAGTGCCAACTGAGTCACATAAGGTAGCCCAATTTTCCTAATAGGTTTTAGGATAGAATAGAAAATAAAGAAATTGTCTCAGTGTACAAGAAGAATTTTCCAAAAACTCATTTTGATATAGAATCCTTGTTTTATAAGCTTTCCAGCATGTACAAGAACTCTCAGAATGGAGCTTCCTACAAAGAGAAAATAAAGTCCTAATAGGCTACTACATAAATGAAGCACCTTTGGAAAGGGTAGGAGAGAGATATAAGAGAATATGAGCATCTATGAGAGACTATAGCTCAATGGCACATATATATGCAGCACCCCTACTTCCTAGCATCCACACACACCCACAATGACCCTAACTGTGATAGCATCTATCCAAAACCCTAACGGTGCCCGAATCCCTAACTTTGTATGAAACCCTAATTGTGCCAAAATTTGCTCAAAACCCTAACTATGCCACCATCTACCAAAAACCCTAACTCTATCCAAAACCCTAATTGCACCATCTAGCCAGCTACCCGCCATCTCCCTCCCTCTCTCTCTCTCTCTCTCTCTCTCTCTCTCTCTCTCTCTCTCCCTTGTCTGTGTCTGCCTTTGTCACCCCCAACCCTTTTCCTGTACCTACATAGTGCCTCTACCCCTTCTCCCCCTCTCTCTCTCTTGCCATGAGAATGGGATAGAGGAAGCTCATGGCCTCTCCGAATAAACCTCCAACATTGAAGGTGACCTTTATGCTCACAAATAAGCACCTCACACAAATGGAAAAAGAGATGCGAGAGTGGAAAAGAATGATGGTGGAATGGAGAGAGCAAAAGGAGGCTTTCCTCCTTGAGCAATCCAACAAAGATCATTGGAATGCGGAGAAAGAGGTCATGAGGGCTGGAATTGAGGCACTCAAAAAGGGAGGTCTCCAACCTCAAGAAAGAGCTGGTCGAAGTCAAAACAAGGGGTGCACTGGAAGACAGAGAATTTCAGCCCTCCGTAATCGAGGAGATCAAAGTTATCAAGGGATAAAGTCATGTAAGACTAGGTTCATAGTGTTCATCATGTGTGCCATAGAATTTGTTGCTTGTTGAGGTAAAGTACACATACGTACTAGTCCCAAAGGAGTTTTCATAGTGGATACATCTCTACTTTCAATAGCTAATTGAAACTAATCATATCCTGAGTACAGGTCGCCCATTGAATAGATGGAGTGACCGGCAAATGCCTCAGCAAACTCGTCTACAATAGGACCCGTTCCTAAATTTCTAATAGTGACTTTCTTAATAGGTTGGAAGTGCACATATGCTATAAATAGTAGTCATTCGACAAGTAGGGGCAAAGGTTTCATCAAAATCAATGCCTCTTTCTTGTGCATAACCCTTTGCAACAAGCCTAACCTTATACCTGTCAACTGTACCATCAGGCTTACGCTTCAGCTTGTATACCCACTTAGTACCAATGGCCTCCTTGCCAGGAGGCAAGTCGCATAAAGACCAAGTACCATTCTTCATTATAACATCATATTTAGATTGCATAGTGACCATCCAATTTTCTAAATTTTGTGCTTCATCAAATGAAACAAGCTCATTCTCATCACAAAGACTAGATGTAGCCATAGCATAGCAATCTGATGCAAAAGAGGCACTATGAGAGCCTGAACAAGTACAATATGACAAAGGTGCATCTAATTTTTTGTCACACAAAGTCTAGTTGTATTTTCAATCGAATCTCACAAACGTGGTTCAAGTTATGATCAAAATAGTGAATGGCAAGAAACACCAACACCTCCTCCACAACACGTTATGGCTCACACACACACTAAAACAGTTCAAAAGCAATGGGCACGGGTAGACAACAATCTAAACATGCATTTTGAGCATTAGACACACACAAAAGCTCTTCGAGAAGAAGGAAATCAGCAGGAAAGAGGCAAATTAAAAAATCTTCTTCAATTCTCACAATGGCAAAAAGTCCTTTACAAGAGCCACCAAGTGACTTATATACCTGTGCCCTAAAAATGGTCCTTTCACACAAGAGACCATCACTTTTATTGACTAACTCTAATCTCCTAATATTTTACAAGGATTATGATACAATGATTGGGGCTTATGCATCCACATGACTCCTCTAGTGCATTTACATATATTTAAGGGATTTTCATAGGAATTCGAAGAAGAAACATTGTGCCCATAATTGGAAAATTTTTGGGGGCTCCTCTTTTGTGCTTCCTATGTGTATGTGTATGTGTATGTGTATGTGTATGTGTATGTGTATGTGCATGTGCATGTGCATGTGCATGTGCATGTGCATGCGCATGTGCATTGCATGTGCATGTGCATGTGCATGTGCATGTGCACGTGCATGTGCATGTGCATGTGCATGTGTATGTGTATGTGTATGTGTATGTGTATGTGTATGTGCATGTGTATGTGTATGTGCATGTGTATGTGTATGTGTATGTGTATGTGTATGTGTATGTGTATGTGTATGTGTATGTGCATGTGCATGTGTATGTGTATGTGCATGTGTATGTGCATGTGTATGTGCATGTGAATGTGCATGTGCATGTGCATGTGGTTTTGGTTGTGTATGTGTCTGTGTATGCGTATGCGTATGCGTATGCGTATGCGTATGCGTATGCGTATGCGTATGCGTATGCGTATGCATATGCGTATGCGTATGCGTATGCGTATGCGTATACGTATGCGTATGCGTATGCGTATACGTATGCGTATGCGTATGCGTACATGTGAATGTGCATGTGCATGTGCATGTGGTTTTGGTTGTGTATGTGTCTGTGTATGCGTATGCGTATGCGTATGCGTATGCGTATGCATATGCATATGCGTATGCATATGCGTATGCGTATGCGTATGCGTATGCGTATACGTATGCGTATGCGTATGCGTATACGTATGCGTATGCGTATGCGTATGCGTATGCGTATGCGTATGCGTATGCATATGCGTATGCGTATGCGTATGCATATGCGTATGCGTATGCATATGCGTATGCGTATGCATATGCGTATGCGTATGCATATGCGTATGCGTATGCGTATGCGTATGCGTATGTGTATGCGTATGCGTATGCGTATGTTTATGTGTATGCGTATGCGTGTGCGTATGGGTATGTGTATGTGTATGTGTATGTGTATGCATATGCGTATGTTTATGTGTATGCGTATGCGTGTGCATATGGGTATGTGTATGTGTATGTGTATGTGTATGTGTATGTGTATGTGTATGTGTATGTGTATGTGTATGTGTATGTGTATGTGTATGTGTATGTGTATGTGTATGTGTATGTGTATGTGTATGTGCATGTGCATCTGCATGTGCATGTGCATCTGTATGTGTATGTGTATGTGTATGTGTATGTGTATGTGTATGTGTATGTGTATGTGTATGTGTATGTGTATGTGTATGTGTATGTGTATGTGTATGTGTATGTGTATGTGTATGTGTATGTGTATGTGTATGTGTATGTGTATGTGTATGTGTATGTGTATGTGTATGTGTATGTGTATGTGTATGTGTATGTGTATGTGTATGTGTATGTGTATGTGTATGTGTATGTGTATGTGTATGTGTATGTGTATGTGTATGTGTATGTGTATGTGTATGTGTATGTGTATGTGTATGTGTATGTGTATGTGTATGTGTATGTGTATGTGTATGTGTATGTGTATGTGTATGTGTATGTGTATGTGTATGTGTATGTGTATGTTATGTGTATGTGTATGTGTATGTGTATGTGTATGTGTATGTGTATGTGTATGTGTATGTGTATGTGTATGTGTATGTGTATGTGTATGTGTAGTGTATGTGTATGTGTATTGTCTGTGTATGTGTATGTGTATGTGTATGTGTATGTGTATGTGTATGTGTATGTGTATGTGTATGTGTATGTGTATGTGTATGTGTATGTGTATGTGTATGTGTATGTGTATGTGCATGGGCATGGGCATGGGTATGGGTATGGGTATGTGTATGTGTATGTGTTTGTGTATGTGTTTGTGTATGTGTATGTGTATGTGTATGTGTATGTGTATGTGTATGTGTATGTGTATGTGTGTATGTGTATGTGTATGTGTATGTGTAGTGTATGTGTATGTGTATGTGTATGTGTATGTGTATGTGTATGTGTATGTGTATGTGTATGTGTATGTGTATGTGTATGTGTATGTGTATGTGTATGTGTATGTGTATGTGTATGTGTATGTGTATGTGTATGTGTATGTGTATGTGTATGTGTATGTGTATGTGTATGTGTATGTGTATGTGTATGTGTATGTGTATGTGTATGTGTATGTGTATGTGTATGTGTACATGCGTATGTGTATGTTCATGTGTATGTGCATGTGTATGTGCATATGAATGTAAATGTGCATGTGCATGTGGTTTTGGTTGTGTATGTGTATGTGTATGTGTATGTGTATGTGTATGTATATGTGTATGTGTATGTATGTGCATGTGTATGTGTATGTGTATGTGTATGTGTATGCGCATGCGCATGCATATGCGTATGCGTATGCATATGCGTATGCGTATGCATATGCGTATGCGTATGCATATGCGTATGCATATGCATATGCGTATGCGTATGCATATGCGAATGCGTATGCGTATGCATATGCGTATGCGTATGCATATGCGTTTATGGGTATGGGTATGCGTATGCGTATGCGTTTATGGGTATGTGTATGTGTATGTGTATGTGCATGTGTATGTGTATGTGTATGTGTACGTGTATGTGTATGTGTATGTGTATGTGTATGTGTATGTGTATGTGTATGTGTATGTGTATGTGTATGTGTATGTGTATGTGTATGTGTATGTGTATGTGTATGTGTATGTGTATGTGTATGTGTATGTGTATGTGTATGTGTATGTGTATGTGTATGTGTATGTGTATGTGTATGTGTATGTGTATGTGTATGTGTATGTGTATGTGTATGTGTATGTGTATGTGTATGTGTATGTGTATGTGTATGTGTATGTGTATGTGTATGTGTATGTGTATGTGTATGTGCATGTGTATGTGCATGTGTATGGGTATGGGTATGGGTATGTGTATGTGTATGTGTATGTGTATGTGTATGTGTATGTATATGTGTATGTGTATGTATATGTGTATGTGTATGTGTATGTGTATGTGTATGTATGTGGTGTATGTGTATGTGTATGTGTATGTGTATGCATATGCGTATGCGTATGCGTATGCGTGTGCGTATGCGTATGCGCGTGTGTATGTGTATGCGTGTATGGGTATGTGTATGTGTATGTGGATGTGTATGTGCATGTGCATGTGCATGTGCATGTGCATGTGCATGTGGATGTGCATGTGCATGTGCATGTGCATGTGTATGTGTATGTGTATGTGCATGTGTATGTGCATGTGTATGTGTGTATGTGTATGTGTATGTGTATGTGTATGTGTATGTGTATGTGTATGTGTATGTGTATGTGTATGTGTATGTGTATGTGTGTGTGTGTGTATGTGTATGTGTATGTGTATGTGTATGTGTATGTGTATGTGTATGTGTATGTGTATGTGTATGTGTATGTGTATGTGTATGTGTATGTGTATGTGTATGTGTATGTGTATGTGTATGTGTATGTGTATGTGTATGTGTATGTGTATGTGTATGTGTATGTGTATGTGCATGGGTATGGGTATGGGTATGGATATGTGTATGTGTATGTGTATGTGTATGTGTATGTGCATGTGTATGTGTATGTGTATGTGTATGTGTATGTGTATGTGTATGTGTATGTGCATGTGTATGTGCATGTGTATGTGTAGGTGTATGTGTATGTGTATGTGTATGTGTATGTGTATGTGTATGTGTATGTGTATGTGTATGTGTATGTGTATGTGTATGTGTGTGTGTGTATGTGTATGTGTATGTGTATGTGTATGTGTATGTGTATGTGTATGTGTATGTGTATGTGTATGTGTATGTGTATGTGTATGTGTATGTGTATGTGTATGTGTATGTGTATGTGTATGTGTATGTGTATGTGTATGTGTATGTGTATGTGTATGTGTATGTGTATGTGTATGTGTATGTGTATGTGTATGTGTATGTGTATGTGTATGTGTATGTGTATGTGTATGTGTATGTGTATGTGTATGTGTATGTGTATGTGTATGTGTATGTGTATGTGTGTGTATGTGTGTGTATGTGTGTGTATGTGTGTGTACGTATGTGTGTTTATGTGTATGTGTTTGTGTATGTGTATGTGTATGTGTATGTGTATGTGTGTTGGAACTGAAGGACTCTCTAGGCAAGAGAGAAGAGAAGGCACAAGCAGACAAGGGAGTCAACGACGACCTGGAAAGTAGGCCAATAATTTTGTTCATGAAGAAGAAAGTACAAGCATTCACGCAGATCTAGCACTAAGGCAACCTTTAAGTTTTCAAAACCCTTACACCAATTAAAAGTGATTCTCATCACTAACAACCCCTGTAAATACCATGTTCACCTTTTTGTGGCTCCATTTTGTGCAAGCCGAGGAGTCCTCGAGCTTGAGGAGCCTTAGAAGTACCTACATATCAATTTTTGTATTTTTTAGACTCCGTTTAAGCCCTCAAATAAGCCCTGGAACCTAATTTTTAACTAGGCCGGACACTAGGTCTGAACAGGGCCAAAGCTAGTCAAAAACTATAAAAGGAGCTAGAGAGCTCATTTTTGGGGCTAGATTGTAATTGAAACAAACTTGTAAGAGCTTTTTGAAAGGAATCAAAGAACTCCATTGCTCCTCACTCTTTGTCTTGCCGTGTGTGCGTGTGTGTGTGTATGTGTGTGCATGTTTGTGTGCTTCTCACTCACGCACTTGTGCTTCCACTTGCTCGAGGTCTTCATACCATCCTCACGTCTTCCCGGATTGACATTAAAGGAGGTTCTACTCATCACTGAGCTACACCAAATTTTGGCGCCGTTGCCGGGGATCGAGCTTTGAGGACGAGCGTGTGATGGTAAGACGTAGAGTTGACGCGTTGGAGTTGTAGGTATTTTCTTCACTTTCATCTATTTTCTTGTTTTTTCTTCACCACCTTCATTACCATCATCATCATCACCATCTCCCACCTCCATCTCCATCATCACGAAAATTTCTGTTTTTTTTTATTATATCACCATCTCCACCTCATTTCCCTCATTTCACAAGTGAGAGAGAGCGAGAGAGCGATATTGCGTGTGTGGTTTTTTGCATGTTTCTTGAGCATTTTGCAGGTTCTTACTGAACCATCATCCCCAGCTCTCTGTGCAGGTACGAAACTCGTCGAATCTGTCTCGCAGTCGCCAGCCTCTGTCGATCGCGATCGACAGAAATTTCGATCATTTGGTAAAACAAAGTTCACCACTAGCACAAGCATGATGAGCACATCCCAAATCACCTAAAACAGTAGAAAAATTCCGTGTTTTTCTGTCAATCGCGATCGACAGCCTCTGTCAATCGCGACCGACAGACCCTGTCAATCGCGATTGACAGCGTCGATCGCGATCGACAGACTTCACGACCGACAGACTGCCACGTAGGATCCTGTCAATCGCGATTGATACCGTCGATCGCGATTGACAGCCATGACCGACACCTCTGTCCATCGCGATTGACACCGTCAATCGCGATCGACTGAAATTCAACGATTGATTGACTTTTACGCGTAGCCACGTGTCCATCGTGACTGATAGGCCCCCGATTGACTGAAATTTCGGCGAAAAACCCGGAAAACGTGTCGATCGCGATTGATACCGTCGATCGCGATTGACAGCCACGATCGACTCTGTCGATCGCGATTGACACTGTCCATCGCGACTGACAGGCCCGACGGACACCTCTGTCAATCGCGATTGACAGACCTGTCGATCGCGATTGACAGGCTTTTCGGCCAAAAAATTAGGGTTTGCTTTAGTTCAAAATTTGGGATAATTTTGGGGCAAAATAGTCAATCCAGTAGCATTTCTGGAGGTTCCTATACTTGAGATTTGGGAGAAAAATCCTAGGATCGGTCAGCCATAGTGCATCCTGTTTTAACCCCCTAAACCCTGAACAGTCATAACTTTTTCATATGAAATCCATTTTTTGAGCTCTAGGGCTTGTTGGAAAGCTCGTGGCATATACCATACGCCCTCAATTGTTTTTTATAAAGATAATCTGTGGATTTTCAGATAGGGTATTGTGAAGTTGACCATACCCAGGGGGATCAAGTCAAGGGTCTTTAGAATTCTTTTCTTAAAAATCTCTATGCAAATTAGTGTTTGTGCTTCAGGAATGAAAATCATTGGTTCTGTCTTTGGAATTTAAATCTTAAAGCTAACTTTGGAACTCTTACAGATCTATTGAGAGCATCGAAAGGCGTTCAGCAAGTGTAAGTGCAAGCTTGGGAACACACTTCCTGGGCATTCAAGGGCAACCAAGCAGGAAACAAAAGGTTGGAATATTCTCAACTCCCTCTGTCATTTTTTAGCTCAGGCTAAGTACGAATAGTGCTAGAGGTAAGTTAGGGCAACGATAGGCATCAATCAAGTTGAAGACTACCTATGCACTCAAGTCCAAGATTAAATATAATCTCTTTGTGATGCGATGACCATAAAGAAAAGAATCTAACGTGGAACGATCAACCTAAAAGTACGAAGAACATTCAAGTATTCCTGACAACGTAATATCAGACAAGACCTTAAACACGCTAAATAACTAAAAAGAATCAAGTGACTGATACCAATTGATCGGCCACGAGGTTGTACTCTGGGCAAAAATTGGGCTACTTAACTAGGCATATGAACCTTAGATCAGGGCGACATCTAGTAAGGGATAGACAGAGCCTTAGGTCTTCAGAGGCTAGTGTCAACCACACTGCTAGGTCGTGGGCCCAGCAGTTGAGCCATCACTCATACTACCCAAGTTCTGAGACTAGTGAATCCGAGATGTCTCAAGGTATGGAGAGACCTACAGGCAGTTCAGGAGTGCCATACTTGCATAGGGTAGAAGGCCCTTACAAAACGCAGTTAGAATACCTTAGGACCAACCGATTGGGTGCTAGCATCTATGAGGACGGCCTAGGAAGGTCTGTGGTACAGATTAAGAATCCCGATCATTCCATTGGATTAGAGCGCCCAGCTGTCAAGTTCGAAAACGGAGTTTACTTAGATAAGGAAGGGACAATATATATAGTCACCAGTCATCCAGATAGGACTGATGAATTTGGGAATGTAGTCCCAGAATCGGACTTAGATGACCTAGAGCAAGGAAACATGGGGGTAGAACCGAGGACCCCTCGAGGGAAATCTGTTCTTACGAGGATTATCACACCAGAATGGATTCCCCAAGATAATAAGAGCATAGATCTTCTTCTGAACCGAGAAACTGAAGAAGCCTTTTGGAGATATAAATCTGATCGGCCATTTGATATTGGAACAATCATGATCTATGAGTTTAAGGATCCTGATAGCCTAGGTAGAGTGACCTACTTAGATCACGCCTCAGAGAGGATCTTCGTGGTGACAGAAAATGATAGGCATGCTTACACTTGGAAAGGCGAAATTATTTTCCCCCAACCAAGATCAAATGTGTCCTACGGTCACCCTGGAGCGGGAACATCCCAAGCTCATGGAACTCAAAGAGACAGAAGTAGAGATAGGCCAGAAGTGAGCTCTGCCAACTCAGGGGGCAGAGAGAGAACGAGGACGGAAACAAATAGAGTAGAGCCTGAGGTACTTAGAACTCACAGGAATCAAAGGAACGCAGATGAGTTCCCTCTACCACGACCTAGAGAACACACCAGGACTTTGAGACCAACGCAGCTAGTTAAGTCCATGAAGAACTACTTCGATGGCACGGGAGATCCATACGATCATGTGGCTGAGTTTAAACAAGTCCTGAAAGCTGAGCAAGTGGAGGATCTATTCACGCAGTATAATGCCTTTGGTCTGACCCTTAGGAACACTGCCCTGACATGGTTTCAGCCGCTAAACGAGAGGCAGTTCAGGAGCATAAACCAACTCCTAGAGGCGTTCATTATCGAATTCTCTAAGAGTGGCATAAGGCATAATACCTCCTCGCTAATTCACAGCTTCAAGAAAACCCCTCAAGAAACTGTGAGACTGGCAGGAAGAAGATTTAGGCAATACCTAGAAAGATGCCCTGTTTCGGAGCTACCCACACCAGCCAAGCAAGTGGCTCTATTCTTGGATGGATTGCTAAGTACCAAATTGAGATCTTATGTGTACTTGAAGGACCCTAGGACCATAGAAGATTGTGTACGCATGTGCATTGATATTGAGGATAACCTAGGGGAGGAGTTAGAGCTTTCCAAGATATACAAAGAGTCGGATGGTGCCTCTAACCTCTCGTCCACGCAATCCACATCAATCGAGGAACTTGCAGAGAAAGTAGCTCAGAAATTAGGGGTAACTAGCAAACAGATCCCAAGGTTTGCCCCTGTGAAAAGGTGCTATACTTGTGGTGGTGACCACATGGCGAACGTATGTCCCATTATGGCTCAACCCCAAGTTAATCCTAGTAGCCAGTACTGCACTATCGAACAAAGATACACAAATCACACAGCACAAGACTGCCCATACAACAAGCAAGCAGTTAGGCAAACCTACCCGCAGACATACCCTCAACAAGGAAGATACCAGAACCAATACCAACCACAACAGTATGCTAGGCCCCCACAAACCTACCAATCACAATACCAAGCCCAGCAAAGGCCTCATCCTGTGTTAGCCCAACAACCGCCAGCTCCATCCAACCTGATCCCTGTAAAGTATGTAGCGGTAGAAGAGAACCTGAATAGAGCTATCGTCCCCATCACACCTTTGCTTTCAGAAAGTGATCCCAGTGACCATAGCTTCGATTCTACGCATGTTGAGAGTCCCCAGGCTTACTTCATGCAGTCTCCTGAACAGGGTGAGTCTTACTATAGTGAAGAGCCAAATGAACCTAGTTGGGAATCAGATTACACAAATGTCATGTATGCAAACCCCAACCCTAGACCCCAACCTAGGCAAGTAAGACCCCCATTCCCTAGAGGACCTTGCTATCGATGTCAGGGAGATCACCTCATTCGTGACTGTCCCCTGCCTCCACCTATCCAACCCCAGTCAGTAATGATCCAAGGCTATTGCCAAGCATGTGGAAAGGAGCATCTCTTACGAGATTGCCCTAAAAATCCCAATAACATACCAAAAATCACTCCTATCAACGTTGTTGGATTAGTGGTACACTCCACAGGGAGCGTGACTTCCACCGCACCAGTACAAGTAGTCACTAGAGCTCAAGCATTGCAGCAAAACCAAGCTGTAGGTCAGGAAAAGAACCCAAAAGCTAGTGAAACTGAGAGCATAACCAACAAAAGGACTAGAGCCTGGAAAGATAGCCGTGAAAGAATGAAAAGACAATGGGCAAAGAAAATGAACGAATTAGAAGAAAGCATAAGAGAAACAAAAGCCAAAGTTGTGGAGCTCACCTCTCAACCGAACTCTCACATATCACCTCCTCCGCCACCCTCCATACCATCTCCATCCAACCCGCCTCACCTAAACCCACCACCCCCAAGAGTAGGATCAGTCCTAGCAGATCCCACTCCCGAGGACCTTAATATGATGCTTAAAGCATATCAGGCTAGAATCCAAGAAGGGCCAAACATAACTGATCATGAAAAGTGTTACCTTAGACCAGAACTAGAGTTAGAACGAACCAAAATTTGTGCTAAGATGGTGGAATTGGCTCAGACTATGTTTGAAGCCAGTCGCCTCTTTAACATCTCTAGTTCAGCGAAGACGCAGTTGCACTTTGATGGACTGTTAGAGAGAATAGAGAAGCTGATTGCACAATTAGAAAAGAAACCCACCTCTCAACTAAAGGACAAGGCAAGTGAAAGAGCAAGTCTTCCTGCCCAGGAAGCCTATGTGCCTGAAGCCTACGTGCCTAACTCTACGGAGCCAGACACATCTTCTTCTATGAATCGATTCACACCAGAATTTCTACGAGAGATTCAAGAAGATAAATGGGCTAAAGAGAGTGAAATCCCTCCTCCTATCGAACTTGTGGACGATGCACACGATCAATTCCCACAAGACATCCCATCCATTTACGAGGAGCAGGAGAGCACCCAATCTCAAGAAAGATTAGACTTTGATTCTAATTCTTTACAGGAATTACCCCACTTCACGGGCCCATGGGAAGCAAAGTCCACCTGTATGAGAGCACCCACGGTCATGGTACGAAACGAGGACTCAGTTTTACCTAGGAACACAGAGGTAGTGAAAAACACTAAAGTGCAGTGCAATCTCAAGTTGGAAGAGTTGCTTAAGGTTAGACCAGAAGTGTGGGAACATGTAGCCAATCAAGTGCCCGCGATAGCCAAACCTCGTTCCCAGGTAGGATCACATAGGACAGTGCCAGAGATACCCTTGGATAAGATAGCAGATATGTGTGAAGGTGAAGAAGGGAACACCTATCTTCCCATTACCTACCAAGAGTATACCACCAAGGCAATTTTGGACTCAGGCGCAGGAGTTGCAATTGCCACCACTTCCCTATGGAAGCGTTCGGGCAAGCCAGCACTCAGGCCAACGAGAATGAAATTGCAGATGGCCGATGGTCATATTGAGAGACCCTTAGGATTGCTAGAAGGAATAACTCTCACCACCTGTGGTGTCGAGTTTGAGCACACATTTGCCATATGTGACTTCAGCAAAAATCATGCCTACGAGATGATCTTGGGACGACCTTTTATGCGACAGTTGCAAGTGGTACAGGATTGGGGAACCAATTCTTTATACCTACAGCACTTAGGTGTTACGACCAAATTCAATCTCAAGGATTACTCTCATAGAGATGTCCCCCCTATCCAATGGAACCCCATCCATAGAGCCAAAGATGATACGGAATCGGTGCATTCCATAGGATCAGGATCCTCATGGATGCATGAAGACACTCACTTATGGATGTGCAAAGTAGCAGTAGAGGAAGAGAAGAGAGAAAAGGCCAGAGAAATAGGTGCAAACGAAACACATAGACCCATTCAAGACCCAGCCTATGCACCTGTAGTCTTTCCTGACGAAGAATTTGAACCCCACGGCTGGGCAGAAATCCTAGCAACAATGGATGTAGCCATCAATGAGGAACAATGGACACCCCACTGTGATGAGGATGGCTATGACATTTCAGTCTTCTCCATAGAGCCAATCATGGGAGAGGCAGTTCTAGAAGAATGTGAACCTAGCCCTGATGCATTTGAGGATGCCAGTGACTCTGATCTAGAGTCAATCATCATGGACCCACCATTTGCATCAGATGAAGAATACTTCCATGAAGTAGAATTTCAACCCCAAAGGCATGGAGAGCTTACAAATGATGTAAGATTAGCAACACATGTGACCCCGAAGGAAGAAGGAAAGAAACGAAAGAAGAGAGAAGTCTCCCCAGACGAGGAAGAATCCTTGTTTGAGGTCCCAGAAAATTTTAAGAAGTACGAGATAGACGACAGGAGAGTTATGATAAGAATGCCTAAACGGGAGGCGCAATCAGGAGAGGCCTATGATAACAAAGAAACCACCAAGAAAATAGTAGTGGCCCTAGAAGAAGGAGAGGAGAGATGTACATACATAGGCCATGACCTAACAGAGGAAGAAGAGCATGCGTTAATAGCCTTGCTAAGAGAATACAGAGATGTATTCGCTTGGAGTTACAAGGATTTGAAGGGTGTTGACCCAGACATATGCTCACACACCATCCCCATGACTTCAGTGGCCAAACCCTCTAAGCAAAAGCCCTATACATATAACGATAATTACGCTGCTAAGATCAAAGAGGAGATAGATAGACTAGTTGAAGCTGGATTTATCTATGAAATTGAGCACACTGAGTGGGTATCTCCCATTGTAGTGGTGCCCAAGAAAAATGGAAAGCTGTGTGTATGCATTAACCTGAAGAAGGTCAATGCAGCCACAATCCGAGATAACTATCCGCTTCCCATCACAGAACATCTCTTAGAAAGAGTAGCAGGCAAGGAAGTGTACAGCTTCCTGGATGGATTCTTTGGCTACAATCAAGTAGCCATAGCTCCAGAAGATCAGCATAAGACAGCTTTTGCCACAGAGTGGGGGATATTTGCCTTTCGAGTAATGCCGTTTGGGCTTACCAATGCTCCAGCTACCTTCCAGAGACTAATGTTCCATGTATTTAAGGAGTTCCTAAGGAAGAATTTGGAAGTCTATGTTGATGATCTTTGTGCTCATTCCAACATTCGACAAACCCATATTCCCGAACTCTGACAAATCTTTGACAAATGTAGAGAATATCAAGTCTGCCTAAACCCAGAAAAGTGTGTTTTCATGGTCAGGCAAGGCAAGATTCTAGGACACATAGTGTCAAAGAATGGCATCTCCACTGATGAAGAGAAGGTGAGAGCCATAGCAGAGCTACCTAGGCCAAGGAATGTCAAGGAAGTACAAGCTTTCATGGGGCATTGTGGTTACTACCGCCGGTTCATTCACATGTATGCCGTCATTGCAAAGCCCATGTACGGACTTCTGACTAACTTTGAGTGGACGGATGAATGTGAGAATTCCTTCCAGGAGCTTAAACTAAGATTATGTTCAACACCAATCCTGACCACACCAGATTGGAACAAGCCTTTCCATGTTCATGTGGATGCATCCAATTATGCCATTGGGTGTGTTCTTGCTCAACCTACTGGTGAAGGTAATATGGATCTTCCAATCGCCTACGCTAGTAGACAATTGAATGCAGCTGAACGAAATTACACCACTACAGAAAGAGAAGGCTTAGGCATGGTGTATGCGGTTAAAAAGTTTAGACATTATTTGCTTGCAAATAAGTTTAAATTTTTTACTGACCACCAAGCATTGTTATATCTCGTAAACAAGCCATGCAATACCGGAAGATTAGTAAGATGGTTCCTCTTATTAATGGAATATGATTTCGAGGTCGTGGTAAGGAAAGGTAGGACTCACTTGAGAGCAGATCATCTCTCTAGGCTCACATCTGGAGAAGCCCCACAAGGAGTATCAGATGATCTTCCTGATGCTTACTTGTTTAATTTGGAAGTGGTGCCGCAGTGGGCTAAGCCATTGGTGCCAGTATTGACATACGGGCCTAACCACCCTGTAGTAAACACACAGAATAGAGAGGTTGTGCAAGCCCAAAAGTACCACATCATGGCAGGAAGCATGTACAAGCACACAAATCAAGGAATCTTGGCTTGTTGTGTGGAAGAGGACGAGTACAATAAATGGTTGCATTTAGCACATGTAGGTGCATTAGAGCAACACTATTCAAAACAACGAACCCTACAGACACTAAGGAGACTCGGAGTGCATTGGCCAACCATGGAAGCAGATGTCCAAAAGTTGTGCAAGGAATGCCCAATCTGTCGCACTAAACCACCGGTGGAACATGCCACTCTTTATCAAGTGTCCATAGTGCCAGACTGGAGTGAACCACTAGTATCCTTCCTGAGGACGAAAACATTCCCTCAAGACATGACGCTTGCTAGGAAAAGGAGTTTAGAACAAGAAGCCCAGGATTACTCACTCATTGGTGATAATCTATATAAGCGTGGTAAAGATGGTTACCTAAGACTATGTGTCCATGAGAGTGAGTATCTCAAGATCTTGGACACTGCTCACCAAGGTGTAGCAGGAGGACATTTTGGACCAGATCGGGTGATCAAGGCAATACTATTTGCGGGCTTCTGGTGGCCTACCCTTCACATGGACGCACATACCTATGTGAAACGGTGTGATGTCTGTCAGCGAACCCAGTATCCTATACGTAAAGATGAGATGCCACTGAAACCTATGATGGGTGGACGTGCATTCTCTAAGTGGGGAATAGACTTCATAGGTCCTATTAATCCCCCTGCTAAGGGTTCCCATGCAGAATATATCATTGTTGCAACAGACTATCTAACTAAGTGGGTGGAGGTAAAAGCCATAACGAAGAACGATGCTCAAACAACTGCTAAATTCTTGTTTGAGAATGTGTTCACTAGATATGGGCTACCCATAGAGCTAGTTAGTGATAGAGGCACTCACTTCTTGAACGAAGTGATTGAAAATCTACTCCAAGAATTCTTGGTAATACATAAGAAGTCTGCCCCCTATCACCCCCAAGCTAATGGCCAGGCAGAGAGTACCAACAAGATCTTATGCAATGTACTGACGAAATTAGTAAACAATAAACGCTCTGATTGGGACAAACAGCTACACCATGCTGTTTGGGCATACCGAGTCGCTTACAAAACGGTACTCCAAGCCACCCCCTTTCAGATGGTATTTGGCCAAAATGCGGTGCTACCCTTGGACTTCTTGATACCTACATTGAAGGTAGCACAAGAGCACGAATGGACCGGTCATGAACTCTCCTCTAGACTTTTTGACCTTGAACGATTAGGAGAAACAAGGTTGAGAGCAGCTGCAGGGATATATGCAGCAAAGAAACGACAGAAGGCATACTTTGATGCCCATGTGAAGGATAAGGGCTTGAAAGCAAGAGATCTAGTTTTAGTCTACACATTGAAACAACATGCAAGGAAGCTAGAAAAGAGAGGCTACGAACCTATGATTATCAATAGGATCTCAACAAGTGGAGCAGTGCAACTAGCCACATTAGAAGGCGATGTTCTCCCAAACTATATTAGCGGATGCAGAGTTAAGTTGTATCAGGAACCTCTCACAGAGGAAATGCTAAGTCGACTCAACACTGCTAAGAAGCGCAAAGAGGAAGAAAAGCGAATTCGAGAAGAAGCTCAAGCAGAAGCCCTAGAGCGCATACGAAGAATGAAATTAAGAAGACAAGGTAGAGAGCACCCTAGGCAAGATGCATATGCAGATCAAGGATATGACGTGGCTATGTGTGAAGTTTCCGGTGTTAGCTCACATAGGATAACTGATCGACGTCCTTTCATAACCTTAGATATAGGACAAGGAAAGAGTGCAAGGACTGTAAGAGCCTTGATTGACTCAGGTGCAGCCACCAGTGCTGTTAAATGGTCTTACTGTCAGGAGTTGCAATTAACTGTCAATCCTGTGGAAGCATATCTCATAGGATTGGGAGGCGTGGAAACCCCTTCCATGGGCGAGGTGGAACTTCCCCTCTATATTCATGATGAGGCAATGACAGTTAAAGTGCTAGTATGTCAAGATGAGGACCTCACTGAGTCCCTCGTCCTGGGTCAAGACTGGATTTATGACCAAGCAGTCAACTTAAACTTAAGAAGTGGACTTCTTCAGGTATGGGTGAATCAAACTAGAATTACAATTGAGTTAAATAATGGAGCACTCAAGGAACTAGGAAAGGCACAGACTCCTGGTCCCTCCAGGGGTGCACATGAAGCTGACCATGCTGTTCTTGTCCAAGGCTATGTGATGCAGAAGAATGAGGATCTCAAAAAGAAGTCAGAACCACAACGGAACTCCCTTCTTTTCCAAAGGCCAGAGGGAGGCAGCAACCAAAGGTGGATCAAAGGCAGAAGAAGCAGAGTACTACCTATGTCGGAGATCAAAAGTACCTGCGCAGCAAAATGTCTCAGCTAGTGAAACTAGTGTGGGTGCGAAAAGGCGAGCACCCGGTTGCACTCAAGCCAACCACACGGTCAAAGCCTCTTATTAGTAACCAACAACACAATACTAATAAGGAGTCTTTCAGAAGCTCACCTGTTAACATGAAGTCTATTTGGGTGCCCAAGAAGTCGATGAAGGCTAGCCCACAATCAAGACAAATTTGGGTGCCTAAGGCTTGTTGGCGGGCTCAAATAGCTACACCAAGACCACACCCTAGACAGCATGATCTATTCACCCGCACAGCCGGCATCTACTCATTTTCAACACTCAAGAACACACTAAGGCCCATGAGCACGAACATAATCACTTGTAAATGGGTCCCTAAAAAGCCTCATTTTCAAGCCGACACGCCCATAAAGCTCTCGAAAGTCCCTACGGAACCAAGAGCAAAACCTATCCGCTGCATTTGGCAGCCTAAGACTTGTAACAAACCCCCGGACCCCAATTGTAAATCCATGCTAATCTACTAACCCCATCACTATCACACTACATCATTCCAATTAGCTCTAAGGTGCACTGAACTCCTAACCACACACACACACGTGCACACACGGTACTTACTAACCCATTATTCGCTCCCAACCCTCGTGTTAATAATGTAATGGGAACAACAACAGTTCTCCCCTGTCCTGTACAATGTTAACACATGTTGTATATTCTCACAGAGACAGGCAGCAAGAAGTAACATGGCAGATACGGCAGGACCTAGCTCCCAGGCAGGCACCAGCCCCCAAATTGTGGACATTGAAAGCCTTCCGGTAGAGGAGGAATTAAAGGAACGACCAGCGGCATTAAGGGCACTACATGCCATCCCGATTCAGAATCCTCCACAAGGTCACACAATGCCGGTGGGCAAAACTTCACACTGGTTCAGTGATGTTGCGAGACCTCTAGGCGAAGGCACATACATGTGGGAGTCCGAGGTAGAATTCAATGGACGGTGGGGCAGATACCACTTCTTTACCAGAGAGTTTGAAAAGCTACAGAATAACGAGGGACTGAAGCCAATATGGAAGAAGGCTGGGCTCTATGATTATTTCAAGTTCCAACTACCAAAGCCCGATTTTCTAAGGTGCTCATACCTGATTAGCACTCTCACTCCAAGCAAAGACAAAAAAGGATACAGCTCCTTTGTGCTTCCCTCACTCACAAGGGGCAATGAGCTGAAGTGTTTCCGCTTGACTATCAACTTGGTAAGAGAAGCTCTTGATATGCACGGAATGCACATTCCTACGGAGACGGAGACTATGGTCCCCGATAATATGAAGAACAGGAATCTGACAAAACTAAAGGACATGGTGGCGATGACTCCCACTATAGCCATTCATTTACGTATGGTCATGCAACACTTCGCATTCCCCGCACAAGACAGGTTCACAATGCCTCCCAAGAAGATCTGGTTTAGCCTCTACTTAGCGGATGCCTTTGATTTGACCATCAATATGCCCCACTGGGTTATCGATCAGATCCATATGGCTCATCAACGATGGTACAAGAAACAGAAATCTGTACTCTATGGATGTTGCGCGCTCACCAGAATCGTCTACAGATGTCTCGCCTATGATGTACCGGTGCAACGGGCCCTCATTTGGTCCAGAGCACAGGAGTTTCAACGCAGATTGTCAGTTGTCGGTCCTCCCTCTAAGAAGATGAGAGGCACCGTACAGATGCCCTGTGCACAACCCCGCGGTGCAACCCTAACACCAGAAGCAACTCCAAGGCTTCCTCGAAGAGTGCAACCATTTACTATCAGGTTACCCAGGCACAGCACAGATGGCCCTAACCTTGTGTTTCCACCAGTGCCTACTGATCTGGAATTTCCTCATGGATTTACCTTGGAAGATCTAACGGATGAAGAAGTGGCTAGAATTATTGAAGCTGATAATGCGGAAGTTGAGGCAGAGCAGGGTAGTGGACAACAAACGGCTACACAACCACCCCAGACAAGACAACCAGAAGTGGTAGAAGTGGAAGAGGAAGAAGATGGAGACCAAGGGGATGAACAAGAAGGATTTTCTGATGAAGAGGCACATGACTATGAACAAGAAGTTATACAGGAGCTAGAGGGTGCCCCCGCATATACAAAGGAGTTGAAAAAGCTTTACGATACCATCAACAGGGTCCAACAACAACATAAGTTATCCCTGGCAGCAGGAAAGGCTATCATGCACCAAATCCTTGAGGAGGAAGGAGTTGACGAACAGTATCGGGCCACACTCGATATGATCTCTAATGCCCTAGGAGTACCTGAGGCAGTGTAGACGGCCCTCGCACAATCACGCAGAATGGAAAGACGATACGGAAGACGTCCCCCTCGAGCAGGGAAACAAATGAATGTATTAGGATCAGGACCGCAAGGCACCCCCACAACCACGGGCACTGCACACACCGCTCACGACACCGAGGAAGCCCATATATCAAGTGCACCCCCATCACCCCCCTCGCCACCCCCGCCTCCCTCTCCACCACATTCACCTCCCATTACCAATGTAACAACCACCGTTACCGCCTCTGAGCCCACTGCCTTGACTGAAGCACAAACCGCCAATCAACCCACACACCCTCTCAACACCTCCCGTGTATACACCTCCACTACCACTGTAACCCTCACGGTAGCCACTGACATTCCCATTCCCCCACTCACACTTTCGGGTAGTTCACATTCAGAATTGCACACACCACTGTACACATTCACCACACTCACTGCACCCACAATTCCACTATTCACAATCACTCCCACTACTGCTTACACCACGGATTTTATGGACATATCACCTTCCACCGCACCTCTCCCTCCCCCCATACCACCACAATCTCCCATTCCCCCACCACCCACTTCACCATTTTCCAGCACTGCATTCACACTTCCCTTCCCCTTTCCCTTCCCCTCTGCACATCACACCCTCCCTGCATCCGTCCCCATTAATAATGTATTCAATAATATGTATCAGTGCATGTCCCAGTTGCAACAACACTATCAGCACCTCGATGCTCAGCATACCAGCTTGTTCAGGAGACATGAGGAGTTACAAGGAAGCTTCATTGATTTAGAGAAAGAAAAGCATCAGTTACAACAGCAGTTTAGTGCATTGCAAGAACAACATGAGCAGCTTGTAGCAAATTCAGCGTAGCCCGATGCAGAAGACAGACAACATATGGATGATTTGCTACACTCACAAATCACAGAGAACCTCAAGCTCCGCCGCAACATGGCTCTATTACGGAAGCATATGTCTGCAGCCCTAGAAGAAAATAGACGGCTTCAGACACAAAACGAAGAGAACTTGGAATTAGCCATGGAAGGTTCCCCACAGGAAATTGACCCGGAGAGATTTAAGGCTATTCCCTCGGACAATATGCAGATCATATTGGAAACCCATGCAGATCTCCTCGAAGCCCATGCAGCCTTAGAAAAGGAAAGAGATGAACTACGAAGGCAATTGGAAGCTCAACCAGCACCCCCCAAAGAAGTCCCAACCACAGCTGACACAGCTGACGAAGTAGCAGCGCTCAAAGCACAACTCGAAGAATTGCAAAAGAAAGTGCTTGTATATGAACGACAACCCTCCCCCTTGGCAGAACCAGAACCTGAGGACCTAGTGCCAATCGAAGTAGAGGAAACTTTTGAGGACCCGTACATTCCGATGCCAGCACCTGGAGGCAAGCGAACAGATGAGGGCATGGATACCCTTGAAATAGAGGCTCCGGAATGGATGCAGAAGTTGGAAAAGGTGGCCACAACTCATGATGATAGGGTGGCAGTCCAGATAGCATCGATGTCACGCTTAGAGGAGGTGGTCATAAAATCGGACTATTTTAGGAACCTCTCTCATCACAGGTGGATCGGCACCTCCGACGACTTGTATGTTCCATTTTGCATCTTAATGGCGGACTATAATGCTGAAATCAAGCACCACACCTCACGAGAACCAACCTCTGCTACACAGTTTGCACCCGACGATATCCCAGAAAGTGCCAAGCAGGGGAATATTCGCCAACCAACTTGGAGGATTCGACTTCTTGAAACCTATCCGGAAATGAATCGCACCTGGAATAACATGCCCCTATATATCAAGTACAATCCCTGCTACTGTCCTGTTTTCAGACAAAGGTCGTGGCCAGAATACACAAAGATGGTGCTGACAACCAAAGGCTGCGAGAAGTGGCTCAACTATGTCTACTTAGCATCCCCTAAAGGCCAACCTACCGTAGGATATATGATATCGACAATATGGCATTGGGGTGTCAGGTTCAAAAACATACCAGATGTCATGACACAGATGTGTCTTAAAATTTTTGAACTTATGATAGTCACCTTCCGGACCTTCAAGAATGTTAAGGAGCCTCATCTCTCTGCGCTCGGATTCAATGAAGGCAATCAGGATCTGGTTTACGACATGAGCACAACGCCCTCCATTAATGTTATCTATGCATGGCATGCCCGCATAAAGTATCTACCGGCATGCTTCAAACAAACATTTGAAGAGATGTTTGTCACCGGGTTCTGGGAATATCACTCAGAGATCTTCATTCCCAGGCCCTCACATTTATTACAATTGTTTGCAGTGGAACAAGCTCTCCACTCAGAAAAGTTACGAATGCCACATCCAGAGGTTCCCGGGCCGGTAGATTGGGATGCTCTCCTAACCGATTTGGCCAAAGGATTGAGGATTGCCGAACATCACTTAGCGCAAGACGTTGTCGAATACTACATCCAACGACCCTCCCAACAAGGGTCTTTCAGGGACGACAGACGCGAGAGAGGGGGGGGTGTTGGAACTGAAGGACTCTCTAGGCAAGAGAGAAGAGAAGGCACAAGCAGACAAGGGAGTCAACGACGACCTGGCAAGTAGGCCAATAATTTTCTTCATGAAGAAGAAAGTACGAGCATTCACGCAGATCTAGCACTAAGGCAACCTTTAAGTTTTCAAAACCCTTACACCAATTAAAAGTGATTCTCATCACTAACAACCCCTGTAAATACCATGTTCACCTTTTTGTGGCTCCATTTTGTGCAAGCCGAGGAGTCCTCGAGCTTGAGGAGCCTTAGAAGTACCTACATATCAATTTTCGTATTTTTTAGACTCCGTTTAAGCCCTCAAATAAGCCCTGGAACCTAATTTTTAACTAGGCCGGACACTAGGTCAGAACAGGGCCAAAGCTAGTCAAAAACTATAAAAGGAGCTAGAGAGCTCATTTTTGGGGCTAGATTGTAATTGAAACAAACTTGTAAGAGCTTTTTGAAAGGAATCAAAGAACTCCATTGCTCCTCACTCTTTGTCTTGCCGTGTGTGCGTGTGTGTGTGTGTATGTGTGTGCATGTTTGTGTGCTTCTCACTCACGCACTTGTGCTTCCACTTGCTCGAGGTCTTCATACCATCCTCACGTCTTCCCGGATTGACATTAAAGGAGGTACTACTCATCACTGAGCTAAAATGTGTATGTGTATGTGTATGTGTATGTGTATGTGTATGTGTATGTGTATGTGTATGTGTATGTGTATGTGTATGTGTATGTGTATGTGTATGTGTATGTGTATGTGTATGTGTATGTGTATGTGTATGTGTATGTGTATGTGTATGTGTATGTGTATGTGTATGTGTATGTTATGTGTATGTGTATGTGTATGTGTATGTGTATGTGTATGTGTATGTGTATGTGTATGTGTATGTGTATGTGTATGTGTATGTGTATGTGTATGTGTATGTGTATGTGTATGTGTATGTGTATGTGTATGTGTATGTGTATGTGTATGTGTATGTGTATGTGTATGTGTATGTGTATGTGTATGTGTATGTGTATGTGTATGTGTATGTGTATGTGTATGTGTATGTGTATGTGTATGTGTATTTGTATGTGTATGTGTATGTATAGCCCATATATTCTATCATCTTCACTTGATATTGGTTATGTAAAAGTTACGAAGATGTTATGAATAATATGAATTAAAAACACCAATTTATTAGATTGCACCGTCAGGTTTAACTTGTTCATGGGTTAGGACCCTTTTCACAAGTGCACCTGCACCATCATGTTCTTCCTTCGTGTGCCCTAACTCAAAGAAGTTCCATATCATATTCATGTGTGATAGCCGTGCATATCTTCCTACGAAGTAAAATGGACATTTAGCTTTAAATTGCAAAGTTGCACCATCTAAACATACCCAATGTTGGCTTAAGTCAAGGTTTATCTCTCTCAACCATTGCCAATGTAATTGGAAGCAATGTTGCACAAAAGTGTTTCATGCGTCTTGTCATTGGATATGGAGAAGTGGATTAACTTTTTAGGAATGACCTACAAACAAAAATATGTGATATGTATCAAAGCAAATGCCCTCTACCAAAAATTTCTCCTCCTTGTAGAAATTGCCCAAAAGCTAGAGTGATATCACTACACCATTTTTTGCCCAAAGAACAAGGCATCCACATCAAGGCCTCATATTCAGATGAACCTAATGAGTAAGGAAAAGGTGGTAGCAAAAGCCAACATGCCATCACCATTTTCTAGAGTAGTACATTTAGAAGAAATAGAAATTTTTGTTATGCAGACAAGAAGTAAAGGGAAAGCTCAAGTAGAAACATGCCAAGAGTCAAGACCAAAAAGAATGAACAATGAAAAAGGGACACATGAGGACAAACCCACTCCAAGTGAAGAGACACAACAGAAAGAAGAGCTTACAAGCACAAGTGATGTCATTGGACATGCATTCAACAAGGCTCGAAAGGAATCCGAATAGTTGCATATCACCCATGTTTTTATGGAATCTGAGGCTTCAAGGTTATTCAAATCCATTAAAAAAGAGGTTAGTAGTTTTTTCTAATAAATATGGATGCAAAATTTAGATGAGAAGTTTTGAAAATCATTGATTAAGCCTCCATATCCACTCTAGTGGCAAAGACTACTGCTATTAGTCAGGGTAAAGTTATAAGGGAAGAACCCCTTACATATTATAAGAGCCCACAACTCACAGTAAATATTAGAGGACACCAATTACAAGGGGTTAAAGTGGATGGTGGTTCAGGCATTAACTTGATGCCTCAACACACTATGGAAAAGCTAGGACTCGAACCTGCAAGACCAATCACCTTCACAATTACATTGGCTGATCAAAGCAGAGTAAGACAAATGGGAGTGTTCCCTTGAGTTCCTATTGAGGTTGAAGGTAACGTTTTGACTTTGGAATTTTTTGTGTCGAGATTACCACAAGTAGATGAAGGTTTTCCCTTGTTGATTGGAGATCGTAGCTAAAAGGCATGCCAGTGTTGTACACGATTGGGGAAAAGATATATGTGGGTTCAACATGGAGGAAAAGACCTTAAACAGATATACTTGGAAGAAGGATGAGACCACCAAGGATATACTAGCATGATGCAGTGAGTTAGCATCTGTATTATACAAGACATGGTGGACAACCTAGAGTTGGAGTCATATGAGGAAAAAGACATTTTGGCTTGGCTGCAAGTGGGAAACTCATTCTCATGCTATTGAGTTAGGTTTATTAGAATGTAAGCAGATATAGCTAGGCCTCTAGCTAGGCTTACATGTAAGGAAGTCCCATTCAAGTGGGATGAAGAGGAGGAGATGGCTTTTCAGACATGAGATCCAAGCTGGTGGCTACACTTATTCTTGTTACACTAGATTGGTCCAAGGTTTTCCATGCCCATGTAGATGCAAGTGCATATGCAATGGTTGCATATAGGTTATTGTGAATGTTTTATCCCTACGGTGTTGACATGGCACATTTGTGCTCGTGGTTTGGTTGTCCACTCTCCCAGATGGAGAGGCCATTAGGTGGTGGGCAATTGTTGAGCTAGTCAAAGGTCAAAATGGTGACTTGGCAAAGTGGTGCATAGGTGGTGCACAAGTTGCCAAGAACATGGGTTCACAGGTAGTGCACAAATAGTTTGTTCACAATGGTTTTGTAGAAAAAGTTGAATGCAGGTTACAAAATGGTCTTTTTGAGGGATTTTCAAGACTATTGAAGTGCTTTGTAAGGTCCAAGTGAACCCTCCCTTATGCACACATTTTGGAGAAATAAAGGTTTCAAAAGTGGAAAAGATATGAAGTGAAAGCAGTACATGCAACCCTCATTTAAAATTTTGTTCTCATAAAGTGACTACAGAACAAAATAGGGATTTGTTGACTTTACACATCAAGTGGTTATTTGGATGTCAAAGTGAGCACCAAGATACACTAGTAGTTGAAGCAACATACAAAAAGGGAATCGACATACAACCAAAGGCATTCTCAATTGGACTTAGGAGTTAGACTAAGGAGAAGAGAGATCAAGACACTTGAATACTACATGCGCAAAGAAGCAAGGTGTGCAAGGAGAGTGAAAAAGTGTGCTAAGAAGTATGCCCAGAGAGTGTGCAGAGAGAAACTAGGAGAGCAACTAAGCTAGAAGAAAGAACCATCAAGGAGGCACTGCATGTTGACAGAGAGTGACCCTTCCTTGAACCTTATTGGATGCTTGAGTGTAAGATGTGCACAAGGGCAAGCTAGTGGACAAGATGGAGGACCGGCATAGAGGAGCTTGACTACACTAGTCATTGTGGTATTTTGTACACTTTTTTGTGTGCTCTTGGACTTAACTGCTATCGTACAGAGAACATTTTTTCTCATTTAAAAAAAACCTATTATATTATTTATGATTAATCAAGAACAGAGACTTCTTGTGTAATTATCTATCTTCTTCTTCTCTATTCTTGTCTGTCACTCTAGCACAATGGCAAGTACCAACGTGAGGAGATCCACCTCATAATTGTCAATCCGTGGAGACGTGAGGACTATTATGAAGACTATGAGCAAGTGAAGGCACAAGTGCATGAGTGAGAAGCACACAAACATGCACACACATACACACACACACAAGGCAAGAACAAAGAGAGGGACAATGGAGTTCTTTGCATTAGTCAAATAGTCTATTACATAAGCTCAAATCACTAACAATCTAACCCCAAAAATGAGCTCTCTAGCTCTTTTTTATAGTTTTTTGACTAGCTTTGGCCTTGTCGAGACCTAGTGTCCAGCCTAGTTAAAAATTAGGTTCTGGGGCCTACTTAAGGGCTCAAATGGAGTCTAAAAATTATGAAAATTGGTATGTAGCTAATTCTAATACTCCTCAAGCTCGAGGACTTCTCAGATTGAACAAAATGGAGTCCATTCTACCAAAAACAGGATTTACAATGTGTGTGTAGTGATGAAAATCACTTGAGTTGGAAATAGTTTATGAAAAAATGATTGGGCCTTGTTGCCGTATTGTGCATGACTGTTCCTTTGTGCCTGCATGCTCTTCTTATAAATTGTATGCCAACACTCCCCCCTCTCTAGCGTCTATCACCCCTGACAGACCTCTGCTCTGTTATAGGGTGGTCGATATAGTATTGTAGGACATTCCTGGCTAGCTTGTGTTCACCTAGGCATAAGCCTCTTGCGAGATCAGCTTCCAACGCATCCCAATTTATTGCACCTGGGACATCTGATTGCGGTGTCGTGTAGTACTCGGAGTACATGGCTTGTTCACATGCAAAGAAATGAAGAAGGTGTGTGGGCTTAGGTGCGAAGACCTTCGAGTGATACTCCCAGAAACCTGTTTTGAACATGTCTTTGAATTTTTGTTTGTAACAAGCGGGAAGATATTTGATGCGTGCATGACAAGCGTAAGCCACACAAATGCTAGGGGTGGTGCTCATGTCATACACCAAATCGTAATTTCCATTGGTAAACTCCGATAGATGTACTTGTGGTGCTGCTGCATTTCTAAAAGTTTTGAATACAACTTGCATCATATCCAAAATTTTGAGCATCATTTGGGCTGCAACATCTCGCATGGGCTTCAATCGAGGCATCCAATGTGGAATTGTGGCCATCATGTACGCTGTCGATGGTGGTCCCTGTAGTGGCACTATGTACAGATAATTGAGCCACTCCTTACATTGAGCATTATTTTGTACCTTTATGTTGAATGCTTTCCATGATCTGCGTTGTGGAATGGGCCGTAGCATGGATTGTAAAGTAGATGTAATGGCGCATTGTTCCATGTGTGCAACATTTCAGGATATGTCTCGAGAAGTTTATGCCGCCATGTAGGTTGACGGATTTTTCCTTTCTGCACCTCGGGTTGAAACTGGGTAGCGAAGGAAGGAATCTTACTCGTGACTCTCTGTATTTCTGCATTGTAATCAGCCAGAATAACATAGTAAGGCCTGTATTGGAGTTCTAATGAGAGGATAAGTGTAATAAAGTAAGTTTGTGATCTAGGGGTCCGACCGGTTTAGACGGATCTGAAATCGGATACCGTTTGGTCATCCATGTGTATGACCAAAGATCTCGAGTTTAGACTTACTAGGAGGTCTTGTGCTCTTGTGAACAAGTGATCCACTTAGCTTAGTGGTTAAGTCTCAAGGATGTGAAGGAGGCTTTATTGGGCAACAATGAGTTGAAAAGGTTCGAACTCACATTGGAATTGGTGAGCTCTGCATTGAACATGCATGGCACACATGTGCCCTCTGAGAAGGATGCTCTCATTCCCACTAACATGAAGAACCGGAAGCTACAAAAGTTGAAAGATATGGTAGCACTCACACCAAACGTGTCCATTCCTCTTTGGATGTGCATGCAACATTTCACATTTTTTGGTCAAGATTGATTCACACAACCCCACAAACGAATATGGTTCGCTCTTTACTTGGCAGAGACAGGTGCATTACCGATTAAGCTTCCCGTATGGATTGTGGAGCAGTTGTATGAAGCAAATAAAAGGTCATCTAGAAAGCTAGTGGTGAATGTTTGGTGTGCAATCACACGCATCATCTACAAGTGCTTAGCATACAATGTACCCATTGAATGTGCTTTAACATGGTGACAACTACAAATGTTCAAGAGACTCAAAACTACCACACATCAATCCAAGCGCATGAGGGGCTTGATTCCTTGTGTCCAAACACTCGAAGTTCTGACAACCCCTGAAGTCTCGCCACGAGGGGATGCCACTATGCCTCCCTTTACCATTCGAATAGCCAGATCTGGATCTGAAGGCACATCACAAAATGCCTCATCGGCTCCTCCTGTCCCTCCTAAATTTGAATTTCCTACGACTCGAGACATTGAAGGGATGAGTAACTTCGACTTTGAATCATTCTTGCAGAATACACAACTCTCTGATGTAGAGTTCTTTTCAGACATAGAAGAATAGGGCACCTCTTCCCAAAGATGGAGGAAATCCGAAGGAGGCCACCAGGTACATTGGGATGATGATCAGCAGAGAACTTTATCTCAACAACTAGAACGCTCAGAGGGAGAAGAAGAGGAAGGAGAAGAAGTAGAAGCAGAAGAAACCACCGGAACCCCAGCATATACAACAAAACTCCGAAGGCTGTATCAAATCATGGAGCGAGTGTGGTCGCAACAACTGCTCATCGAACAGAGCAGTAGGGTGCTCATGGCTCAGCTATTCGAAGAAGCTAGAGTTGACTCTGAATATAGCGAAGGCCTACTACTGGTGGCAGAAATGTATGGGATAGTGGAAGCAGTTCGATCAGTGATACAGAGGCCTCCTATTCAATATGATCTGCAAAGATTCCAAACACGACCACGGTCTAGTAAAAACATCCAGATTCCCATTACTATGATGGAAGGACCTATTATTGCATCCGAACCCATTGAGACAACCTCCCAAGCAGCAGTAACCTCTGGCCAAGAGCTCCCAGCCACCCATGATGAATCAACCGAGCCAATACCACCAACCCCCCCACCATCACCTCCTAGAACAGAAGCCATGGAGATCACCTCGACTACTCACCCTATAGAGCAAGCCTTCATCTTCTGTAGTCCAACGTCTACTTCCACCTTGTTTTCGTCTTTTAAAAACCCTTTATATAATACCACCACCGTCATAACAGAATCCTCCATAGAGCCTGCCATAGGACAACCACCCCGACGCCCTTGGTCATAGGCCATCCTGATACTAGATCCATATTATTTGGATTCCCTGCCACCACGCTCCCTTTCATGATCTTCCCGCCTCCGATCTCTCACTTCCCACCCCCCATATCACCAATCCTTCAACCCGCCCATGACTACTTTTGTAGAATGTTTCAAGCCACCACCCCACCCCTCTTGTCAAGCCCATTCCCAACATCCACACCACACTTGTTCACCATGATCACACACACACCACCTACCATTCTGATATACATGGTAGATACTACACTCACATCCACCCCTGAGGGTATGGACATTTCACCACTGACAGCACCTCCACCTGCCCCCACACTTCCACCTTCTCCCATTCCCCCTCCACCAATTTCACCTGCACACACATCTCCTGTAGACACATCATTCACACTTCCCATTCCCCAATTCCCTTCCCATGCATCTTCCATTGTACAAACCACACCATCTATAGGCAATGCATTTGACACCATGATTGCGTGTATGTCACAGTTAAGGACAAAATACAATCAGCTGCAGGCACATAACCAAAGATTACAAGAACACTTTGAAGCATTACAACAACGCCTCGATACACTGGAAGAGGACAGAGCCAGCCTCCAAACTCAATTTCAAACCCTACAAGAGGCTCATAGCATGTTGGAGACACAATTTCAGAATGTGGATCAAGAAGCAATCCAAGGGTTGGAAAGTCGTTTACAAATACAACTGGAATGAAATTCCAAACTTCAGCGCAATATGGTGCTGCTCAAATGACACCTAGCAGTAGCACAGGAGGAAAATAGACGTCTCCAACTATAGAACCAGGAAAACTTAGAGGCTGCCATCGAAAGCACACCTGGGGCACCGATCACTCCCTCAAAATTCCAAGTAGTGACCCCGAAAAACATAAAGATAATCCTTGAAGACTATGCTACACTACTTGAGGCACATGACCAGTTATCAGAGGAACTGGATCAGCTGAATCAAAAGTGACAAAAAGACAGGATAACTGCCCCTCAAGCTACTGCCTCAACCACTTCACTTATCACGGACTCGGAGGCCCTACAAGATCTCCAAAAACAAGTCACAGAATTGCAGGCACGTCTTCTACAATACGAAAGACCACCATCCCCACCTGAGGCACCCACAAATGAAGAGACAGTCTCCATTCATGTGGAACAAACGTTTGAATAGGAATATGATCTGCAACCCTTCCCAAGGGGACAACAAACAGAAGAAGTTTACGATACTTTTGAAGCACCACGACCCCCATGGCTACGACAAGTGGAAGAAATGGGGAGTTCTCATGAAGAGCGTACCATAGTGCAAAATCAGGCCATGAGAGTCATAGAGGAAACAATGTTACAATCCAATTACTTCAAGAATTTTTCATCTAGATGCCTTATTGCAACAAGACTACAATTACGACCACCACGTGCTAGAGAGATGACTCTCCTCCCAACCAAATGCCTCTATGTATAGATCTCTCCAGGGGACTGCCTTCTTGGGCACGTAGATACTAACCATCCATGCGTTGGCCATGTAACTGCATGTGCGCCAAGTGTCCCAGTTAACTCGAGTCAACTCAAGTGGATGCTTCTAAAAGGCTCTAGATCTCTTTGGGCAAAATACTCTCCCCATGTCTCCCATGGGGTTGAACCCAAGACAAATGTTCCTGGTTTGTCCTTTTCCTCATTAGCTTGTAATGTGGAGACCAAATAGTAACATCGTAGAAGAACTGGTTTGGGTAAGGGTGCCTCAAAGTACTCAAGTAGCCCTGCACATTGCCATATGTTCTGAAGTTCTTGTGTGTTTTGGAGAGTCTCAAACTCCTTGGAAAAGAACTGAAATCAGACCCATGACGTGTCATACTCACACTTGGACTCCCAGATATACTTGGCCTCTCCTAAGGGCCCTAGCATGCCACTGAACCAATGAGAATTTGCATGGACTCTCTCTGTTATTCCTGTGGGAGGGTCCGGTATAGGTATTTGCTAGAGGTGTTGCAGCTCTACAGGTCATTTAGTTGGTGGCACATCAATAGGTAGACTCTCCACATTAATCCCTACAGTACTTACTCCTACTTGTGAGATCAAACCAGCTACTTCTGCCGTGAGACTGCTTGTAGCCGTTGATGCTTATCTGCTAGAAGAAGAGAGGCACATTAGCATTGCATAGGAAACAAGATGTTATGGTGTTCCCTCCACAATACTAACATGACATTCTGAGTGGTTAGGGATCAGTGGGTGAAGTGTTTGTGATGTGTGTGAGTGTTGGTTAGTAGGTTAGTGTTCATCCTAGATGCATGCTTTGGATGTGCAATGTACTCAGAATGCACCTACAATAGTGTGGATTGATTTACAAAGGTGGATCAGGGGGTTTGATACAGGTTTTAAGTCTCCAAACTTTGATTGTGGAATCATAGCTTTTAGTGGTGATGACATGTGAAGGTTTGTGGACTGGATTGTGTTGGATTTGGGACCTTTTGGGTACCCTTTTCTCGACATTCCTAGGTGTGACCGAAGATGTAGTGGTGTGGAGTGTAGATGTTTGCCCTAGGATATATGCCAAGGGTGCTTGTGAGTGTTGATTCAATCTTGTGAATGGAGGTGAAGCTATTTGAGCTTGTAAGCAGGTCTTGGGCACCCATATCTGTATAGCATTTGGGATAGCCTTCATTGACCGCTTGGGGACCCAAATAGAAATGGCATGTTCAGAGTGTTGCCGAGGGTACTCCTTCGTTGGAATCCTCGACGGTGTAGCTCGTTTGGTGCACCTTTGAGAACCTGTATCTGGAGCCATGGTCTTTTCACCCTCGTGTATCCAGATTTGCTTCATGCCAAGAGGTACTTTATAATGCCCAGGTTGGTGCTCATGCTTCTTGATCATTGGCCTCCTCTGTGTCATGTGTTGCTCGGCTTGCTTTCCTCGAATCCTCTTTGGAAAAGAAGGGAACTCCTCATTGACTTCTACATTTCCATCAAGAGTGAACATTTTCTGCACCATAGAACCTTGGACAAGAATAGCATTGTTATCTTCATGTGGGTTCCTAGAGGGACCAAGATTTGGTGCCTCTTCTAGTAGCCTAAGTTCTTAAGGGGTTCCTGATATAACTTGACTCTGCATCCACTGATGTAACTTGGTAGGATGTCGCCTTCTAGAGTGGCTAGTTGAACTGCTCCACTTGTGGAGATCCTATTGATAATCATTGGTCCATAGCCTCTCTTCTCTAATTTCCATGCATGTTTCTTCAAAGTGTAGACTAGGACTAGGTCTCCTGCTTTCAAGACCTTATCCTTCACATGTGCGTCAAAATATGCTTTTTGTCTCTTCTTGGCTGCATAAATTCCTACTGCAGCTCTCAATCGTGTTTCACCCAATCGTTCAAGATCGAAGATTCTAGAGGAGAGCTCATGGCCTGTCCAGTCATGCTCTTGTGCTAACTTCAATGTAGGTATCAAAAAGTCCAATGGTAGCACTGCATTTTGGCTGAACACCATTTGAAAGGGTGTGGCTTGGAGTACCATTTTATAGGCAACTCTGTATGCCCAAACAACATGGTGTAGCTATTTCTCCCAATCAGAGCGTTTATTATTAACTAATTTTGTCAATACATTGCATAGAATCTTATTTGTGCTCTCAGCCTGTCCATTAGCTTGTGGATGATAGGGGGGAGACTTCTTATGTATCACCAAGAATTCTTGGAGAAGGTTTTCTATGACTTCATTCAAGAAGTGTGTGCCTCTGTCACTTACTAGCTCTATTGGCAGTCCGTATCTGGTGAATACATTCTCGAATAAGAACTTAGTTGTTGTCTGGGCATCGTTCTTCATGGTAGCTTTTACTTCTACCCATTTGGTTAGATAATCAGTGGCCACAATAATGTATTCAGCATGGGAACCCTTAGCTGAGAGGTTAATAGGACCAACAAAGTCTATTCCCCACTTAGAGAATGCACTTTCACCCATCATAGGTTTCAATGGCATCTCATCTTTGCATATAGGATATTGAGTTCACGGGCAAACATCACACCTCTTCACATAGGTATGTGCATCCATGTGAAGTGTGGGCCACCAAAGACCTACAAATAGTATTGCCTTGATCACCCTATCTGGTCCAAAGTGTCCTCCTACTACCCCTTGGTGAGCAGTTTCCAAGATCTTCAGATATTCGCTCTCGTGGGCACATAATCTAAGATAACCATCTTTTCCTTGTCTGTATAGCTTATCTCCAATGAGTATAGTCTAAAGCTTCTTGTTCTAAGCTCCTTTGTCTAGCCAATGACATATCTTCAGGAAAGGTTCTCGTCCTCAAAAAGGCTAGTAATGGTTCGCTCCAATCTGGCACTAAAGACACCCGATAAAGAGTGGCATGATCCATTGGTGGTTTAGTATGGCAGGTTGGGCATTCCTTGCACATCCTATGGACGTCTGCTTCCATAGTTGGCTAGTGCACTCTGAGTCTCCTTAGTGTCTGTAAAGTTCTTTGCCTCGAGTAGTGTTGCTCTAATGCACCCACATGTGCTAAATGCAACCACTTCGCGTACTCGTCCTCTTCCACACAACAAGCTAATATTCCTTGATGTGTATGTTTGTACATACGTCCTGCCATGATATGGTACTTCTGCGCTTTTACTGCCTCCCTATCTTGAGTGTTTACTACTGGATGTTTAGGCCCATATGTCAGTATTGGCACTAAGGTCTTGGCCCATTGTGGTACAACTTCCAAATTAAACAAGTAAGCATCAAGAAGGTCATCTGATACTCCTTGTGGGGCATCTCCAGATGTGAGCCTTGAGAGATGATCTGCTCTCAAGTGAGTCTTGCCCTTCCTGACCACTAGCTCAAAGTCATATTCCATTAGTAAGAGGAACCATCTTACTAATCTACCTGTATTGCATGGCTTGTTTACCAAGTAAAGTAGAGCTTGATGATAAAGAAAAAATTTAAACTTATTTGCAAGAAAATAGTGTCTAAATTTTTTAACCGCATATACCATGCCTAACCCTTCTCTCTTCGTAGTGGTATAATTTCGTTCAATTGCATTTAACTATCTATTAGCATAGGCAATTGGAAGATCCATATTGCTTCACCTGTAGGTTGTGCAAGCACACACCCAATAGCATAATTGGATGCATCCACATGGACATGGAATGGCTTGTTCCAATGTGGTGTAGTCAAGATTGGTGCTGAACACAATCGTCGTTTAAGCTCATTGAAAGATTTCTCACATTCATCAGTCCACTCAAAATTGGTCAAAAGTCCAGTTTTTGACTCCTTTCGTAAGTTCCCTTGCTCTATGTCTCCTATTTCGACCTTTGGGATTATGTTGCCAAATTCATCTGTTCTTTCTAGTTGGCTAGTGACCACATACATTGTTCCTTCTTTATCAATGTAGGAACCATTTTTGAACTTGACTACCAGGTGTTCTAGTCCAATGGGCTGATTCGGGTTTTTAATTAGGAGAACAGATCTTCTCAGACCATCCTCATAGATGCGTGCACCTAAGAGGTTGGTCTGGATATATTCCAATTGAGTCTTGTAGGGACCTTCTAGTTTTTCTAGGTACACAACTTTTGAGCTACCCATGGGTGTCTCCATGCTGTAAGACATCTCAGAGTCATTGGTTTCTCAGTCTAGAGCGTAGGGGTAATCACTCAACTGCTGGCCCCAAGATTTGGTTGTATGGTTGACACTAGCCTCGGATGATCTAATACTTTGACGGTCTCTCCCTAGGTTTCTTCCCGATCTAAGGTTCATATTCCCTTTGTACGTTGCTGATTCTTTGATACCAATCACTGGTTCCTTTTGAGTTCCTTTGTATTTGTTTTCTTATCTTTAATTAAGCGTCGTCAGTAGCACTTAAGTGTGTCGTACTTGATGTTCTTTGTCCAATTATCTTAAGTTCTTTTCCTTTAAGTTGTCCCTTGACTGCACTTTAAGCTATTCTTAGACTTGAGAAATTAGAGACTCTTAGAACTTGCATATTCCTATTGTACCCCTAGTCAATCAAGAGAAATACTCGCACTTAGCCTAAGCTAAGAATGGACTAAGGGGGTTGAGAGATGTTCCAACCTCAAGTCGTTTCTCCTTGCTACATTTGTCTACCTAGGAAGCATGTTCCCAAGCCTGCACACAATGGCACTTGCTTTGCTTTCTCCAAAAGCTCTCGATGATCCTATAAAAATCCCAAGTTTAGCTCAAGTTTTTACCTTCAATTGATAGAAAATTTATTTCAGACACTTTGAATGACCCTCAGTCCCCCTTTTGTATTGCCAAAAAAAGAAATTTTCTCTAGAGCTCCCTTGGTGTACCTACCCTACTGAGTATGACAATCAAGGTTTAGGGGCTTAAAACAAACAATTAGGACCTTTTAGGAGTTTAGTGCATTTTTCTAAGGCCTTTGTACTAGTATGGGTGATTGAATATGCAAATATGCCCAAATTTTCAAAAAATTACCCCTCTATTTTTTTGCCAAAAATTGCATGTCTATCGCGATAGACAGTCTCTGTCGCGATAGACACTAGCTGTCATGTGGGTCTGTCTGTCATGATAGACGGTTTCTATCGAGGTCCTGTCTGTCATGATAGACGGTGTCTATCGCGATAGACTGAGTCTATCGTGGGTCTCGTCTGCCGTAGATGGGTGTCTGTCACGATGGACAGGGTCTATCGTCTGTTGTGGATCTATCTGTCGTGATAGATGGGTGTCTGTCATGATGGACGGGGTCTATCGTCTATCATGGATCTATCTATCATGATAGACGGGTGTCTATAACGATAGACGGGGTCTATCATCTGTCATGGATCTGTCTGTCGCGATAGACGAGGTCTATCATGATAGACGCTATCTATCGTGGAGCTATGTCTGTCGCGATAGACGGGTGTCTGTCACGATAGACGGGGTCTGTCATGGGTGCAGTCTGTCACGATAGAGGATGTCTGTCACGATAGACATTGTTTGTCACGACAGACGGTGTTCGTCGCGACAGACGGTGTCTATCGCAATAGATTGAAAAAAACACAATTTTTTTAGAAACTTCTAGTGATTTGGAGTGCTCTGATGGTGTAGGTTATCGTGCCAAGCATGCATTCAAGAAATATTAAGTTTTTCTATCTGTCGTGATAGACAAAGGTTATCATCCCCGGACCTGTGCAAAGTTTTGTTGTACCTGCGCAAGCTGCTGGAGATGGTGGTACAGCTAGATCCTGCAGAGCAAGCTCAAAAAACACACAAAAACAGATAGCATGCAATCTCTCTCTCTCGCTCTCTCTCACAAATGAAATGAGGGAAATGAGGTAGGGAGGGGAATATGACCAAAAAATGGACATTTTTGTGTGATGGTGATGCAAAAAGAAGAAAAAATGAAGAAAAATAAGGAAAAGAAAGGGTATTACCTATGACTCCAATGTCTCAACACTACGTATTACCATCACACGCTCGTCCTTGAAGCTCTCTCCCCGGCAACGTCGCCAAATTTGGTGTCACTATAGCACAATGGAAAGTACCAACATGAGGAGATCCACCTTATAATTGTCAATCCGTGGAGACGTGAGGACTAGTATGAAGACTATGAGCAAGTGAAGGCACAAGTGCGTGAGTGAGAAGCACACAAACATGCACACACATACACACACACACGCACACAAGGCAAGAACAAACAGAGGAGCAATGGAGTTCTTTGCATTAGTCAAAAAGTCTATTACATAAGCTCAAATCACTAATAATCTAACCCCAAAAATGAGCTCTCTAGCTCTTTTTTTATAGTTTTCTGACTAGCTTTGGCCTTGTCCAGACCTACTGTCCAGCCTAGTTAAAAGTTAGGTTCTAGGGCCTATTTGAGGGCTCAAATGGAGTCTAAAAACTATGAAAAATGGTATGTAGCTAATTCTAATACTCCTCAAGCTCGAGTACTCCTCGTCTTGAAAAAAATGAAGTCTATTTTACCAAAAACGGGATTTACAATGTGTGTGTAGTGATGAAAATCACTTGAGTTGGAAATAGTTTATGAAAAAAATGATTGGGCCTTGTTGCCATATTGTGCATGATTGTTTCTTTGTGCCTGCATGCTCTTCTTATGACTTGTATGCCAACACTCTCCTACAAACACTCAAGCACCTTTCAACTAAAAAATCCCCCAACATAAATGTATGTGGTTGAATACATGTGTGTGCATGCCTAAGTCTTGTGTGTATATAAATGTACATGCATGCATGTGTATGTGTGTGTGGGTGTGTCTGTTTGTATGTATCTGTATGTGTGGATGTATGCATGCATGTGTTTGCATGTGTATCTATGCATGCCTATGTGTATGCATGTGTATCTGTGCATGTCTATGTGTATGCATGTGTATGTGTATGTATGCATATGTATGTGTGCATGTATATGTGTGGCTTTCTATGTGTGTATGCATGTATGTGTATGTGTGCATGTGTAGGAATGTATGTGTGCATGTCTATGCATCTCTCTCTCCCTCTCTATCTCTATTTATCTATTTATCTCTCTCTCTCACAGACACACACACAAACACACACGCACACTCTCACCCCATTTTTACATGAATGCATGTATGAATGTGTATGTATGTCTTTTGTGTTATGTGTGTATAAATATGTTTGCATGCACGCATATATGCGTGTGTGATGTATGTACATTGTTTGTGTGTTATGTATGTGTATGAATTAATGTATGCATGATAGATGTTGTAATCGTTATGTAGAAAAAAAAGAGGGGGGAATATCAATTACCTGATATATATTTTTTTTCTCTCTCTCTCTGAATATGTGTTGTAATTCAAGCAATCAACTTCTCTCTCTCGCCTGAATTTACTCTACCTTCTGATTGTGAATATTGTCGAGAGACATTAATTCTTTTTTTGTGTTTGCCAAGGCATCGATTAAGTGATGGTCATGCATTAATTCTAAACGTCCATAAGGGTGCCGTTGAAAAAAGAAACAGTCATAATGGCACCTATAAAAATGTCGCTTAAATGACAATCAATCCTCATTTAAGTGGCGGTCCTTTTTTTCAGTTCAAACCTTGACTTTCTTTTTTGTTTTTAAGTGTTCCTATCGAGGCCTTTGTCTCATAGTGTTCGCTTCATCGTACGCAATCTAGAATATGTTTATGAGTACGAACGCTGCAATTTTTTTATTTAAATTTTATTTCTAATTTCTAATTTTTCAATACCGTTTGGCCTATGAACATATCATTACTTTGACAATGTAATAGTGTTTTAATCTATGGTTGTATATTCTAACATACATATGTATGTACATACATTATGTACATACATTATGTACATACATACATATGTACATGCGCACATATGTACATATGTACGTACATGTAAAAATACATACATACATCGATATGTATGTATATACATTATGTACGTACGTATGCACATACATATGTACATGCGCACATATTTACGTTTGTACATACATGTATAAATACATATATACATACATACACACATATGTATGTGCATATAGACAGACACACACATATGTATGTACACACAAACAGACACACACATATGTATGTACATATAGAGAGAGACACACACACATACATCTATATGAAAATATGTTGGAGGAGATAGTGGATAGATTTCAGAGATGAAGTGGTGTTGCTAAATCTTGCTTCACAATAGCCAGGAACAAGTTGTGGATAGTGTACTTGACCCTTTAAGCTTCTTAATGATCACAAATAATCACCTATGTGCTTTGGAAGAAGATCCTCTAACCAATGAATCAAAAGAAATAAGTAGAAAGTTGAACCAAGATCATAGACTTGCTATTTTTGTCTCTCCATATGTTCAATAGAATGAACAATGCTCTCAACGTGCTAGCAATTAGACAAATTCCTTTTGGTGGTATCTAATTAACTTAGATAGCTACCAGTCATGAGTTATTTCAATAAAAAATATGGACTACACACTGAGAATGAAGTTTAGTAAGTTAGAGTATGTGCCCGATATTTTCGAGGTGCTTCAGAGTGTAGACGAGAGAGTAAAGATATGAGGACATCTCACCATTGCAAAAACCAATGATAATGAGACTTTGTAGCTATGAACTAGACAATATACTGAATATATAGTGATTAAAATCACATTAAATGATTCACCATGAAATGAGAACAAGCTCTGCAAAGTTCACTGTTCTGAGATGATCATAGCAAAGAAGTGAAGCAAAGAAGTAATCAATTAGGGGAAAAAATGAACCCTGCATGGGCCTTTTAGATTAAGGAGTGATTAGTGATTGACCAATCAGAAGAGGGTGGTGGCCACAGTCTATACCCTATAAAATACTAGTCTGAAGGGGAGAGAGGGAACAAGTTTCCCCTCTATTTAATGAGTTGCCTCTAGAGAGAGAAGGAATCTCGTAACTAAGCTGAACCCAAAAATTCAAATTTTTTAAAAAGTTTAAAAGCTCATCATAACACCTGACAATGGACCCCCTATTACTTTTTAGGGTCAAAAGTGCTCTTTTTTATCACACATTTGAAATCCGTGCATGATTTGAGCTGGAAAAAATGACTTTTTTAAAAATACTAAGAAAAGAGGTATTTCCCTCCTAAACCTCATAGTTTCGTACTAGGTCCCAAAAGGACATATTTTTTCCACTAGTTTCTCTCTTTAGAACACCATTGAAGCTCTTGTGTCTATATTCCAAGCTATCAGCTTCTCCCGTATTGAACTATTGTTGTAGATTGAAGACCTTGAACTTCAATGGCAACATCTAAAGGCTATAGGCAACCAAAAGATGAAGTTTTCGCATTAAGGTGTCACAATATCAAAGCTAGAGATGGACAATACATGCCACATGAGTACTCCAAAGGTGTGTGGGTGTACATGCAACCCTCTAATATATGGACCTCATCAAGTTAGACACCTTGGAAACTTGGGTCTTCATTGTGACCACAAAGGCAATGGGATGGTTGCTATTGCAGAACATATCTTGAAATGGCAACTATGACACTTGAAAACTCTACTAGAATGAGATATTCTATCAATTGTAAGTATTACTTTACAATATTGCATGTGTTGAATATATCTTTGACCTATTGAGATATGCTTTTATTTGTTACAAACATATTTCCTTCTACTTTGGTGGATGAACAACCACTTCATACCCTTACAGGTGATTTCCAAGAATTGCATGAAGATCTGAGCATTTTTGTGAAATTTTGAGTTGTTGATGGCATTTAATATAGTTTTGATCTATCCACATATGTTTTTTTATGGTTTGGCTACATTTCCTTCTATGTAGTTAGAGGGACAACCATTCCATAGCCTTACAAG
The DNA here is from genome assembly GCA_020310875.1 of Ceratopteris richardii. Lineage (NCBI taxonomy): Eukaryota > Viridiplantae > Streptophyta > Polypodiopsida > Polypodiales > Pteridaceae > Ceratopteris > Ceratopteris richardii. The sequence continues at coordinate 87,558,682 of CM035417.1, read as the reverse complement.
TACATTCTGAACATTGCATGAAATTTTGATAGCATTAGTCATTCCAAACCATTAATAATTTCTTCATGATGGATTATTCTTTTCGTTTATGTAGATTGCAATAATTTTTTAGGTGAAGATATCCAACTTAGGACTAACAAGATTTTCTAGGAGAAAACATATTTTTTATAATCTATTTGAATGTAAGCTATATTGACAAGGGCATAAGGTTAGGAATCTACAAGTTTTTTTATTATACATGTTATAATATTTCTTTCTTTAATACTTATATTTTATTTTGTATTTTTCATAGGTTTTGAAGAGAGTGGATAATATAGCTAAATTCCTTCAAATTTGAACTATAAATGAGGTTGGCATTTTTATTCTCATATATGTTTTTCTATGTGATGATTTTCTTTTTTTTTCTCTAAAACAGGTTTAACCTCAAAAAAATGAGAGAAATAGAAGAAATTTGAAGATAATTTCAAAGGATGTTGATTAACTTGATGTCGCTTTCATGCAAGATCCACTCTCTTTTAGCTTGTTATTCTAGAAGTTAAACAAACTCTACTCTTTGAATGGTGCATTTCTCCAAAATTTCTTATTCTTCTACCCAGACAATCTACAAATTTCTCAATGGATTGGTCTTTGGAAGAGCAGTTGGAGTTAATAACACATCTTTCCTTCTAGATTTTCTAGAGGTCTTTGCTTTTGGTTACATTCAAGAGCATCACCAAGTATTTCTTGTTTCTAGCTCACCGATTCGTATAGCATGAGGGCTCTTTTCACATTCTTCCAAACTAAGTATGGATAGGAGAAAAAGATGTCTCTGATGCCTTCTCTCCTACTAAGATACCTAAAAATCCTCTTGATCTAGAATTTGTCTAGAAATAATTTACACCATGGATGAGCATCGCAAATTTTGTGATGCTTTCTTGCATTTGCAAGCACTTCAACTTGTACAATCATTGATACCAATAATTTGTAAATTTTGTAAGATTTGATAGTTGTAATGAAAACATGTCTACTCTCACATTTTTGTAGTCTACAACTGTGCATTTATAATTTCTCTTGGTGATTATTCAATTTTCGCTTTCATATAGAGTATGTTCAAGTTACAATAATTGACATTTTATTGGTTAATTTTCTCAATAGATGATCATTTATGAAGTTTGAAATTACACAGGATATAACTCAAAAAGGTCATTCATGTTAGATATACTCAATACTTACTCCTCAAGTACCACAAATGATCCATTGTGCTCTAAGTTATAAGGCCCCCATTATGAGGAGAAACCACTTTGAGAGTACAAATATCCATGGAACCTTAACTTCTAAGCTAGATGAGTTTTACATGTGAAATTTTATGGTAATAAATGGTCTTTTTGATTGATGCCATGAGGTAAGTGGGGCATAAAAGTTTTGCCAATTTGAATGCCATTCAAGCTAAAAATAAAGGCCCTCTGGTGCCATGGAATTTCCCCATAGAACCTTAATGGGAGGAGTTCAAAGGGGGGTTTCTGCCTTATGTGGGGTATAGAGGCACAACAAGAATTCTAGACATGAGGGATTATCCTAAATTATATTTTGCAAACTGTTTTATCTCATGTGACTATGTTTGTTTATACTGGCTCCCACTGAAGAAGTTGTATATGCATGGATCACTGTAGAGTAAGTGACTTGTTAGAAATAAGTTCCATGGCTCTAAAAATCTAAATAATTAACATATCCACTAAAAATAACCTTGCATGGCCTCAAAAGTATCAAAAAAGAGGAGCCATAGTAACATTGGACAGGTCTTCACAAAATTTTTGTAGAGGTCTATTGTGTGTTTCTATGGATGACCTTTTTTGGTGCTTTTGAGGTCATGCAAGTTTATTTCTAGTGGATATGGAACTTTATTATTACAAATTGAAGGTCCATGAAACTTGTTATGTGCTCAACTCAATTTACCAATGGAAAAATGAGTTTATAACCATAAATGATTTGCTTTGCACACATAGCATGTTGACTTGAGTGCATATGATTGTGAACATATGATATAGATCAATGTGGAGTTGAGCATGTGTAGGAAAGGTTATGAAAAAGTATATTACCAATGAGATAATTTCACATTACAAAACATCTCTTCAAGAAGAATGATCACATAGTCATATATGCTCCTATCTAGTTCTTGGGTTGCATAGTTCATCAATTTCCCTAAAATTTGCAAGAAGTAATAGTTATTTCCACCATTTGATGACCTTGCATGACCTCAAAGCACCAAAAAATGGGCAGCCACAGAAACGCGGGGTAGGCCTCTGCAAAACTTTTGCAGAGGCCCATCCTGCGTTTCTATGGCTGCCCCTTTTTTGGTTTTTTTTGAGGTTTACAAGGCTCTAGATGTCAGAATTAGACAAATAAACAGTCGATCTTAGGGTTTTTGCATGTTCTGGACATGATGGTAGCATCCATTTCTCCAAAATCTAAACCATTCATGAGATATAAACATTTTCATAGAATTTATGGTTTTACGATGGTTTCCTTTGTGTTTATGACATCATCTCCCTCTCAAAGCGATAAGTTCCACAAGAAGTAGCTACGTAACTATGAGATTTTTTGGAAATTAGAGTTCTTTATATGTTGTACTGGAACACGATGATGATGGATATCCATGATGGTTCTAGAAAGGGTTTGTAGTATATCTAGTTAAAGAATCAAGGGCATGATTCTCATGATGGATAGTACTCCTTTTCTGACTCAGATGATGATCTTTTGATGTGGAATGGTGATCGTGGAAGTCTTAAACCCAACTTTTATCTTCTTCCTAGGACATTTGAATATGATGTGGTTAGTGACAATACAACTCCTTTCTTTCAAATTTTAGGTTCATGGACCTTATTATATGCAAAACCTAGTTGAACAATGGAAATACTAGTTTTGATTCTAAGGGATTTCTTTTGCACACATACCATCTTTACACAAGTGGACACAATTATGAACATATGATATAGATCAATGTGGACTTGAGCATGTGTAAGAAAGATGATGAAAAAGTAGATTATCTTAATGAAAATTTGATTTTACAAAATGTATCTCTTCAACAAGAATGATTACGTAATCATGTATGGTCCCATCTAGTTTGTTTGGTTGTATGGTCATCATCTTCACATGAGCTACACACAAGTTAATATCTTTCAAAATAGAAGTAAGGAATGCATCTCCTTCCTCTTGGATGGCTTGAAGTGCTATTGATTATATCCAAAGTCTACTGCATTAACTTTGAATCACAAAGGATCTATAATATTTTCTCACTTTTTTGTTGCTTTTTCATTAGGAGAAACTTTAGGTTGTGCTACATATGATCTATTTTGTGGTTGGTAGTTCTTATTCATTTTACATGTATGCCTTGATTGACATTATGACACAATTTATGGCATATGTTTCTTTTCTCATATGTGGGTATTGTGCTTTGACCTTATAGTAGTGACTTTATAGCCTCTACTTGATATGATGTTGGAATATGCATATGTTTCATGATGATTCCTTGAAGCTCTCCTTTTTGGATGACTTGGAATGGTTACTTCATGTTTCATCAGCCATGTTCCATTTGGAGGTAGATTGAGTTCAAATGGTTCATCACCAATAATTAGTGGATCTATTCTTCCCCTTTGTGCATGTCCTTAGAACCATTTTATGAATGGTCCCACGTGTAGTAGTTGATCTTCATCATGCTCATAGGAATGATTCTATGGATGAGGCTATGAACTAATTTGATGTTTTTAATCGACTTCACTCAGTCATATTGAACCACTCTATGATTGTATGGTGACCTCTGTTGCATGTAGACCACTTCATCTTCTCTGATGGGGCTTCATCCAAGGTGTTCATTATGTACCTTGAGCATGGATAGGATATACCACAAAAACTTGTTAGTATAAAATAATCAAATGATGCCTCTTATGTAACTTGATTTCTAAGCTGAACCCTAAAACAATTTTTGTGCATGACATTGATCATGATGCAAAGGACTTGTTGATAACCTCCAATTTTCACTTGTAATGTTGTGTTGTAATTTCATGGAAACATTCCTAATTGTCAAACTCTTGCAAAAGTTGTTTGAAGAAAAGCAAGTGAGTATTATTCCAACTAGTCAACATGCATAGAGCCACTAATATGACATGTACTTTTTAACAAATTACTATAAGATCTATAGTGGGACTTTTCCATCACTACTGTACTAGAATCTTTACTGATAAAAATTGATACATCAAAATTCTCCATATGACAATACAACATGTAATATTTCAATGAATAAAATGAGCACAATTTGAAGAAACAAACAACATGTGACTGTAGAATGTACCTTACCTTTCACTATTCCAAGTCATTGATGATTAATATCTTTAATATGAATTTGAGCCTATCACTACAATATGTAGAAAAAAGATAAACATATATAAAATCAAATTCAAAAGGGATGTGAAAAGAAAATTAGTAGCCGGGTAGATTTTATTCTAGAAGAAAAACATTGATTTTTGAAGCCTCTATAGATTAAAAACTTATTTATTTATTGTTTTGTACAAACAGAAGCATATGTATATAAGTTCTTCATAAACTAAGGATATGATTTCTTCATTGACTCCTTAGTCATGGTTGCATGCTAACCATACCTAGGCATATTTTCTTTTATGTGTAAGTACTCTGTGGCAATATCAATCATGTCCTCTTTATAATTCATGTTCCTAATGAATAACTTCTATAAGCATGGAGAAATGCTTCCACACACATTTTCCTATCCATACTGTGTAATATTGGTGTCATTCTTTTGAAAAGAAGGAGAAGTAAGAGAAACTATTAACAATTTAAAGTGCTTCTTTGGTGTTGATGAAGCACTTATATCTCTGATGAATTACCTATGCAAGGGAAATATTGGTTTAATTATTTTGCAAATATGAGAATCAAGAAAAATCTATACCTCATTAGAAGAATTTGGTGTCTGTGTCCTCCCACTCCACATGAAAGAGCTTCCAATGATGGTATTGTGTGCTTTTCCTCCTGAAAAATAGTAGATGAATACTGGAAAGTAAAATGAATAGTACATCTTTGATCACAAAGAAAGAATGAACCACCTACTTGGACATGAATATTGTCATCTCATGGGAGAAAAATTTCTTTTTGAGTGATTCTATTATTAATACATCTTCTCCTTCGAGGAAATTGTTCGAGTACCCCATGGCTGCTAGAATTCAAGAGGTAAGAGAGAGAAAGAGAGAAGAGAATCAAAATAACATGTATAATGGACTAAGAAGTATATGTACATAGAGAAAAGTACTTTTTTGATATATATATGGGTCAGGGTGAGGTTTTCCATTCTATCTAAGTGAAAATGATAAAAATTTGAAAAACTCATTTTTTGAGGTAGGGAAAGTTACGAGTTTGATGATGTGGCACTTTACTTTTGGAGGAGTTTGAGAAAAGAACTATTTTGAGTGATTTTATTAAAAAAATCCATATAAAAAAGTAACTTCTGACATGTATACTAAGAAATGGGCCCTTTTTAGTAAGCAATAACTAATTGTGTGACTTTTCAAAAAAAGGTCATTTTTTTATTCACAAAGATGGACGGATTTGATGATGTGTAAAGTGGAATCTCTCTCTCTTTCTTTTACAGAAGAGAGAAATGACCCTACTTGGGCCTAAAAAAAAGCTTAGTATTGCCTACTAAAAAGTGCTCTATTAAATGCACTTTTTTCCCTCAAGTAAGAACAAGATTAGGCTTAATCCCTTAAAATTAGGAATCCTTACAAGGCCCATGCAGGGTTCATTTTTCCCCTAATACGGTATATGTATTAGATGACACAGAAATACAATGACATTGGCAACGTTCAATTGCAAAATATGAGGGTAGTGATGGAGCTATGAAATGAGCTCACTAATCACATAGGTCCCTCTCAAATGATTTCACTAATTAAGCGATCTCATGTGAACCTTTTGATGCCCTTTTATAGTTGAAGTTGGAGCCAAGCTTTGAATTCAAATTCAAATTCTCACCATAAAGTGAGTCCTAAACTATAGGATTTATTCTCTCACCAATCATCTACCAAATAACTCGAGATTTGATGCCTCCTAACTCCACGTGAGAGTGGTGCACTGAACATAAGAACTTTTACAAAGATAAAAGGTAATTGACTTTTACAAGGGAGTGATCATATGTGACTACATGAGATAGATGTTAGTTATCCAAGTATGTAGGCTTGGTTTCTTTGCACCAATAACTCCCCCTCAAGCATAACATGCTTGATCTTCATTCCTCCTTGATTTCCTGCAATCCAATCATCATCTTGAACCTATTCATCTTAGTTCCATCCAAAGACTTTGTAAGCATATGTGCACATTGCAAATGAGTTGATACATAGGACAATCGGATGTCCTTGCTAAGAAATTTCTCTCTTAAATAAGGATAGTGCACTTCAATGTGCTTAGTCCTTGCATGCATGATATACAAGATTAGCATCCAAATGAAGTGAACTAGTGTTGTCTCCAAAAATCATTGGAGTATAAGAATGTAGCCCTTAATCTGTGTAGAGTAGTTTGAGTATGTTAGCTATATAAGTGGTTGTTTTTTGTGCACTAACAAGCTTCCTTTTGCATAGTGTGTGATCGATTCAGGTGTTTTTCAAAAGGGTTATTATGAAGAGATTCTGATGTAAAGCTGCAAAGAACTATGTGAATTGTGTGAAGATAATGATAACGGCATGTCCACTCGGTTCTACCTTCAGAAAATATCCCCAGATGAGTGGAAGAATTTTCTTGAGAGAATTAGCCATATTGAAACAACATTCGATCATGAGTTCAAGTCGGATGCTCTTAGTGATGTAAACCTTTTTAAGTTAGGACTTTGGGCTTGTATTGGGGCAAGAATAGTTCGTGGAATGATTTATTACCGAAGGAACATAGTTCCTATCGAGGCCTTTGTCTCATAGTGTTCCCTTCATCGTACGCACTCTAGAATATGTTTATGAGTACGAATGCTGCAATTTTTTCTTTAACTTTTATTTTCCATTTTTAATTTTTCATTACCGTTTGGGCTATGAACATATCATTACTTTGATAATGTAATAGTGTTTTAATCTATGGTTGTATATTCTAACATACATATGTATGTACATACATTATGTACATATGTACATACATACATATGTACATGCGCACATATGTACATATGGATGTACATGTATAAATACATACATACACACATATGTATGTATATACATTATGTACATATGTACGCACATGCATATGTACATGCACACATATTTACATATGTACATACATGTAGAAATACATACATACATACATACATACATACATACATACATACATACATACATACATACATACACACATATGTATGTGCATATAGACATACACACACATATGTATGTACATACAGAGACACACACACACATACATACATCTATATGAAAATATGTTGGAGGAGATGGTGAATAGATTTCAGAGATGAAGTGATGTTGCTAAATCCTGCTTCACAACAACCAAGAACAAGTTGTGGATAGTGTAGTGGACCCTTTAAGCTTCCTAATGATCACAAATAATCACCTATGTGCTTTGGAAGAAGATCCTCTAACCAATGAATCAAAACAGATAAGTAGAAAGTTGAACCAAGATCATAGACTTGCTATTTTGGTCTCTCCATATATTCAATAGAATGAACAGTGCTCTCAACTTGCTAGCAATTAGACAGATTCCTTGTGGTGGTATCTAGTTAAATTAGATAGCTACCAATCATGAGTTATTTCAATAAAAAATATGGACTACACACTGAGAATGAAGTTTAGCAAGTTAGAGTACTGCCCAACATTTTCGAGGTGCTTCAGAGTGTAGACCGGAGAGTAAAGATATGAGGACATCTCACCATTGCAAAAACCAATGATAATGAAAATTTGTAGCTATGAAGTAGACAATATACTGAATCTATAGTGATTTGAATCACATCAAATGATTCACCATGCAATGAGAAAAAGCACTGTGAAGTTCACTGTTCTAAGATGATCATAGCAAAGAAGTGAAGGAGATAAGTAATCAATGTATATTTATTAGATGACACAGAAATACAATGAAATTGGCAATGTTCAATTGCAAAATATGAGGGTAGTGATGGAGCTATGAAATGACCTCACTAATCACATAGGTCCCTCTCAAATGACTTCACTAATTAGGCGATCTCACGTGAACCTTTTGATGCCTTTTTATAGTTGAAGTTGGAGCCACGCTTTGAATTCAAATTCGAATTCTCACCATAAAGTGAGTCCTAAACTATAGGATTTATTCTCTAACCAATCATCTACCAAATAACTCGAGATTTGATGCCTCAGAACTCCACGTGATAGTTGTGCACTAAACATAAGCACTTTTACAGACATAAAAGGTAATTGACTTTTACAAGGGAGTGATCATATGTGACTACATGAGATAGATGTTAGTTATCAAAGTATGTAGGCTTGGTTTCTTTGCACCAATAGCTCCCCTCAAGCCTAACATGCTTGGTCTTCATTCCTCCTTGATTTCCTACAATCCAATCATCATCTTGAACATATTCATCTTAGTTCCATCCAAAGACTTTGTAAGCATATGTGCACATTGCAAATGAGTTGACACATAGGACAATTGGATATCGTTGCTAAGAAATTTCTCTCTTGCATAATGATAGTGCACTTCAATGTGCTTAGTCCTTGCATGCATGATATACAAGACTAGCAGCCAAATGAAGTGAACTAGTGTTGTCTCCAAAAATCATTGGAGTATAAGAATGTAGCCCTTAATCTGTGTAGAGTAGTTTGAGCTTGTTAGCTGCACTAACGAGCTTCCTTTTGCATAGTGTGTGATCGATTCAGGTGGTTTTCAAAGGGGCTATTATGAAGAGGTTGTGATGTATAGCTGCAAAGAATTGTGTGAAGATAATGAAGACAACATTTCCACTCGGTTCTACCTTCAGAAAATATCCCCAAATGAGTGGAAGAATTTTCTTGAGAGAATTAGCCTTATTGAAACAATATTCAATCATCAATTCAAGTCGGGTGCTCTTAGTGATGTAAACATTTTTAAGTTAGGACTTTGGGCCTCGTATTGGGGGTCAGACGCTTGCAAGAATAGTTCGTGGAATGATTTATTATCGAAGGATCATAGTACTATGGAGATTATTGGAGGCAGGAGGTAAAGGTAGGGTGGTGGTCACCGTCCTAAAAAAGAGTCCAGGAGGGGATGCCCTATAAATATTCACACTTGGGAGCTTGAGCTTTGTCAGTGAGCTGGTTCAGGTGGAGACTGTGGCACAGTTTGGTGTAGTTTTTCTTCTGTTCGCATTGGGGTTAGAATTCTCAAGTAGCAAGTTAAGGGTTGTGCACTTAGTAGCCATTTTGCGGAGGACTTTTATAGATAATACTCTTTAAGTGCCTTTGTGGCATTACAGCACTGCTCTGTAGAGCAAAAAACGACGGAAGGTGTTGGGGGCTGTTTTTTTCGTGTGCGAGTGCGCAGGAGGGAATCGAAGGAGGGAGAAAAAAGAGGGACTGTGCCATATTGAGAAGAGGGCTGTCTCTGCGCGACTGTTTTCTTTCCGAGTGTGCGGGTACACATACAACAGAGGAAGTAGAGCTTCTTCCTCAATCCGAGAGGCAACACTTTTTAGCTTTCTACATACTGAAGTCGGATTCAGTCGGAGGGCATCACGAGAGAGCTAGGGGAAAACGTGCTGGAGATTGATATAAGTCATCTTCTGACATATATTCATGGAGGAGACTCGGCCGCATGGTTGAGAGGGGATTGGCATCTGTGTTGTCAAGGATCGCTGCATGGGAGGACACTGCACAAGTTGGACATGCCGATGCTCAGGAGACCGGGATGCAGACAATGGAAAAGCTCTATGGTCCGAGTCAGTATCACCATTTTTGAATGGTCTGGGCACACAGAATGGCTAGGAGTCTCTTGTCAGAGTAGCAGGGTATTCTCCAATCATAGGTGCGGGAGCTCTCAACCTGACGGTTTTGACTCAGGCATTAGCAGCAAATATGGGGGAAGGAAAACCTCAGAGTGAAATCAGATCTTTACTGTAGAAATCCACTACAATTTCACAAGCGAATATATGCAACTGCCCGGAGCCCAACAGCTCCCTCAAGGTGCAAGGCGGGTCGATCTCTATAGGTGATACGAATTTTGCATACGTGGTTGTCAATGAAGATTGTGGATAGACAAGGAAGGCTACTAGGACTGATGTAACTTTTTCGAGGGCTGATTTAACTTTTGCGAGGAAGGCATGTTAGAAATCAAAAGGGGGTTGTATTGAAACAAAACCCAAAGCTGCCAAGCGGAGCTATTTGGGTTATCTCTTAAAGTGTTACCATTTTCAAGAATGCATTAGAAAGGGTGGACATATGTGTACACAAACAGAGAGAGGGAACGAACTTGAGGGAAAGGAAGAACATTAAATGTATATGTACGGAAAATATGAGTCTCGGAGAGGGAAGCAGTAAGTCATATTGAAATTAAAGAGAGTTGAAGCTCTTGTTTAGCGGTGGTGGGTGGGTTCATAACACATAGACGACGTTAGTCTCATAGCAATTAGTATTGGATATATTCCCATGAAAAACCAAACTATTATGGATCTATATGTGAAAAAACGTTTGCATCAATGATCGAACAAAAGCATAGACTCTAGAAATTTAAATCTTCTTTTCAAGAAACATCCAGTGCTAGTGTTCCTATATTCACTAGACCATAGTATCATGAATGTTAGGTCATCATGAGCATTGAGCTAACAAATCTCTCCTTTTCACACAAAACTCTACAATACCCCTGTTAAACACGACAAAGGGGGGGTGGGGAGGGAGAGATGAGCAAACCAGAACACTAGCACGTTGAAGAGTGCATCCAATAATCAAAAATCTGTGAACCCAACATATTTACAAGATAAGAGTACCCCCTAAGATTTGATGATATATGAAGCATTGAGCAAGATTTAGGGGCATAAAAGTATTACTTCCCCGGACTAAGGGAAGAAACATTTTGGCGATCCTACTGGGGATCCCAAAGGAGAATACCTTCGAGAGCAATTGTGGATCTAGAGAAAAAGAAATTGGCATAGTACAAGTAAATCGAGAAACACATAAGCATGTGTAAGGCATTTTCCCATGGTTTTAGGACCCGAACAAAGCCACATAGCCTCTTGTGTTGCATTTGCTAAGCCATTGTATTCTGCCTATGTAGATGACACCGCCATAGTTGGTTGCTTCTTTGATGACCATGGTATTAGCTTTGAGCCTGCAAAAGATAACTAGGCTGAAGTGCTCCATAAGTAGGCTGAAGTGCTCCTCCTATCATCCTTGGAGCCAACCCAATCTACATCAGAATATATCTTGTTATCCAAATCAGAAGTGAAGGAATAAAGCAACCCTTCATTTATGGTACCCTTTAGGTATTTTAGGATCCTTTTTGCAGCTTCCATATGAGGTTTCCTTGGTGTATGCATAAACTGGCTTAATGTACTTACTCCATAACATATACCCACTCTTGTTAGTGTTGCATAATTGAGACTCCCAACAACAAGTTTTTGGTAACATGTAATATCTTCAAGAAGTTCTCCATCATGAGAACTAAGTTTTTTATTGCATTCCATGGATGTACCTATAATTTTAGTGTTCTCCATCTTGAATTTTAACAATGTATCATGAATATACTTCCTCTAAGTAATAAACGCACCCGAATCTGTGTATACAAGTTCTAATCCAAGAAAGTATATTAACAAACCAAGATCACTGATCTTAAACTCTTCCATCATGTGAAATTTGATTTGTTTGATGCCATTGGCATCATTCCCTATAATCATAATGTCATTCATATAGACACATAAGTAAATAAATTTAGAGTTAGTCTTCTTTATAAATAAAGAAGAATCTGCTTTGCGAGCAACAAAGCCTTGATCCTACAAATATGTGACAAGCCTATGATTCCAAGCTCTAGGAGCTTGCTTCAGACCATAGAGTGCTTTCCTTAGCTTGCATACATAACTTGGTTTTTCCTTATCTTCATACCTTGGTGGTTGAGCCATGTAAACTTCTTCTGAGATCCACTCATTTAGGAATGCATTCATGACATCTAACGGATATAGCTTCCAATTCTTTGAGACAGCTACACTTACCAAAACCCTAATTGTTGGCATCTTAGCCACAGGTGAAAAGGTCTCCATATTATATACTCCAAGGGTTTGAGCAAATCCCTTTGCCACTAGCCTTGCTTTGTACCTGTTTATAATACCATCTAAATTCATCTTGATTTTATATATCCACCTGGATCCTATTACCTTGATGCTTGGCTTCTTGGGAACCAAATCCCAACTATTGTTTTCCTGGAGTGCTTCAATTTCTTACTGCATGGCTTCTCTCCATTCTTCCTTCTCATTGGCTTCTTGAAATGAGAAGGGTTCTACTGTCATAGAGTCTTTAATTATATACACAGAATGCTTGGTGATTAATGATGTATCATAGCCATATCTTATGGGTTTTTGACTTTTCACTTTGAGATCTTCTCAGTGCTTGATTGGAAGACTCTGGACTGTCTTCCAATTGCTTGAACTTGGTCTTGGCTTTTGACTTCCAAGCCTTGAAGTCGATTTTCTCTTTATCTTCTGAGTTGACATCTTCTAGTATTTGTTGATCTTCTTCAGTGAGAGTTGGAAAGTCACTTTCCAAGTCATAAGGTAACTTGATCTTCCTGCAATCATCTTCAAACCATGAATTATTTTCATCAAACACCACATCCCTACTAACTGTAAACCCTTTGTTAGACTATAATCATCTACGAATTGAACATAGTACCTTGATCCTGAGATTGATGGCTCTCTGCTAGGACCTCACACATATGTGTGCACAAGCTCCAAGTAGTCTTCATACTCATACCCTTTTCTGTTGAATGGTTACCTATGAGCTTTGCCAAATTGACATGCTCCACATTTGTATATCATGTGTTGCTTGGAACCATTTGGGATGCCAAACACACTTTGATCCCTACATATTTGCTTTAGTGTTCTTTCACCTATATGACCTAGTCTTTTATGACATATCTCAAATTCAGATAGGTTTGATCCTTGTAATTGAAGAGTGCAATGTTTCTGGTATCTTCAACCTCAAATGTAAATATTCTACAAGATTTCGCACCTTTTGCAATCCTCCTGAAGCCTTGTTGAGGATCTTCTACATATGCTCCATGCCTTGTGAATCTCACCTGTAATCCTTTCTCAACAATCTTCCCAACATTGATTAGGTTTTTCATTATGGTTGGCACATATAAAACCTTACTCAAGAGGTTCATGTTACCAACAGAAGTCTTGAAATTTTTAATTTTCTTAACGGAGTGTCTAGTGTCATCACCTGTCTGCACTTCATGCTTTCCTCTAGGTTCCTCAAGATCAAATAGCAATGCTACATTTCCATCCACATGATTGGAACAACCAAAATCAATATAGAAAAGATGCTCATCATCTTTACCTTGTTTGGATGTCATGTTCATGATCAATAGAGAATCCTCTTGGTCTTTTGTGTAGTTGTTATAATCTCTTCTATGTCTAAAGCCTCCTTGATCATTGTTGTTATAGCCTTGATTGTAGTTGTGATGATAATTGCTTCCTCCATTGTTGAACCTGCCTTTGGATTGTCCATAACCTCCTCTATGAAAACCTCTTCCTCTCTGATTCCTTGTGTTCTTGAAACACTCATATGTGGTATGGTTGTTCAAGCCACAAATATTCCAAGGTGAAGTGTTGTAGGATATCCTCCTTCCTTGATTTCCTCCTCTGCCCCTTCATCTAGTACCTTTTCCTCTACTTATGAAGTTCACTTGAGAGGTACTAGTTTCTTCTTCATTATTTTTGCTTTTACTTTTATCATTACGTTTATTTATATTTTTGTAAAGGGTAGAAGATTGGTTACCTCTAGAGTTGTCTCCATTCTTGTTGAGCTTTGTCTCATGGGTGAAGAGTTGCCCCATCAAGGTGTTGAGGTCAGGTATCTGCATATCCATATAAAGGTCCATTGTTGTGGTGAAGGACTCCCATTTATCATCAGCTTTAATGCCATTAATAATCTACCTTACTATCTGCTCCTCTTCTATTTCTTCTCCAATGCTTGCAAGTTGGTCAGCCATATCCTTCATCTTGGTTACATAGTGAGCTACATTTTGCTTTGGTTGCTTTTTAAAGGTTGTAAACTCCATCCATGGCTGGTTCTTCCTAGCCCTTGTATTTGATGAGAAGTATGAATAAAGTACTTCCCAAGTCTCTTGGGAGGTCTTGCAATTCCTAATGTGAGGTAATAAGAAATCAGATATTGATTTAAGCATATAAGACATGGCAAGAGCATCCTTTTCACACCATGTAGTTAGCCTTTCTTGCTCTTCCCTTGTAGGTTGATGTTTGCTCCTAAATGTTGGCATTTATTCATCTTTTGAAATATATCCATATAAGCTTCTTCCTTCGAGGTATGATTGCATCCTTAGTGACCATGCTGAGTAGTTGCTCCTATCCAATTTGTCAATGAACTCATCGATTATATGAAGAGAGAACACCAATGAACAGATTGTGTAATCCACGGATTTGTTGCAATTTTTGATGTTGTGCTACAGAATCATTAATGGAAGATCATTTTCAATTGTGTACACTGTGTTGAATTCTAAATGTAAGCGCTAAAGATAATCCATGTCTGCATGCTATTTTTAATATATTGATCGAATTTACTTCGGAAAGTAAAGAAACAAGTGATTAAATTACGACTTATATTGAAAAATCCTAACATATAAAAGGTGTGTTGCATGCTTTCTATTAATTCGGGGTGAGTCGCAATTGATCTATCAATAGTGATCTGCTAAATCAATGGTGTACTAGTGATCTGCTAAATCAGTGGTATACTACTAAGACATTATATTGAACCTAAAAAGTTCTAAATTTATAATCGTTTAATCCAGAGGTTGTTTTACATTATGTTGTATCCGGATTGACTATAAATACCCTTACACATTTGATGGTACTACTATAATCAATATGTTGGCACTATGTTGTATGTCAGGGGTAGGGCACCGTGATTGTTCCATTCATTATTTGATGTGGCTTCAAGAAAAGTTTTTACTAGGAGGAGTGGAAGACCTTTAGCAAGAATTGATTAGTCGAAGAGACCAAGAGGAGGTGGACGAGTGTGAAGAAGAAATTTTTAGGTTTGCATTGGGCATGCCAAATGTGCCATCACCACAAACGGAGGACACCGACAAAGAGAGTGATGAAGAGCGATAGGGCTTAGGCCCAAAAGAGCAAGATCTGTCTCTCACAAGACTTGGTTGGGTGTTTACTTAGTGGATGGGGGTGAGAGCAGTGTAGTAAGTGTTGACAACTAAATGAAGGCTAAAGTTCTTCCTAGTAACCCCTACAAGTTTTTCTTTTGATCCATAATAGACTGTTGATATATTTAGGTAGTGATGTGTGTGAACACACTAGGACCGCCTGGGCACTTTTTTCCCTCTTTAGGAGGTTTTTTTCCCCCAACTTGTATATATGCCTATTGCCCTAATGGGCTACTAATCTTTGTACATTCTCTAGTAATACATTCAGTATTGTGTGTTTGTGCTCCAAGCTTCTTCTTCTTCCTTGTGCTGTTCGCGTGCTTCCGCAGACGTCTATCTCCAACAATTGGTATCAGAGCAGGTCGTCGCTTCTTCTAGGGTGCCGTCGACACTACTCCGTTTGCAGTCTCAGATTCGCACGAAATTTGGTGAGCATACTTAGGGTGTTTCCGAGATCTGAGCTCGTTTCGGCCTCCGAACGCACTATCGTAGCGCTTGTGCAGGCTATTTCGTCCTTTTGTGACAAAGGTATATACCAGTTTTTGTTCGCCAGTTTAAGCGTCTCGAAGTTTGCTACAGGTCTAGCAGAACTCGTCTGGGCAGTTCCGTTCAACTTTTTGAGATACAGTCAATTTTCTGCATCAAGGTATTTTAGTCACCGGCCATGGCTGAAAGCACTGATGTATTCCGTATGTTGGCTGTTGAGGATAAGTTGGATGGTACCAACTACCCGTTATGGGCTTATATGATGCGACATGTACTGGTTGCAAAAGGACTCTGGAGCATTGTGTAGGGTGTTGAAAGACGTCATGTTACACCTGCGGCTATAGGTACTACAAATACAGGTGCTGGAGCTGATGAAGATGGTGTCGAAGATGATATTCCACAGATTCCTTTTCGTGCTGCTCTTTTTGTTGCACCTACTGCAGAGCAGATTCGTTGGGATGGCAGAGATGCCCAGGCACATGCATTGATAGCTTTGTCTGTCAAACGTGCCATTATTCCTCACATTCGCTCTTGCAGAACAGTAAAGGATGCTTGGGATACACTTACCACTTTGTACCAGGCTAGGAATGAGGCTCGTGTTGCTTACCTCCAAAAATAGTTGGAGAGTGAGCACATGAATGAAGGTGATTCTATGGACAGTTTTCTTACAAAGATCAAAGACCTGAAGGAACAATTGATTTCTACTGATGAGGTTATACCAGATAGCTCACTTGTGCAGACCGTTCTGAATGGTCTTCCTGATTCATATCAGAGTTTTGCCTCTACTCTTCGGTTGATGATGAAAGGCAATCCGAATGCCTTGTCATTTGAGGAATTAGTCTCTGTTCTGTTGAAGGAAGATCAGTCCAGACAGAACAGGTCCATTATGCGTGTTGCAGATCAAGCTTTCCTGGCTAGTCAGAAGGGCAAAGGAAAATGGAGCTCTTCTACTAGTAAGCAGAAATCTGCAAATGCTGCACAATCAAAGAACCAGGATAAAGATGAGAAGAAATCAGAAAAGCAGAAATTGTTCTGCAAGTACTGTAAAGGAAATGATCATATTATAAAGAAGTGTCCAAAATTGGCTGCTAAAGAGGCAAAGAAGAAAGAGGCTGGAATGGTTGTTGCAGAGGCCTCTACACCAAAAACAAAGTCTGCAAATCTTGTGCAGGAAGAAGAATGGGCATTTACTACTGTCTGCAGTTTTGACCCATCTTCTCATGATCAGTGCATGTCTGTAGTAGACTCAAATGTTTGGTACTTTGACAGTGGGGTGACCAAACATATTACCTCGCAGCGCAGTTTCTTCTCTTCACTCGAGCCTACCCCTACAGGGAATACTGTCACATGCGCCAATAACTCCTCTTATCCTGTTATGGGAGTTGGTAAGATCATTCTGACTACTGCTGATGGTAGTTCTTTCACTTTGTCAGATGCGTTATTTGTGCCAGGGATAAAAAAGAACCTGTTGTTGATATATTTAGGTAGTGATGTGTGTGAACACTCTAGGACTGTCGGGGCACTTTTTTCCCTCTTTAGGAGGTTTTTTTCCCCCGGCTTGTATATACGCCTATTTCCCTAATGGGCTACTTATCTTTGTACATTCTCTAGTAATACATTCAGTCTTGTGTGTTGTGCTCCAAGCTTCTTCTTCTTCCTTGTGCTGTTCGCGTGCTTCCGTAGACGTCTATCTCCAACAGTTGGTATCAGAGCAGGTCGTCGCTTCTTCTAGGGCGCCGTCGACACTCCTCCGTTTGCAGTCTTAGATTCGCTCGTTTCGGCCTCCGAACGCACTATCACAGTGCTTGTGCAGCCTATTTTGTCCTTTTGTGCCAAAGGTATATACCAGTTTCTGTTTGCCAGTTTAAGCGTCTCGAAGTCTGCTACAGGTCTAGTAGAACTCGTCTAGGCAGTCCTGTTCAACTTTTTGAGATACAGTCAATTTTCTGCATCAAGGTATTTTAGTCACCGGCCATGGCTGAAAGCAGTGATGTATTCCGTATGTTGGCTGTTGAGGATAAGTTGGATGGTACCAACTACCCATTATGGGCTTATATGATGCGACATGTACTGGTTGCAAAAGGATTGTGGAACATTGTACAGGGTGTTGAAAGACGTCTTGTTATACCTGTAACGACAGGTACTGCAAATAGAGGTGTTGGAGCTGATGAAGATGGTATCGAAGATGATATTCCGCAGATTCTTGTTCGTGCTGTTGTTTCTGTTGCACCTACTGTAGAGCAGATTCGTTGGGATGGCAGAGATGCCCAGGCACATGCATTGATAGCCTTCTCTGTCAAACGTGCCATTATTCCTCACATTCGCTCTTGCAGAACAGCAAAGGATGCTTGGGATACACTTACCACTTTGTACCAGGCTAGGAATGAGGCTCGTGTTGCTTACCTCCGAAAACAGTTGGAGAGTGAGCACATGAATGAAGGTGATTCTATGGACAGTTTTCTTACAAAGATCAAAGACCTGAAGGAACAATTTATTTCTGCTGATGAGGTTATACCAGATAGCTCACTTGTGCAGACCGTTCTGAATGGTCTTCCTGATTCATATCAGAGTTTTGCCTCTACTCTTCGGTTGATGATGAAAGGCAATCCGAATGCCTTGTCATTTGAGGAATTAGTCTCTGTTCTGTTGAAGGAAGATCAGTCCAGGCAAAATAGGTCCATTATGCGTGTTGCAGATCAAGCTTTCCTGGCTAGTCAGAAGGGCAAAGGTAAATGGAGCTCTTCTACTAGTAAGCAGAAATCTGCAAATGCTGCACAATCGAAGAACCAAGATAAAGATGAAAAGAAATCAGAAAAGCAGAAATTGTTCTGCACGTACTGTAAAGGAAATGATCATATTATAAAGAACTGTCCAAAACTGGCTGCTAAAGAGGCAAAGAAGAAAGAGGCTGGAATGGTTGTTGCAGAGGCCTCTACACCAAAAACAGAGTCTGCAAATCTTGTGCAGGAAGAAGAATGGGCGTTTACTACTGTCTGCAGTTTTGACCCATCTTCTCATGATCAGTGCATGTCTGCAGTAGACTCAGATGTTTGGTACTTTGACAGTGGGGCGACCAAACATATTACCTCGCAGCGCAATTTCTTCTCTTCACTCGAGCCTGTCCCTACAGGGAATACTGTCACATGCGCCAATAACTCCTCTTATCCTGTTATGGGAGTTGGTAAGATCATTCTGACTACTGCTGATGGTAGTTCTTTCACTTTGTCAGATGCTTTATTTGTGCCAGGGATCTCTCAAATGGCGATGTGATTATTGCTTCTGGCATTTTATGTCGTGGGCTGTATAAGCTCATAAACTATGAAAGATCTGTGAATGATTCGGCATGTGCAGTTCATGATTCTCAGGCTATGTCAGATGCAAAGCTATTGGTCATCTGAATTTTGCTAGTTTGTTACGCCTGCAGAAATCTGAAATGGTGTCCTCTTTGTACAAACTTGAGGCACCTGGAAAACATGTTTGTGAAGGTTGTATTTTGGGCAAAATGCAGCGTTCTTCCTTTCCAAAAGATGGTTCAGTTCGGGCTACAGAGAAATTGCAGCTTGTACATAGTGATGTCTGTGGTCCTATGCAGACACCCTCTTTTGGAAATTACCTTTACTTCGTGACTTTCATTGATGATTTTTCCAGGCATGCATGGGTATATCCACTCAAAGCAAAGTCCGAAGTGTTCATGTGCTTCAAACAGTTTTTGGTTTTGGCTGAAAAGCTGTCAGCATGTAAAATGGGCACCCTCCGTTCTGATTGAGGGGGGGGCAATATATGTCTTCAGATTTTAATGCATTTCTGGTTGAACGTGGGATAAAACACCAGTGTACAGTGCCGTATACACCTCAACAGAATGGAGTTGCTGAATGAAAGAACAGGTCACTCATGGAGATGGCGAGGTGCATGGTCAAAAGTCAGGCTTTACCACATAGTTTCTGGCTTGAGGCTCTCATGTGTGCAGCATATGTACTGAACAGGTGTCCCACTAAAGCGTTGCAGTCTATCACTCCATATGAGGCTTGGCATGACCGCAAGCCATCTGTTGCTCATCTGCGTGTTTTTGGTTGTTTGGCATATGCATTAGTGCCTGAACAAAATCGTAGAAAATTGGATGATAAGGCAGTGAAATGTATTTTTGTTGGGTACAGTTCTAAAAGTAAAGGCTATCGTCTGTATCATCCACAGACTAAACGCATTCTGGTTAGCCGTGATGTTGTCTTTGTGGAAGATGCTATTCAGCCATTGCTTTCATGTACTAAGGAGACATCTATTAGCTCCAAAGACATGTATGATACTTTGATGCCTCTTTTTACAGGTGGACAGGCTAGTGCTGGTCCTAATGAGGCAACTTCTCAACCTTTGCAGGTTTCATATGATGATGCAGATCATTCCATTTCTGATGCAGATTTACATGATGCACTTATTGATGAGAGAGCTGATATTGAGTAGGCAAAAACTATGCCAAAATGGCTGGTGCAGACTTTGCGTGACAACAAATTAGATGCACCTTTGTCATATCGTACTCGTTCAGGCTCTCATAGTGCCTCCTTTGCATCAGATTGCTATGCTATGGCTGCATCTAGTCTCTGTGATGAGAATGAGCCTGTTTCTTTTGATGAAGCACAAAATTCAGAAAATTGGATGGCTGCTATGCAATCTGAATATGATGCTATAATGAAGAATGGTACATGGTCTTTATGTGACTTGCCTCCTGGAAAGAAGGCCATTGGCACTAAGTGGGTATACAAGCTGAAGCGTAAACCTGATGGTATAGTTGACAGGTATAAGGCTAGGCTTGTTGCAAAGGGTTATGCACAGGAAAGAGGCATTGATTTTGATGAGACCTTTGCACCTACATGCCGTATGACTACTGTTCGCAGCATTTGTGCACTTGCAGCCCATCATGGTTGGAATGTACATCAGTTGGACATTAAAACAGCATTTCTGAATGGTGACTTGCATGAAGAAGTGTATGTTTTTCAGCCCCGTGGCTTTGTGCAGAAAAAGCATGAAAACCAGGTTTGCAGGTTAAAGAAGGCATTATATGGTTTAAAGCAAGCACCACGTGCTTGGTATGAGAAGATACATGCCTATCTGATTGCACATGGTTTTGAGAATAGTCCAACTGAAAGCACCTTATATGTTAAGCGTGCTAATGATGTGCTTCTGATCATTGTTGTCTATGTTGATGACATGCTGCTCACTGGTCCTATTGAGACACATATTGCTGATTTTAAGGTTGATTTGCATGCCTCATTTGAGATGTCTGATTTGGGGCATTTGCATCACTATTTGGGCATTCAGTTTATGCATGTTGATGGTGGAATGGCTTTGTGTCAAACAAAATATATAGACACATTATTGCAGTGTTTTGGCCTTGAAGACTGTAAGCCTATTGCCACTCCTATGGAGACAGGTTTACGATTGAGTCTTCATGATGCTGGAGATGCATTTGATGCTGTTCTCTATCAGCAGGCTGTTGGATGCTTGATTTACTTATGCATTACTCGGCCAGATATTCAGTTTGTTGTCTCATAGATGAGCAGGTTTATGCATTGACCAGGAGTCACGCATTGGAAAGTGGTTAAGCGCATCTTTCGCTACTTGAGTGGTACTCGGCTACTTGGGTTGTTTTATCCCAAGGGGGGATCACTACCGCCAGATTTGCATGCTTTTTCTGACTCAGATTGGGCTGGTTGCTATGACACTCGTGTGTCCACCAGTGGTTTTTGCTTCATGCTTGGTAGCTCATGTATATCTTGGTTGAGCAAGAAGCAGCCTATTGTGGCCACCTCCAGTTGTGAGGCTGAGTATAGGGCAGCTTTCACAGCTACTGTTGAGTGTGTGTGGCTTAGACGCCTTATGGCTGATTTGGGTGTTGGCCAGTCTTCCGCCACCACCATCTTCACTGACAGTCAGAGCGCATTGGAAGTTGCGAGGAACCCTGTGTTCCATGCTCGCACTAAGCACATTGAGGTGCATTATCACTATGTCAGGGAGAGGTTCTCTGCTGGGGAGATCAGCTTGGCATATGTGCCCACGCAGGAGAACATTGCAGACCTTTTCATGAAGGCTCTGCCTAGGGAGAAGTTTGAAGCTTTCCGCAAAGCTTTGGGCTTACTTCCTTTTGTGGAGTGATTTCCACATAGCTTGGCACTTCCTTATACATGAGTGCCAGCTCCTTGTTCACTGCATCACTCCCAGGGGGGATTTGTTGATATATTTAGGTAGTGATGTGTCTGAACACTCTAGGACCGCCGGGGCACTTTTTTCCCTCTTTAGGAGGTTTTTTTCCCCCGGCTTGTATATACGCCTATTGCCTTAATGGGATACTTATCTTTGTACATTCTCTAGTAATACATTCAGTCTTGTGTGTTGTGCTCCAAGCTTCTTCTTCTTCCTTGTGCTGTTCGCGTGCTTCTGCAGACGTCTATCTCCAACACCTGTTATCAGTTTCTGCATTAGCCAAGATTGGCTTGGTTGTGAAATTCGTTGATGACAGGTGTACAGTCCATGATCTCTCAAATGGTGATGTGATTTTTACTTCTGGCATCATATGTCGTGGGTTGTATAAGCTCATAGACTATGAAAGATCTGTGAATGATTCGACATGTGCAGTTCATGATTCTCAGGCTATGTCAGATGCAAAGCTTTGGCATGCACGCTTTGGTCATCTGAATTTTGCTAGTTTGCTACGCCTCCAGAAATCTGAAATGGTGTCCTCTTTGCCCAAACTTGAGGCACCTGGAAAACATGTTTGTGAAGGCTGTATTTTGGGAAAAATGCAGCGTTCTTCCTTTCCAAAAGATGTATGTGTTTGGGCTACGCAGAAATTGCAGCTTGTACATAGTGATGTCTGTGGTCCTATGCAGACACCCTCTTTTCGAAATTACCTTTACTTCATGAATTTCATTGATGATTTTTCCAGGCATGCATGGGTATATCCACTCAAAGCAAAGTCCGAAGTGTTCATGTGCTTCAAACAGTTTTTGGTTTTGGCTGAAAATCTGTCAGCATGTAAAATGGGCACCCTCCGTTCTGATCGAGGGGGGGAATATATGTCTTCAGATTTTAATGCATTTCCGGCTGAACGTGGGATAAAACACCAATGTACAGTGCCGTATACACCTCAACAGAATGGAGTTGCTAAACGAAAGAATAGGTCACTCATGGAAATGGCGAGGTGCATGGTCAAAAGTCAGGCTTTACCACATAGTTTCTGGCTTGAGGCTGTCATGTGTGCAACATATGTACTGAACAGGTGTCCCACTAAAGCGTTGCAGTCTATCACTCCATATGAGGCTTGGCATGACCGCAAGCCATCTGTTGCTCATCTGCGTGTTTTTGGTTGTTTAGCATATGCATTAGTGCCTGAACAAAATCGCAAAAAATTGGATGATAAGGCAGTAAAATGTATTTTTGTTGGGTATAGTTCTGAAAGTAAAGGCTATCATCTGTATCATGCACAGACTAAACGCATTCTGGTTAGCCGTGATGTTATCTTTGTGGAAGATGCTATTCATCCATTGCTTTCATGTACTAAGGAGACATCTGTTAGCTCCAAAGACATGTATGATACTTTGATGCCTCTTTTTATAGGTGGACAGGCTAGTGCTGGTCCTAATGAGGAAACATCTCAGCCTTTGCAGGTTTCATATGATGATGTAGATCATTCCATTTCTGATGCAGATTTACATGATGCACTTGTTGATGAGAGAGCTGATATTGAGCAGGCAAAAACTATGCCAAAGTGGCTGGTGCAGACTTTGCGTGACAGCAAATTAGATGCACATTTGTCATATCGTACTCGTTCAGGCTCTCATAGTGCCTCCTTTGCATCAGATTGCTATGCTATGGCTACATCTAGTCTCTGTGATGAGAATGAGCCTGTTTCTTTTGATGAAGCACAAAATTCAGAAAATTGGATGGTTGCTATGCAATCTGAATATGATGCTATAATGAAGAATGGTACATGGTCTTTATGTGACTTGCCTCCTGGCAAGAAGGCCATTGGCACTAAGTGGGTATACAAGCTAAAGCGTCAACCTGATGGTACAATTGACAGGTATAAGGCTAGGCTTGTTGCAAAGGGTTATGCACAGGAAAGAGGCATTGATTTTGATGAGACCTTTGCACCTACATGCCGTATGACTACTGTTCGGAGCATTTCTGCACTTGCAGCCCATCATGGTTGGAATGTACATCAGTTGGACATTAAAACAGCATTTCTGAATGGTGACTTGCATGAAGAAGTGTATGTTTTTCAGCCCCGTGGCTTTGTGGAGAAAGGGCATGAAAACCAGGTTTGCAGGTTAAAGAAGGCATTATATGGTTTAAAGAAAGCACCACGTGCTTGGTATGAGAAGATACATGCCTATCTGATTGCACATGGTTTTGAGAACAGTCCAACTGAAAGCACCTTATATGTTAAACGTGTTAATGATGTGCTTCTGATCATTGTTGTCTATGTTGATGACATGCTACTGACTGGTCCTATTGAGACACATATTGCTGATTTTAAGGCTGATTTGCATGCCTCATTTGAGATGTCTGATTTGGGGCATTTGCATCACTATTTGGGCATTCAGTTTATGCACGTTGATGGTGGAATGGCTTTGTGTAAAACGAAATATATTGACACATTATTGCAGCGTTTTGGCCTTGAAGACTGTAAGCCTATTGCCACTCCTATGGAGACAGGTTTACGATTGAGTCTTCATGATGCTGGAGATGCATTTGATGCTGTTCTCTATCAGCAGGCTGTTGGATGCTTGATTTACTTATGCATTACTCAGCCAGATATTCAGCTTGCTGTCTCACAGATGAGCAGGTTTATGCATTGCCCAGGAGTCACGCATTGGAAAGTGGTTAAGCGCATCTTTCACTACTTGAGTGGTACTAGGCTACTTGGGTTGTTTTATCCCAAGGGGGGATCACTACCGCCAGATTTGCATGCTTTTTCTGACTCAGATTGGGTTGGTTTCTATGACACTCGTGTGTCCACCAGTGGTTTTTGCTTCATGCTTGGTACCTGTTGACCTAAGCATCAACTTAGGGACTTGCGGAGAAAGAGACTATACCTCAATCCCCTCTCAAGTGCATATAGTGGGGATACACGCTTTTAATTATCAATCCAAAGAGTATGCGAACCCTAACCGAGTGTATGAGGACATGCAATCATGTAATGATCAATGCAAATGAACTACTCAAAGAGTGTAAATGTGACAAAGACTTATCCAAACAAGCTTCAACTGTTGGTTATGGCGAAACGATACTTGGTGCAGCAGCCGTCGGTATTTTGGACTTTTCTCCCAGCTCCGAGCTCCAAATGTAGCAATTAGCATATGCGTTTCGAAGTTCTCGAGAAGACGCATCCAATGGCAGTAGTTTCACACAATTCTGACACTCCTACCTCAAGTTATGTGCAAAATACTGAGTCGCGGGAAATACTTTCCTGCACTTCAGCACTTCCTACACCTCACACACACCTTACCTACAGCTAACAATAGCTCTCATGGATAGACAACACTCACAAGCACTCTTTCCAAGCAATACACATGCATACAAGCTCACGGAGAAGAAGATAAGGAGCGAAGAAGACACAAATTCGAATTTCTGTGCTCTCTATTCTCACAATGGCAAAAAGTCCTTTACAAAGAGTCACATTTGACTTATATACTAGTGCCCTAAAAATGGTCCTTTCACACAAGAGACCGGCACTTTATTCACTAAAAGACTAATTTCCTACTATTTTACATGGGTAAATCTCTACTCTTCTATGGGGATGCATCTAGAGGACTCCTCTAGTGCATTTACAACGGGAAATATATTACAAGAATGATTATGATACAAAAATATGATGTCCAAATCGGAAAAATTTTGGGGCCCGTCTTTTTCTCTGCTTTGTGCTCCTTTTTAGCTCTGCAACACTCTCCCCCTCTTCGCCTCTGTCGTCCCTTGACAGGCTTTGCTTTTTGTCCTCAGTTTGTTGTCTGCACGCCACCTTTGCTCATTGTTACCTGTTTATAAAACAGGTGTTCAGTTTTGACGGCCTCTTCTTAATTCTTGTTTTACATTCTCTGGGCCTGATGCATTTGACTTGTTTGCCCGCAACCCTTGGAGTTTGACTGACTATCTGATATTAGCAGTCTAATTCACCTATAGGTTCCTGACTTCTGGGTTGCCACGCACGCGTCCAGTGGTTGAAGAAGCACTAAGGACCGTTAGACAATTGGGTATCTTATCCGAGGTTTGTCCTTTGCTTCTGTTTTTGGCTTACTTTAAGAGTTCTGAATACACGCACCCAGTGGTCGAAAAGGCAGTAAGGACCGTTAGAGAATTTGTTATTTTGTCCGATTTATGTCCTTAGCTTCTGTTTGTGCCCCTTGGTATTCCGTATATCACATATCTGGGTTGCTGTATTCAGTTGGGTTGCCACGCACGCCACCAGTGGAAGGTTGGAGATGTGGTGCTTCAGTCTTCGATCTGGACCTTCCAATAGATCAAGAGGTTGAAGCACCCATGTGGTTACGTCCTTTCCTTGGTGTGTGCGCCCCTGCGGGGCTCTGTGCAGAGATGGGTGTTGCGCCCCTGCGGGGCTTCCTGCAGAGATATGTCTTCGAATATTTCTGTTTAGTGAAGCTGCTTTTTTCGTTGTCTTCTTCTCTTCTTTTTCTTACTTGACTCTCCCTCAACATTGCCCCCCCCCCTTGACTCTGTCGTCCCCGACAGGCTTTGATAAGCGACGGGCATATGTTTTATATACTTTTTGCTCTGTATCATTTAGCAGATTAGCTTCACGTATCATGAGTTGTTTCCATTGTTCTGCCTTTACACCGTCATTGGGTGGCTGTCTGTGATCTGCGAAGAAGCTGAGTTCGTATGCCACTAATCTAGCATTTAAATTGGATGACATCTTCAAAAAAAGCTCTGAATCGATCTCAAAAAATCCTGTAAAGAAAGCTTCTTCGAAGGTTTGCATATATACACTTGGCAAAAACATAATTCGAGAGTAATATGCCATCATTGTTGGGCGGCTAGGCATGACTGAGAGATCAAAAATGAGGATCTCTGTTCCCTGATTAATACCGATGAAGTTCAAAAAGGTGTAAGCCGCGTGCTTGAATACCTTCAAGACGGTGAGGATCATGCTAAGTATTTTGTTTGTCATTTTTACAGCTAAATCAGGTACTGTTGCATAATTCTGTAGCCAAAATTCTATGGTTTTGACCATATACTCCTCCGTTGGTAAGTAGTTATGGGGCGGCCTCGGAAGCATGGGATAATTGAGCCACTGCTTATTGATAGTGCCGCTTCTTTGTAAATCCAAAAATTCCCTGGTATCCCTTCTGCGTGGTAGTGGACAAAATGAAGGGTTTACCTGGAATGCATATGGCGCTGCTTGCCAATGCACTCGTAGTGTGGGATGTTTCTCCAAAAATTTTCGCCACCACACTGGTTGCGCAGCTTCAAACTCTACTTGAGTGTATGCGAATGTATCATGTTTGAAATTTAGCTGCTCATCTGGACTCTTCCTTGTAATCTTTATTATGTAGTGTCTGGTCTTTTCTTTCAAGAGTCCATAGGGAATATTGAAGGGCTTCATGATTTTGTCCAGGTCCTTGCCTTTGATCTTGGCCTCTTTCATGACTTTTACCACTTCATTTTCAAAATTTTCTGTTAATCGGGACACCACTAGTGCCCGTTCCTTCTGACTTATTTCTCTACCTCGTCAGTAGGATTTTCCTTTATTGGCTCTACTGGTGTCCCGATTGGTGCTTTTTCTTTCATCTGAGTCGTCAATTGTTCTATGCATTCATCTTTCTCTTTTACCTTTTGCATGGCTTCCCTGAGTGTTTCTTTAGTGGCCAGCAATTCTTTACCTATTTCAGCTACGTGATCCATGTTTTCACTATAGCTTTGGACCAGTTTGGCATTCACCTTCTGTAATTGATGCTTCAGTTCACTGGTTTCATCGGTATATCTGCTCTTCCATTCCTCTATCTGGGCTTGTTCTTGCTTTAGCAGCTCTTCATATTTTAATATCTGATCTCGTAATTCTTGGTCTGTGGTTTCTGCGGGTTCCTGAGACACGATTGGTTGATCATATAATAAGGACTTCATTAACTCTTTATTTCTGTTGCGTAGGCTGTCATTCTCTTCCATATACAACTTGAGTTGTTGCTCTAATAGCATACTTCTCATTTTCATTTTCTCCTTCTCAGCCTCGCTTGCATCGAGTAATCTTTGCAACTCGGTTAGTTGTGTATGCAGCTGTTGATTCTGAGCGATGGATGCTTCATGTTGTGTCTTGATTGCCAGCGCCTCCGTGTCTTTGACTGCCAATTCTTTTTGTACTTCAATGAATTGGGCTGATAGCTGTTCACTCATGATTTGAAATTGATTCTTTTCTCTTCTTGCCTGATCATAGTCAGCATCTATTTCCATCAACTGGTGTTGAGTGTCCATGGCTGTTTGAATCATTTGCTTGACTACCGGCTTCAGCTGAGTAACATCCACATTAAGCCATGTTTTTGGTATGCTGGGTTCTTCCCGGGTATTGATGTCTTTACCCTGTGCGATATGTAATGATTGTCATGGGGCTGCCTAATCTGAAGCTGGATCCTTGGCTCAGCCCCCATGTCTTCTTTGTTTCCTTGAGGTGTGTCATCAGGCACCTCAACCACAGTTTGTTCTTTATTTGGTAGTCCCTCCATATCCTTACTCACTGGAGTTTGTTCGTCCCCTTTAATAGGTTGTTTTACCTGTGTAACACCTGTTGTATCTTCCTTGATGCTTATCTTTGTAGTGTCATTCAATTGAATGACATGCTCCGGTTCCACTGATTTTTCTACTCTTTTTTCCTCTTCTATATGACTTCCTGGCGTTACTTCTACTTGATCAAGCTCATTCCATTCTTCTTCTTGATTTTCTGTCCGTATCTCGGTATCCAAGGTATCTTTTTCAGGGCTGGAGTCTGTATTTGTACTGGAATCATCGATCCCTAGTTCTTTGTATCTTCCAACGTGTTTTGATGTTTTCTCTGGACTCCGTTGTTGTTTCTTTTGACTAGCCTGTCTATAATGATGACCTTGAATGTTTAAATTTACCTGCCCTTGCATATATTGATGTGTCTCTTCGAGGGCAGCAGACAGATCTCTCTTCGTGATTGGCACTTGTGCCGTCGTGATCTTCGGTAAGAGATGAGATCTCTTTGATTGTGGTGTAGCTTGGGCTTCCTCTTCCCTTAAACGCTTTGTACCCCTCATGGTTTTTTGTGTGCTAGTCCCAGCTTCGTCAACCACAATGACCGCTTTCTTTTTCTTAGGGACCGTAGCAGATTTTGCGTATCTTGCAAGCCCTTCTGAGGTTGGCATCTCTCTCAAACAACTTTTCATTTCTAGAGCTTCATATATCAGTAATGTGAGAGCGGAACTACCATTCAAAAACTTCTTCTGTCCCCACTTCTTTTGGGCTTCAAATAACCTTTCCTGAACATAGCTGGTTAAATTGATCTTGTTGCCTATTTGTCGCATGGCATGTGATAATAGTTGGACTACTATCTTCTGAGGAGCAGTGTATCTGTGCATACTGGGGAAACAAAAGTGCTGATGCACCAATCGCACAGCATCTTCTATGTCAATTCTGTTTATCTCCAAAAATGACCTCTTTTTTGGATCATGACATTCCTCTTTGACATTCGTACTTCCTGTTTGATTCCATCCAAAAGCTTTATTGATTAACTCATGTGTGAATTGGATGGTCTTCCAAGTCCCTACTTTATCCAATACTCGGGCTTCTGGGACTGATATCTTTGTTGCAGTCGGTTGCATAGTATTCATGACTTGTGCACATCTTTGAAAGTCTGGAACATAGATCGGCAATTTGAGAAATGCTGCTATGCCCGCTTGTGTCCACACATCTTCAATATGAGGTAATCCTTGTATTATTGTCTTGAAATCCTGTGACATGATTGGAAAGTAATGATCTGTATCCATAATTTTGATTGTGGCCATGAAGATGAGCTCTGCCACTGGTTGGTCATCACGAAACCAATGGCCTCTTGCTTTGGTTACTGATTCCAATGGAAGAAGCTGCACCTCTTCCTGCTGCGTAGTCTCTGAATCAGTTGATGCCATCTGCACTCAATATAGAGCATGAATTAGTTGCCATATCTTATCATAAATCCTCCTTTATTTGTTTGCCATAAGCTCGATATTGCTCCGAGTGGATGGTGTCGTCCCTTTCCAGTGGGTGTGAGAAAGGTAATACCTGGATTTTTCACATTTTCAAGTTTTATATATATATATATATATATATATATATATATATATATATATATATATATATATATATATATATATATATATTTATTTTTTCATCTGACAAGGGAAAACAGAAAAGTTAGTTTATAGCCGAAGCGATTATTATCATTTTTTGAAGTAATTTCCTGTATGTACAAGTGCTCTCCTATTTCCTGAGAGGAAAATGTGCTTGATTATCCTGAAATAGAAGAAGGATGTGCTGAATGCTTGGCCTTGTAATGTGGCCCTATTATGCATACTTTTGGTATTGACAATTCCATATGTGTGCAATTGGAAGTAGTTGGATGATACAAGCTGTTTGTTTTGTCTTTCGGTATCCAAATCTGTTCCCTTGTGTTGGGCCTTGTTGTATGTTGCCCACTTCCACTGAATGTGGCTCTTTTCTTCTCGTTGTATGTCTGTTTGACCTGATTTATAAGTCTCGGAATGGCTCGGGTGGCCATCACAGGCTCCTTCTTTCTCCAGTAACTCCTTTTTTGTGGTTGTTTTGCCTGTGGATTATATTGGTTCTTCCAGTGTTGAGGATCATGATTCCGACTTAGTTTCTTTGGAGCGCATGACTTAGGAATCCAGATTTGTGAACGATCTTGTTGAGCGGCTACAACTTTCGTTGGAATCCATATTGTAGCAGTTCGTCGATGACTTCGTTGCTCCGACTGAGTTGGTTTCCTCTTTGGTTGTTTGTTCTGATGTCGGTTGCGCTTCTGTCGTCGAAGATACTCCTCCACTTGATCTTTCTTTATCCACGCTTGGTTAGAGTATGGAATAGGGTATATTTTAATAGGTACAGGTTTTGAAGTACACAGGGGACTAGTCTCTTTTAGACCTTGTGTTTCACTGAGGTCAGTTTCAGATTGATTGACACTCTCATGACTTGCTATACTAGAAAATTGTGTGCAAGCAGAATTCAATGTGTCATCACATATAGTACTTGGCGAAGGTGTTTCTACAGTGCTAGTGATCCTACATTCAGGACTTTGTTCATTAGAATGAACTGTTTGCTCTATGCTCGCAGATTTAATTGGTCGTTCATCTAGCAAACTAAATACTTCACGATGTCCTATCCTGGCTAAGATGTATCCTAACGCCAATTGAATGGTCACCTCGTATTCGTAAATCCAGTCTTGTCCTAACACTATCTCCTCAAGTAAATCTTGATCATGACACACTAAGAGCTTTTGTTCCATAGTGTTGTTGCCAAGATGTAAGGGTAAGGTGATTTCACCTATGCATTGAGTGATCGTTCCTCCTATTCCTATCAATTGTGCCATTGATGGGCGTATTTCCTCATGGAATTTCTGGGTCAAAGAAAGTGTGATACAACTTACAGCGGCTCCTGTGTCAATGAGAGCATTCACCAAGTGGTACTCAGTTTTTCCTGCTCCCAAATTTAAATATGGTTGTGTTCTCTGCGATCCTAGGCTTTGAGTGGCTCTAAAATTAGCCATCGGGATGAGTTCTTCTCCTAATCGATATCTCTCATCTCGCTCTCTCATCCACTCTTTCCGTTTCTTTATTCTTTCCAATGCTTCTTGTCTCGCTTCCTCTCGTATCCTTTCCTCTTCTATGCGTCTGTTCTTGCCTTTGATTAATCGAGACATTGTTTCTTCGGTCAATGGTTCTAGGTATTTTTTTACTCTACATCCGCTGATATAGTTTGGTAATATGTCCCCATCCAAGGTTGCTAAGTTGATGGCTCCACTTGTAGATATTCGATTAATGATTAAGGGGCCATATCCTCTCTTCTGCAGCTTCTTAGCATGTTGTTTCAAGGTGTATACCAAAACTAAATCTCCTTCCTTCAAATTTTTCTCCTTAATGTGTGCATCAAAGTAGGCTTTCTGTCTTCGTTTAGCAGCATAAATGCCTGCTACTGCTTGTAACCTAGTTTCGTGAAGCTTTTCTATTTGATCCAATTGAGCTGATAGTTCATGTCCTGTCCACTCATAAGTAGTTGCTACTCTCAGAGTGGGAATTAAGAAATCAATTGGCAAAATAGCGTTCTGTCCATAGACTAAGTTAAAAGGCGTAGTGCCTATAGCTATTTTATAGGCTACTCGAAATGCCCATAAAGCATGATGTAACTGCTTATCCCAATCTGATCTACCATGGTTGACAATTTTGGTGAGAACGGTACACAAGATTTTATTAGAACTTTCGGCTTGCCCATTGGCTTGTGGGTGATAAGGAGCTGATTTCTTATGAATTACCAAGAATTCATTCAATAAAGCTTCTATCACTTCATTTACAAAGTGCGTGCCTCTATCACTCACAATTTCGATTGGTAGTCCAAATCTAGTGAAAATGTTCTCGAAGAGGAACTTGGCTGTTGTTCTTGCGTCATTTTTCTTGGTTGCTTTTGCTTCAACCCATTTGGTCAGATAGTCGGTGGCTACAATTATGTACTCAGCATGGGATCCTTTCGCTGGTGGACTGATAGGTCCTATGAAGTCTATTCCCCATTTCGTGAAAGCTCTGGCACTCATCATGGGTCTCAGTGGCATCTCATCTCTTCTAATTGGATATTTTGTTCGTTGACAAGTATCACAACGTTGTACATATGTTACCGTATCTTGATGTAGAGTTGGCCACCACATTCCCGCAAAGAGGATCATTTTTGCTGTTTTATCTGCGGAGAAGTGCCCTCCTGCAGCTCCTGTATGTGCCATCTCTAGAACAGAAAGATATTCGTTTTCGTGAATGCACATTCGTAACTGGTTATCTTTCCCTCGCTTAAAAAGTTGTTTTCCTATAATGGCATACTCCTTACTTTGTTCTACCAGTGCACGTTTCCTTGCCATAGTGGCTCCTTCGGGGTATTCCCTAGTTTTTAAGAACTTCACCAGAGGCATGCTCCATCCCGGTGCTACTGTGGAATAGCATAGAGTTGAGTTCTCTTCTGGATTTTGTTCTTGACAGATTTGGCATGCCGATACATAGTCATGTGAGTCTCTTTGCATGGTTGGCCAATATACGCCAAATCTCTTGAGTGTTTGCCACGTTCCATTTGCATTCAAATGAGTTTTCCATTGGTTTACATGTGCTTTCTGAAGCCACATTCCTTGTTCCTCTTCTTCCACACATCTCATTAACAATCCGCTTGAATCCTGGTGATACAAACTTCCTGCAATGATATGAAGGTTTTTAGACTTCCATAGATCTTGGGTTTGGTTTGGTGTGATCCCATCTTTAGGTCCATGTGTAAGTATGGGGATCAACTTTTCTGCCCATTGAGGACATACTTCCAGGTTAAAAAGGTACGTATCTAGCAGCTCATCTGGTACTCCTATGGGTGGTTCTCCATGGGTCATTCTTGATAAATGGTCTGCTCTTATGTGGGTATTTCCTTTCTTGACTACTACCTCAAAATCAAACTCCATTAGCAATAAAAACCATCGTACTAGTCTTCCTGTATTACACGGCTTGTTGACTAGGTACAGTAGGGCTTGATGATCAATGAAGAATTTGAATTTGTTTGCCAAAAGGTAATGTCTGAATTTTTTAACTACATACACCATTCCTAGGCCTTCTCTCTCCGTGGTAGTGTAATTGCGTTCTGCTTGATTTAGTTGTCTACTAGCGTAGGCTATAGGGTGGTCTAATTTTCCTGTGTCAGCAGGTTGCGCTAAGATGCAACCAATGGCAAACTTGGATGCATCCACATGAATGTGAAATGGTTTATTCCAGTTAGGGACTCGAAGGATTGGTGCTGAACTCAATCGATTCTTTAACTCATTGAAGGCTCCCTCGCATTCTTCAGTCCAATTAAATAAAGTCAATAATGCATAAAGAGGTCTAGCAATTATGGCGTACATGTGTATAAATCTTCGATAGTATCCACAATGTCCCATAAATGCTTGAACTTCTTTAGCAGTCTTTGGTCTTGGTAAATTTAAGATGACTTTAATTTTGTCTTCATCTGTTGAGATTCCATTCTTAGAGACGATATGTCCTAAGATTTTCCCTTGTCTAACCATGAAAACACATTTTTCAGGATTAAGGCATACTCTATATTGTCGACATTTGGCAAAAATCTTTCCTAGTTCAGGGATGTGCTCTGATCGTATAGCTGAATATGTACAAAGGTCATCCACGTATACCTCCATACTCTTTCTTAGGAATTCTTTGAACACATGACACATCAATCTTTGGAAGGTAGCTGGGGCATTAGTTAGACCAAAAGGCATAACTCTAAAGGCGTATACTCCCCATTCAGTTGCGAACGCTGTTTTATGTTGGTCCTCAGGAGCAATCGCTACCTGATTATACCCTGAAAAGCCGTCCAGAAAGCTATAGACTTCCTTTCCTGCCACCCTTTCCAAAAGATGATCTGTGATTGGTAAAGGATAACTATCCCTTATTGTCGCGGCATTTACTTTCTTTAAATTGATGCACACTCTTAACTTTCCATTCTTTTTCGGTACAACCACCAAAGGTGACACCCATTCCGTGTGCTCAATTTCATAGATGAATCCAGCATCTAGTAACTTGTCTATTTCCTCTTTTATCTTGGCTGAATACACATCATTGTAAGTATATGGTCTTTGTTTAGAAGGTTTGGCTTCGGATGTCATGGGGATTCTATGCGCACATATAGAAGGGTCGACCCCTTTCAAGTCCTTGTAGGTCCAAGCAAAGACATCCCGATATTCTCTTATGAGACGAATTAATTCTTGTTCTTCCTCTAATGAGACATCCTGTCCTATGTAGGTACATCGTTCTTCTCCTTCCTCCAACGTCACCACTATCTTCTTGGTTTGTTCTTTATTGTCATAAGCTATTCCTGGCTGTGCCTCTCTTTTAGGCATCTGAATAGCGATTTTTCTCTCCTCCACTTCATATTTTTTAAAGTGAGCTGGTACCTCAAATTGATCTTGGGGTGTATTTTCTTCATTTTCTGATTCTCTTTCAAATTCTAATTTTCCCTTCTGTGTGTGTTCCTGGTGTTTTCCATTGGCTGTGATGTTTATGTTGGTGGTATTATTCCCTAGATCCATCGGTTCGGGCTCCATTTCAATGCTCTCGTAGTCCTCCTTCCAGTCTTTCTCAATCACTTCTCCTTCTTCCGCCTCCTGAAGGACTACCACATACAGGCTCACGTCATAACCCTCCTCATCTATGCATTCATTCATGGTCACTACTTCTTCGTTTACACAGACATCGAGGGTCGCTAAAATTTCCATCCAACCGTGTGGTTCAAACTCTTCATCCGAAAATATTTGTGGCATATAAGCTGGATCTTGTACAGACCTTGCTACTCCTTGTTTCTGCTGCCATCCTTTTCTTCTCTCCTCTTCCTTCTTTGCAGCTTGGCATATCCATAGATGCGTGTCCTCGTTCATCCAAGATTGATCACTAGAACCCACACTATGAACTGATTGATCGTCTTCCTCCTTATGAATTTGATTCCATTGTAGAGGTGGAACATCTTGATAAGTGTATGTATGTAGGTTTATCCTAGTGGTGGTTCCTTCATGTTGTAGGTATACCGCATCTTTTCCCCAATCTTGTACGACCTTTAACTGCCTCATGAAAGGCCTTCCCAGGATCATTTCATAATTTCTTGGCCTTTCGAAGTGACATATTGCTAAAGTGTGTTCGAATTCCACTCCACATGTAGTGAAAATTACTCGTTCCAATAATCCTAAAGGTCTTTCTGTATGTTCGTCTGCCATTTGTATTTTCATGCGTGTTGGTCTTAATGCTGGTTTTCCCCATTTCTCCCAAATTTCTTTGGTAGCAATACCAACACCAGCTCCCGAATCTAAAATGGCTTTAGTAGTGTATCCCATATAAGTAATTGGAAGGCAGGTATTTCCTTCATCTCCCTCACTAAAGTCTCCTACCTTATCCACTGGAATTCTCACCGTGTTGACTTCGTCTGCTATTTCTTTCTCTTCATCTTTGACCTCCCATTGGTTGATTAATTTCTCCTTCAAATGTGGTTTTACCTTCAACAGTTCTTCGAATGTTAGGGTACAAGGAATCTTTACCTTTCTAAGACGTTGTATGACCTCCGAAGTTTGGACTGACGGGTTCGTTTCTCGTTTCCTCATTGAGGGAATACAATACAATTCCGAATTGTGTTCGTATTCCCCGGTATAATTGGCCAGTTCATTTACATCCTCGTCTCCTTGGTTACTTGCATCCATCGGTAAAATTCCTTCTGAATTTAGTTCAGGCATTGAACCCTCTAGTTCATTTTCTGCTTCTAATTCTTCAAAGGGTGGTTCAATTCCTTCCACTTTCTTCCATTTGTCCTCTTGAACTCGTGCCCATAGATCTTTAGTCCACTCTCCTTCTACCTCGGGGACTATGGATTCTTCCCTTCTTTCAATACCACATTCGTCGTTCTGTGTTCTACTCACTTCAAGCTTTTCATGAATGTTTACACACTCTTGGAATTTTTCTTCAAAAATTCGGGTATTGGGTAAAGGCGATGCAGGTTTTTCTAAGGTCTGTTGTGCAACTTCTATCAATCTTTTGCAGATCTCCAGTCTTTCTTTTTCTAAGTCGCCTCTTGGGTATTCTCTCTCATGTTGTTCTATGGTAGGTCCGGCTCTTATTCGTGCCTTGTATGCCTGAATCCACATGGCTAATTCTTCAGGCATAGGGTCTGCTAACACGGATCCTACTTCCTCTTTTCTGTACTGTTCATTTTTGTTTCCTTCTTCCCTCTTAGGTTCTTCTTTTGGTTTTTGTTTGTTTTCCTCCCTTTCCTTTTTCTGCAATAACTTCTTTTCTTTTATTTTATCTCTTCGGTACTTCCATCTCTGGGACCTTTTACTTGCAATACTTTTCTCTGGCTCTTCTGAGTCTTCAACTCTTTGAGGGATGGGTGTGTTCACCTCCCTGTTATGTTGGTTGTCCTCTTCTGTTTTTTCAGGGGTCTCTCTGGCTTTGGCTCTCGTTATTGCTTTCAATGGTACCGTGTACTCTTTATCACTCCCTGATGATTCAATTACTTCTATTACATTGATTTGCACGTTGGATGTAATTTTGTTAGGATTCTTGGGGCAGTCTCTGAAAAGGTGTTCCTTACCACAATCACTACAGTAGCCTTCCCAGACTTGTTGTGGTGGTGGTGGGTTTGGCAATGTGCATTCTCTGATGTAATGATCACCTCCACATCGGTAGCATGGTCCTGTGGGTACAGGCGGTCTGTTCATGGGTCGGGGTGGTATGGTCGCTCTAGGAGTCGTGTACATTAATGGCACATAGTCCTGCTCATATCCGTATGGACTTTCTGGTGCTTCCATGCCATAGGCGTATGGTTCATACAGTTGTCCATATTCTAGCATAGAACTTTCATAATTAGGATATGCACCTTGACTATGGTCATAACATGAGTCATACGGTTCATTACTAGTCAAAGGTGTGGCTGGCACTATGGCTCTCTCTAGGTTTTCTTCAGGTTGGGCTATCTTGACTGGGACAACGTTCTGAGGATGGGGTGGTTGTTGTCCTAGTACTGGCTGTGGTTGGGCGTATCCTTGATATGCATATGGTCGTGGTGCTGGTGCCTGCGGCTGATAAGAAGAATACCTAAAAGCTTCACCTCCCTGGTGATTCTGAGGGTATCCGTACGGTCTCATGTATTGTTGTGCAGGTCTTGCTTGCCTATTGTAGGGACAATTTTCGGTGCTATGATTCATGTATTTTTGTTCCACACTGCAATATTGTAGAGGTCCTGGGACAGTGGCTCTATTATAACCATAAGCTGGTGGTGGGACTACTCCCCTAGTACACAGGTGAGAAGGATGATCACCTCCGCAATGCATACACCTTCTGAGCATGGGAACTCTCATTGGGTTATTGGGGTAGTTCCTCTGTCCTTGAACGTTCAACTTTTTCGCTACCAGATCGGCTATTTCCTCTACATTGTTTCTTGGAATTGATGAGTTACTGGCCGAGTCTTCACTTTTCAGGCTTCCTTGAGGTATTTTCAGGTCTTCTGCTAGGTTATCTTCTAAATCTATGCATTCCTTCATGCATTCTTGCAAAGTCTGAACCCTTTTCACATACACCAATGATCTCAAGGATCCGTTCAATAATCCTTCCAAAAACAATGACACCATTTTATTTTGTGTTGGTCTCTCTTCCACTGGGCATCTGTCTACATATTGTTTGAATCTTCTGGCAGCCAATCTCACTGACTCGGTAGGGACTTGCTTGAAGCTATGGATCAATGATGAAGAATTGTTTTTAATTCCTGATTTAGTGAATTCCTCAATCATTTCTTGGTATACTTGCTCCATGTTCTGAAAGGTATTAGGGTCCAATGGCTGAAACCATGCTAATGCTGTGTCTGACAATGTAAGACCAAAGGACTCATATTGAATCAAAAAGTCTTCTACCTGTTCGGCTCTGATTACTTGTTTAAATTCTGCTATATGATTGTAAGGTTCACTAGAGCCGTCATAGTGATTTCTCATGCATTTGGCGACTTGGATTGGCCTTAGTCGTCTTCCTGCTTCGGGTGGTCTAGGCATCACTAGGAAAATAGGTCTTCCTATTGGTATGCCTGGTCCTCTTACTACCGGTGGTCTGATTGGAGCATGATCTCCATGTCTTGGATCAATAGTTGGCTGAGGTCGGTAGTTAGGGTTATTTGCAGGATTTGCGAACGGTACAGGAGGTCTGAAGGGGATTTGAGTTTGTTGTGTTTGTTGTGTTTGGCCTGACTGCAGGTATGACTCATTATGGGAAGTTCCCAGTGGGTTTCTTGATGTAGTGGCTTGGTCCTTATGAGGGAACACTGGGATGTTTTGGTATCTCAACTCAGTTCTTTCCGCTTCTGTCACGGGCCAATATCTTCTCTGATTTTTATCCAGATATGTGATGATGGTGGAGAAATCAGGATCTTGCAACTCATAGATGGTGACCGGGTTAGGAGCAGCTTCCCAAATTGAGGAATGTGCTCTAAGGAGATGTTCCATCCCATTGATCAAATACACATCCATTAAGGTGTCATCCTGGGGAATCAGGTCTCCTCTCCATATCCTAGCTACCTTAGATCTCCCTCTAGGTGTGGTTACTTGCTCTTCGTTCCCTCCTCCATTTAAGTTTGAAGTATTATTTTATTCACCAATTTCATTGATGTTTTCTGGGTGTTCTGTGACAACATATTGGATGTCTCTTTTGTCCATGTACAGTCCTCCTACGTATTTGACTGCTGGTCTAGGCACTATGTAAGCCTCTGACGCTTTCTTTAACCTGGCCACAGATCTGTTTAGACCATCCAGATAAATGGGGACCTCATTGTGGTTTGTGCTCACATACTCCAAGAAGGTTCTGTACTCTCCCTCAATGATCGACATCATGCCAATCATGGGTACTGTGTTCTGCATATCCTCTGAAGCCATGGGAATTTCTTCCTCTGACTCACTGGAGGTTTCAGAATAATGTGAACGGTTACTAGGCTCTGCTACACTACCTACAGAAGAAATTACACTTCTTCGGCTTCCTAGGGTTCTTCCGGATCTCAGGTTCATCCACTTCAAAATTCTGATCAGTCTTTGCTACCCTTGGGCCTTTGGCACTCTTAACTACCGATCAAAATTTACAGAAGAGTTTGGCAAGGAAAAGACTGAGAAAGAATTTCTTCCAAATCACGATACTTGACTCCCAAATCTCACGATACACGATCTCTGGCTAAAACGATCTTTGATCTGAAACGATACACGATACTTGGAGATAGGCGATACACGATCTCTGAACTGGAACGATCGACGATACACGATACTTGGTTTGAAACGATACTTCTTACAGACGATACTTGACTCCAACGATACACGACATTTGAGGTCCACGATACACGATCTTCGGACAAAACGATACACGATCTTTAGCAAGTATTGCGATCTCTGAAGTCCAGGCGATACACGATACTTGAGCCAAACGATACGCGATCTCTGAGCTGAAACGATCGAGGATACACGATATTTGGTAAGTATCGCGATCTCTGATAAGCGATACGCGATACTTGATCCAAACGATACGTGATCTCTCACGATACTTGACTACCACGATACTTAAGACAAACGATCGCTAGGAAAACGATACACGATACTTGCCCGGTATCGCGATCTTTGTCCCAACGATACTTCGCAAGTATCGCGACCGGCACGAAACGATACACGATCAACGATACACGATAGACGATCGCTGGCAAAAACGATCTCTGGCCAAGTATCGCGATCGGTATGAAACGATACACGATCGACGGGAAATATCACGATACTCGACCACAGGGGCAAAACGATACTTGATAAGTATCGCGATACTCAACCGCGGGAGCAAAACGATACTTGACCCTTAGATAACTTTTAAGAAAGATTTTTTGAGTTTTGTTTTGATTCCCTTGCTTCCCTACCTCCTCTCTCCTCTCCTCACTCTCTGTATCAAACAAATCACACTTTTTACCCCCTGAACACCTCAGACGATACCTGACGCAGATCGTTTGGTTCTAGCAACTGGATTCAAATGATAAATGTGAGCAACTGTGAATGTGCTTACCTCAAGCTCTTTCTCTCAACACTTTAATCACACCTCAATCGCTCTGCGCAGCTCACACGACTCGGTCCACAGCTCACGATACTCGACAGGGATTCTACACGATACTTGCTCAAAAGCACAAGTCACTTGCAAAATGAATTTTTGGCTTTTATAGTTGGGATTTTCTTGCTTACAAAAAGGAAATTTTTCTGAACAAGACTAAACTCTACCCTAATGACTTGGTCTACTCTCTAACTACTCCTACTCTCCTCTTACTACTCACTTCCCTAAACTATCAACTCACTACACACACTCCAAGAATGAGAAGTAGCAAGTGCGGCTGAAAATGACTTACCAAAGAAGAGAAAATTTCCACTCCTTCACGTACTTCAATACAAAAAGCTACTTACCATCACACGAATGCCTCGGTTGATTCGTCACTCCCCGGCAACGGCGCCAAAAAGTGTGTTGACCTAAGCATCAACTTAGGGACTTGCGCAGAAAGAGACTATACCTCAATCCCCTCTCAAGTGCATATAGTGGGGATACACGCTTTTAATTATCAATCCAAAGAGTATGCGAACCCTAACCGAGTGTATGAGGACATGCAATCATGTAATGATCAATGCAAATGAACTACTCAAAGAGTGTAAATGTGACAAAGACTTATCCAAACAAGCTTCAACTGTTGGTTATGGCGAAACGATACTTGGTGCAGCAGCCATCGGTATTTTGGACTTTTCTCCCAGCTCCGAGCTCCAAATATAGCAATTAGCATATGCGTTTCGAAGCTCTCGAGAAGACGCATCCAATGGCAGTAGTTTCACACAATTCTGACACTCCTACCTCAAGTTATGTGCAAAATACTGAGTCGCGGGAAATACTTTCCTGCACTTAAGCACTTCCTACACCTCACACACACCTTACCTACAGCTAACAATAGCTCTCATGGATAGACAACACTCACAAGCACTCTTTCCAAGCAATACACATGCATACAAGCTCACGGAGAAGAAGATAAGGAGCGAAGAAGACACAAATTCGAATTTCTGTGCTCTCTATTCTCACAATGGCAAAAAGTCCTTTACAAAGAGTCACATTTGACTTATACTAGTTCCCTAAAAATGGTCCTTTCACACAAGAGACCGGCACTTTATTCACTAAAAGACTAATTTCCTACTATTTTACATGGGTAAATCTCTACTCTTCTATGGGGATGCATCTAGAGGACTCCTCTAGTGCATTTACAACGGGAAATATATTACAAGAATGATTATGATACAAAAATATGATGTCCAAATCGGAAAAATTTTGGGGCCCGTCTTTTTCTCTGCTTTGTGCTCCTTTTTAGCTCTGCAACAGTACCTCATGTATATCTTGGTTGAGCAAGAAGCAGCCTATTGTGGCCACTTCCAGTTGTGAGGCTGAGTATAGGGCAGCTTTCACAACGACTATTGAGTGTGTGTGGCTCAGACGCCTTATGGCTAATTTGGGTGTTGGCCAGTCTTCTACCACCACCATCTTCATTGACAGTCAGAGCGCATTGGCAGTTGCGAGGAACCTTGTGTTCCATGCTCGCACTAAGCACATTGAGGTGCATTATCACTATGTCAGGGAGAGGTTCTCTGCTGGGGAGATCAGCTTGGCATATGTGCCCATGCAGGAGAACATTGCAGACCTTTTCACGAAGGCTCTGCCTAGGGAGAAGTTTGAAGCTTTCCGCAAAGCTTTGGGCTTACTTCCTTTTGTGGAGTGATTTCCACATAGCTTGGCACTTCCTTATACATGAGTGCCAGCTCCTTGTTCACCGCATCACTCCCACGGGGGATTTGTTGATATATTTAGGTAGTGATGTGTGTGAACACACTAGGACCGCCGGGGCACTTTTTTTCCCTCTCTAGGAGGTTTTTTTCCCTCGGCTTGTATATCCGCCTATTGCCCTAATGGGCTACTAATCTTTGTACATTCTCGAGAAATACATTCAGTATTGTGTGTTTGTGCTCCAAGCTTCTTCTTCCTTGTGTTGTTCGTGTGCTTCCGCAGACGTCTATCTCCAACATAGACCCCCACTAAGAAGGATGGAGAATTAGCCATAGTTTATGAACCCCAGAATGGGTGCATCTAAATTTAGCAATGAAAAGTATGAAGATGCAGATAGTCATGCGGGGAAGTTTCAGACACATTGGACTATGAGTGGGTTTGAAAACTTATATGTAAACAATATAAAAAAGGAGAATTTTGTATCTACATTTTAGGTTAAAGCAATGCCAGAGTGATTCATGTAGTATGGCATGATTGTTTTTAATAATTATGATAGCTTAAAAAAAAGGTTTCTATTAGGATTTAGAGAAGAAAAGACCCATGATGATTTGTAGAAATTAAGGAAGATCAAGCAAGATGATTTGCTAATAGAAGACTATGCACAACAGTCTTAGAATTTGCGTAACAAATTGCAATAGGCAAAGAGACCCTCATGGGAGTAAACTGGGGATTATTTTTGTCACCCATTGAGGTGCAACCTATAAGGTCTTGTTGTAGGATATCTGCAATTAGCTAACGAGCATAGTTCATGGATTTGGTTGAGTTGTGAGAGTTGAGCATAGGTTTGGCCTAATTAGAAGAAAGAAGGAAAAGAAGAAAAAGAATAAGGATAATTCAAAATGCGAGGATACAAATTCCAATGATTTCGATGAGGACACTCATTCTTCCACCTAGAGTACCAAAAGAATTGTGATCCTAAAATAGAGGATGAGGAAGATAATTGGAGTTCTAAAAGCAAGAGTCATAAGCACAAAAGGCATGTCAAAGAGAAAAGGGAGGAAAAAGTGGAAAAAAAATAAATTCAAGGAATTGGGTAGTTTTTCTAACCCTACAGAAATTAACAATCTTATTTTGGAGGAATTGAATGTAGTACGATACCCAATGCCACAACAAAAATAGTCTTATTTTTAGGTGTGCTAATGGATGGGGCATGCATATGAAGATATTTCTATAATACTTATTACAGGGGGGCTCAAGCACCTTTATTTTGGCCAGCATGAATGCCCAAGTGAAGATGTTGACAACATAGGCTGCTCCCTCAAGCAATCAACAATGAGGAAGATGTCGAGGAGCACAACATAATACGTGGAATCCATCACAATAGTTTCAAGGGTAGGTTTTGGATAATATAGCCTATTAGCATTGTGGATTGATGGGGCATCATCTAGGTCCATCTTGTGAATTATGGTGCAAACATTACCTAGAGTAG
Organism: Ceratopteris richardii; assembly: GCA_020310875.1. Classification (NCBI taxonomy): domain Eukaryota; kingdom Viridiplantae; phylum Streptophyta; class Polypodiopsida; order Polypodiales; family Pteridaceae; genus Ceratopteris; species Ceratopteris richardii. Next base: position 87,514,759 of record CM035417.1, on the reverse strand, counting down.
GGAATTCATATTCATAATCCATTACCCAAGACTTCTAGATCCAACATGACTAAAGACCTAAAGATGAAAGCACCGGAATAGATAAACATGATAATCATTGAACAATGGGAATCAAGTAAGGTGGAAGAAGGAAAAGATCAATGTGAATGCACTACCTATTGCATGAACTATAAAGCACAAAGATTATTGTCCATATGTTGGGCCAAGGCTAAGGTTAAAACCAAGAATGTGGTTAGGGAAACCAATTCGGATGATTAACTAGACTTGGATGTGTAGGAACAAGTGATATAGGAAGCATTGATTAAATTAGTAGACAACACAACATCTACACATCTAGTAGCATTAAAGCTAATTTAAGAAAAGCAATAGGGAAAGCTTGTCCCATAGGTTAGAATATGGATAGGATATGATTGGAGGACTTTTTGATGCATTATATGATGTGGTAGTGGAGCACCACTTTCTCTAAAGGTGGGATAGTTATTAGCTTTAGCTCTAGGATGGGATAGACAATTGTTGCAAAGATTATCCAAACAAGGGTAGGACATACCTAGGACAAGCAATCAGGGTACTAAATCATCACATGTGGCAGAAATGCAGATTTGTGAAGAATTACTAGTGGATGTTGATTACTAGGTACCCATGATTGTCATTACAATTGGGAACTTGCAACTTCATGATGTGTTGTTGGATGGGGGTTCAAGAGTGAATATACTTCTAGAATTATTATGTATCAAGTTCAAGCTTATGGTGTGAGCCCCTACTACTTTCTAATTCAAAATGATAGACCAAGATGAGTGTAGCCTTTGGGGATTTTACAAAATCAATTGATTTATGTTGCAAGGTTATGTTTTTTATGCGAAATTTGTAATCCTCATGTTGTGAGAAGTGGCATGTTCATATCTGTTTGGTCGATACTGTACTTCAGTGAATTACAACACCAAATTTTCAAAGGAATAGGATTGAGAACATGGATTATGGCTGTAATGCTACACTAACAACATTTGTTTACGTTCTTGATTTAAACTGTATCACACAACACTTCTAGGGTACTAGCACTGCATATACTGAAAGACTTTGTACTCATAGATAGACTTCATAAAGAAAATGATCTCGATAAGAACATTACTCTTTAATTAATCAGACCGCTAGTACATCCTTTTGGAATACAATATGGTTGTATCTCACAGTGCAGAACTGCATCTATCGGATCCTTCTAGACTACAATGCTCCTTAGTGTCTTCACCACTAGACTATGTTCTTTTCCGCACACTAAATCACAATGAACCACCACTTTTCCTCGTAACCTTTGCACCATTTCACACTTCGAAATATATAATCAACACTTAGGAATTACAAACTCCAAAAAATCTTGTGATCTCCGTAAGAATACTATTTTCTCATTACATAGAAAATACATTTTACAAATAATGTGGTCATCCACACCAGCTGCTAACACTGGCACGCACGGTGGATCCGAACCCACTGTTTACAAAGTGAGATATTACAAATCATCATCATGGTTCTGCATTTTTGGAAACGTTATTCTTTCTATATCATAGCACAAGTCATTAAACATCTCTCCTATATTTTTTTCTGCCAGCTTGATCTTTGCTTCAAAAAATTCCTTTGGATCTAATTCTGGTATTTTCTTTTGAAACCTTTCTAATAAATTATCAAAATCTATGGTTACATCAGATAATTTATTTATATATCCTTCTCTTAATTTCTTCACTTCATCTAACTTGGTTTTGTAAGTTAATTTCAAAATTGAAGCATCTTTGTTTAATTGTTCCACCTTTGCTTCTTTATCTTCCAAAACTATGTTTGCATCTGCACATTGTTGCTTCCATTGATCGAACTGTCTTTCCAGCTCTAGGATTCAAACTAACTGTGCAGACACTTTATCATATTGTTCTTGGACAATGCGGAGTTGTTCTTCAATAGCTCTAAACTCTAAATTCTTTATCACCAATCTCTCCTCTATTTTCTTAATTCAAATACTTTGCCTTTTGATTTCTCCACTTTGCTCCTTCACTTTTGTCCTAAACTTTTGAGTCTCTTGCTCTGACTTTTGTAGTTTAGCCGCTAGTTCTTTGTTAGTCTTCTTCAACTTCTAATGTGCCTTTTGGGTTTGTCCTACTTCAGCTTGAAGTCTAGCTATGATCTTCAATTTTTCTTCAATAGTGACCTTTAGTGTATTATTCTCTGCTACAGCTCCATTTAGCTCGTCCATCATCTATTCCTAAATTGCACTATCTCTTCTTGCACTCTCTATTCTAGCTTGTTCGAAAATGACCCTGAGTCAGTTGATTTCCTCGATCATGCCCATCTTCTCAATCATCCACTTATCTTTTTCCACAATCATAACATTATATTTTCTCTGAAATTCTTCCAAGTTAGCGGCACTCCATTGTATTCCTCTAGCTAGATCGCCGAGAAGCTCAAGATGAACCTTTTCATTATTATACATCCAAGGATAAATGTAATCACTACACTTTACAGGTAATAGCTTAACTTTACCATCATTCTATTTCCACCTATCATTTAGTTCACAAGAAGTAAATATGTGTAATACCAGAATCTTTTGAGATGTTTCCCCTGAACGATCCCCTTGTTCATGTTAATGTTGCCTGCATCTTTCTTCCTCTATAGCTATTTTTTCCCTTTCTTCCCCTTCTCTTCTCTGAGATTCTTCTTCTTCTTGCTGCTTTCTTCTTTCTTCTTCCATTCGTTCCATTGCTGCCTCTTTCTCTCTTACCTTCCTCTCAGCATCCTCTGTGGCCTTCTGTTGGAACTGAAGGACTCACAAGGCAAGGAAGCTTACGAAGAGAGTCAGAGAGAAGAGAAAGCACAAGCAAACAGAGCAGTCAACGACGATCTGGCAAGTAGGCCAATATTTTTTCAGGACATTAACACATATCAAAGACGTGGACACACAAGGAGAAGGAGCAAGTAGGGAGCTCCAGGAAATGTATGTCAACATATTAATAGAAAACCCCTACAAAAATAGTGATTTTCATCACTAAAAACCATTGTAAATACCATTTCATATTTTTGTAGCTCCATTTTGTGCAAGCCAAGGAGTCCTTGAGCTTGAGGAGCTGTAGAAGTATCTACCTGTCAGTTTTCACATTTTTTAGACTTCGTTTGAACCTTCGAATAGGGTAGAGAACCTAATTTTTAACTAGGCCGGACACTAGGTCTGGACAAGGCCAAAACCTAGTCAAAAACTATAAATAGAGCTAGAGAGCTCATTTTTGAGGTTAGCTTGTAATAGTTTTGAACTTGTATGAGCTTTTTGAAAGTAATCTAAGAACTCCATTGCTTCTCACTCTTTGTCTTGCCGTGTGTGCACGTGTGTGTGTGTATGTGTGTGCATGTTTGTGTGCGTCTCACTCACGCACTTGTGCCTTCACTTGCTCGAGGTCTTCATACCATCCTCACGTCTTCCCGGATTGACATTAAAGGAGGTGCTACTCATCACTGAGCTACACCAAATTTTGGCGCCGTTGCCGGGGATCGAGCTTTGAGGACAAGCGTGTGATGGTAAGACGTAGAGTTGAGGCGTTGGAGTCATAGGTATTTTCTCCACCTTATCTATTTTCATGTGTCTTCTTCATCATCGTCATCATCACCATCTCCCACCTCCATCTCCATCATCGCGAAAATTTTCAGTTTTGATCATATCACCTTCTCCCTTCCATTTCCCTCATTCCACTTGTGAGAGAGAGCGAACTGTTGTGTGCTGTTTTTGCCTGTTTCTTGAGTTTCCTGTAGGTTTTGACTGTTTCATCACCACCAGCACGCTGCGCAGGTACGAAAATGTGTAGAACTGTCTCTGTGTCGCAAGCCTCTGTCGATCGCGATTGACAGAAAATCTCACCTTTTGGTAAAACTAAGTGCACCACAGTAGACTAGAGGCCTTGCACATCACAAATCCATAAAAATTTCTAAAAAATTTGCATTTTTTTAGTCCATCGTGATTGATAGTATCAATTGCGATTGACACTGTCCATCGCGATGGACATCCAGTCAATCGCGACTGACAGACCCTGACGGATACGTGTCCATTGCGACGGACACCCCTGTCCATCGCGACCGACAGAAAAATCGCGATTGATACCCCATTTTGATGAGAATCTTGACCATCGCGACGTATAGAGCCCCGATCAACACATAAACATAGAAAAAACCCGAAATTTCAGTCCATCGCGACTGACAGCAGTCCATCCCGACTGACAGTAGTCCATCGCGACCAACAGCAGTCCATCGCGACCGACAGCAGTCCATCGCGACCGATAGCAGTCCATCGCAACCGGCAGCAGTCCATCGCGACCGACACCCCCTGTCCATCGCGATTGACACCCATCAATCGCGATTGACACGTGTCCATCGCGACTGACAGGCCACGACGGACAGCCCTGTCCATCGCGATTGACAGCCCAGTCGATCGCGATTGACAGCCATTTTCGGCCATTTTTTAGGGTTTATTAAATTGAGGAATTTGGCTAATTTTGGGCATAACTATTGGGCTATAGGACATATAGGGAGGCTATAAACAAGCAATTTGAGGAAACCCTGTTGACCTGTTAGCCTGTTTGAACCCTGTTTTAATCCCTGAAGCCTGAACTGACATAACTTTCTCATACGAAATCCGTTTGCTGTGATTCTTGTTTTGTTGGAAAGCTCGTGGGGAGTACTGAGGGATCCTTGGGATTGTTTTCCATAAAGGCAAAGGATAATTTGGTCTATGAGTTACATGCATGAAAGTGTTCTATTGTGTCATTTGAATCTAAGTCTTGAGCTAACCGTGGGACTTTTACAGGTCCAGCAAGAGCACTTGAGGGCATTCAAGCAAGAGTAAGTGCAAGCTTGGGAACACGCGTCCTGGGCACACAAGGGCAACAACACAAGGAAAGAAACTCAAGGTCGGAAAATCCTCAACACCCTCTATCAATTCGTAGCTTAGGCTAAGTGCGGGAAGTGCTAGGAGTAAGTCAGGGCAACGATAGGCATCAATCAAGTTGAAGACTACCTATGCACTCAAGTTCAAGATTAAACATAATCTCTTCGTGATGCGATAACCTTAAAGGAAAGAATCTAACATGGAACGATCAACTTACAGTGCGAAAATTAACTCAAATATTCCTAACGACGTGATTTCTGACAAGAGCATAAACACGATAACCACTAAAAAGAATCAAGTAACTGATACAAAAAGAACTCAGCAACGAGGTTGTACTTGGGCAAGTTTGGGCTATTCAATTAGGCTTATGAACCTTAGATCAGGGCGACATCTAGGGAGAGATAGACAAAGTCTTAGGTCTTCAGAGGCTAGTGTCAACCACACTGCTAGGTCTTGGGCCCAGCAGTTGAGCCATCACTCATACTACCCTAGCTCTGAGACTAGTGAATCAGAGATGTCTCAAGGCATGGACAGACCTACGGGAAGTTCAGGAGTGCCATACTTGCACAGGGTAGAAGGCCCTTACAAAACGCAGCTGGAATACCTTAGGACCAACCGATTAGGTGCTAGCATCTACGAGGACGGCCTAGGAAGATCTGTAGTACAGATTAAAAATCCTGACCAATCCATTGGACTAGAGCGCCCAGCTGTCAAGTTTGAAAACGGAGCATACTTAGACAAGGAAGGGACAATATATGTAGTCACCAGTCATCCAGATAGGACTGATGAATTTGGGAATGTGGTCCCAGAAACGGACTTAGGTGACCTAGAGCAAGGAAACATGGGCGAAGAACCTAGGACCCCTCGAGGGAAATCTGTTCTTACTAGAATCCTCAATCCCAAGTGGGTTCCCCAGGACAACAAGAGCATAGATCTGCTTCTGAACCGAGAGACTGACGAAGCCTTTTGGAGATATAAATCTGATCGGCCAATTGATATAGGAACAATCATGATCTATGAGTTTAAAGATCCAGATAGCCCAGGCAGAGTGACCTACCTAGATCATGCTTCAGAAAGGATCTTTGTGGTTACAGAACATGATAGGCATGCTTACACTCGGATGGGTGAGTTTATTTTCCCCCAACCAAAATCTAACGTGTCCTTTGGCCACCCGGGAGCTGGTACCTCCCAGGCTCATGGAGTTCAGAGAGACATAAAGAGAGACAGACCTGAGGTAAGCTTTACCAACTCCTTGGGAAGAGGAAGAACGAGGACGGAAACAAATAGAATGGAACCTGAGGGACATAGAGCCCCAGGGAACCGAAGGAATGCGAATGAATTCCCTCCACCAAGACCGAGAGAGCACACGAGGACCCTGAGACCGACCCAACTAGTTAAGTCCATGAAAAACTACTTCGATGGCATTGGAGATCCCTACGATCATGTGGCTGAGTTCAGGCAAGTCTTGAGAGTTGAACAAGTGGAGGATCTCTTCACGCAGTTCAATGCCTTTGGTCTAACCCTGAGGAACACATCCCTTACGTGGTTTCAACCATTGAATGAGAGACAATTCAGGAGTATAGACCAACTCCTAGAGGCTTTCATTGTTGAATTCTCTAAGAGTGGCATAAGACATAATACCTCCTCATTGATTCACAGCTTCAAGAAAACCCCTCAAGAGACTATGAGACTTGCAGGAAGAAGATTTAGGCAATATCTTGAAAGATGCCCTATTTTGGAGCTACCCACACCAGCTAAGCAAGTGGCCTTATTCTTGGATGGATTGTTAAGTACCAAATTGAGGTCATATGTGTATCTGAAGGACCCTAGGACTATAGAAGAGTGTGTACGCATGTGCATTGACATCGAGGATATCCTAGGGGAGGAGTTAGAGCTTTCCAAAATATACAAAGATTCAGATAGTGCCTCTAGCCTCTCTTCCACGCAGTCCACATCAATTGAGGAACTCGTTGAGAAAGTGGCACTAAAACTAGGTGTCTCTAGCAAACAAATCCCAAGGTTTGTCCCAGTAAAGAGGTGTTATACTTGCGATGGTGACCATATGGCAAACGTGTGTCCCATTACGGCTCAACCCCAAGTAAATCCGAGTAGTCAATATTGTACCATAGAACGGAGATACACAAATCACACAGCACAAGACTCTTCATACAATAAGCAAGCGATTAGGCAAACCTACCCTCAGCCATATCAACAGGGAAGATATCAGAAACAATATCCACCACAACAGTATGCTAGGCCCCAACAAACCTGCCAACCACAATATCAAGCCCAGCAAAGGCCTCAGCCTGTGTTAGCCCAACAACCTCCAGCTCCATCCAACGTGATCCCTGTAAAGTATGCAGTTGCAGAAGAAAACCTGAATAGGGCCATAGTGCAGTAACCCCATTACTATCAGAAAGTGACCCCAATGACCATAGTTTCGATTCTACACATGTTGATAGCCCCCAGGCCTACTACATGCAGTCTCCTGAACATGGTGAGTCCTACTATAGTGAAGAGCCAAATGAACCTAGTTGGGAGTCAGATTACACAAACGTCATGTATGCAAATCCTAACCCTAGACTTCAACCTAGGCAAGTAAGACCCCCATTCCCTAGAGGTCCATGCTACAGATGTCGGGGAGATCACCTCATTTGTGATTGCCCCATGCCTGCACCTACACAACCCCAATCAGTGACGATCCAGGGCTTTTGCCAAGAATGTGGAAAGGAGCATCTCTTACGAGACTGCCCTAGGAATCCTAATAATATGCCGAAGATCACTCCTATCAATGTCGTTGGGTTAGTTGTAGAATCCACAGGAAGTGTAACTTCCACTGCACCAGTGCAAGTGATTACTAGAGCTCAGGCATTGCAGCAAAACCAAGGGGTAGGCCAGGGAAAGAGCCTAGAGGCTACCGAAACTGAGAGCATAACCAAGAAGAGGACTAGAGCTTGGAGAGATAGTCGTGAAAGAATGAAAAGACAATGGGCAAAGAAAATGAGTGAACTTGAGGAAAGCCTAAGAGAAACTAAAGCTAGGATAACCGAACTCACAGCTCAAACTCCCTCTCACACTGCCCCACCTCCATCACCTCCACCATTCCCATCTCCATCCGAGCCGCCACCTTCCAACCCGCCTCACCTAATCCCACCACCCCCTAGAGTAGGATCAGTCCTAGCAGATCCCACTCCCGAGGACCTAAACATGATGCTTAAGGCATATCAGGCCAGAATCCAAGAAGGGCCAAACGTAACTGATCATGAAAAGTGTTACCCTAGAGCAGAACTAGAGCTAGAACGAACCAAAATTTGTGCTAAGATGGTGGAATTGGATCAGACCATGTTTGAAGCCAATCGCCTATTTAACATCTCTAGTTCAGCGAAGACACAATTGCACTTTGATGGACTGTTAAAAAGAATAGAGAAGCTAATTGCACAATCAGAAAAGGAACCCGCCTCTCAACACAAGGACAAGACAAGTGAAAGGGCAAGTCTTCCTGCCCAGGAAGCCTATGTGCCTAACTCTACGAAACCAGACACATCATCTTCTATGAATCGGTTCACACCAGAATTCCTACGAGAGATTCAAGAAGACAAATGGGCTAAGGAAAGTGAAGTCCCTCCTCCCATTGAACTTGTGGATGATGCACATGACCAATTCCCACAAGACATCCCATCCATTTATGAGGAGCAGGAGAGCACCCATTCTCAGGAAAGATTAGACTTTGAGTCTAACTCTCTACAAGAATTACCCCACTTCACAGGCCCATGGGAAGCTAAGTCTACTTGTATGAGAGCACCCACGGTCATGGTACGAAATGAGGACTCAGTCATACCTAGGAACACAGAAGTAGTGAAAAACACTAAAGTAGCGTGCAACCTCATCTTAGAAGAGCTACTCAAAGTAAGGCCAGAGCTATGGAAACATGTAGGCAAACAAGTACCAGAGATAGCAAAATCTCGTTCCCAGGTAGGATCCCAAAGAACAGTGCCAGAAATACCATTGGACAAGATAGGAGAAATGAGTGAGGGCAAAGAGGGAAACACATATCTTCCTATCACCCATCAAGAATACACCACCAAGGCCATTTTAGACTCAGGCGTAGGAGTTGCAATTGCTACCACTTCCCTATGGAAGCGTTGGGGCAAGCCAGCACTCAGGCCCACAAGGATGAAATTGCAAATGGCCGATGGTCACATAGAGAGACCCCTAGGGCTGTTAGAAGGAATAACTCTCACCACCTATGGTGTCGAGTTCAAGCATACATTTGCTATATGTGATTTTAGCAAAAATCATGCCTATGAGATGATTTTGGGAAGACCCTTTATGTGACAGTTGCAAGTGGTACAGGATTGGGGAACCAAATTCTTTGTACCTGCAGCACTTAGGTGTTACGACCAAAGTGAATCTCAAAGATTACTCTCATAGAGATGTCCCTCCTATCCAATGGAATCCCATCCATAGAGCCAAAGATGATACAGAATCGGTGCATTCCATAGGGTCAGGATCCTCATGGATGCATGAAGACACCCACTTATGGATGTGCAAAGTAGCAGTAGAAGAAGAGAAGAGAGAAGAAGCCAGAAAGATAGGTGCAAAAGAAACACATAGATCAATTCAAGACCTAGCCTATGCACTTGTAGTTTTTCCTGACGAGGAATTTGAACCCCATGGCTGGGCAGAAATTCTAGCAACAATGGATGTAGCCATCAATGAAGAACAATGGACACCTCACTGTGATGAAGATGGCTATGACATTTCAATCTTCTCCATAGAGCTGATCATGGGAGAGGCAGTGTTAGAAGAGTGTGAACCTAGCCCTGATGCATTTGAGGATGCGAGTGACTCCGATCTAGAGTCAATCATTATGGACCCACCTTTTGCATCAGATGAAGAATACTTCCATGAAGTAGAATTTCAACCCCAGAGGCATGGAGAGCTTACAAATGATGTAAGGCTAGCCACACGTAACTCCTAAGGAAGAAGGAAAGAAAAGAAAGAAGAGAGAAGTCACACGAGAAGAGGAAGAATCTTTGTTTGAGGTCCCAAAAAATTTTAAGAAGTATGAGATAGATGATAGGAGAGTCATGATCAGAATGCCTAAACGAGAGGCACAATCAGGAGAGGCCTATGATAACAAAGAAACCACCAAGAAAATAGTAGTAGCCATAGAAGAAGGAGAAGAGAGATGCACGTATATAGGACATGACCTGACGCAAGAAGAAGAGCGAGAATTGGTAGCCTTGCTAAGAGAATACAGAGATGTATTCGCTTGGAGTTACAAGGATTTGAAAGGTGTAGACCCTGACATATGCTCACACACTATCCCCATGACCTCAGATGCCAAGCCTTCTAAGCAAAAGCCATATACATATAATGATAATTATGCTGCCAAGATCAAAGAGGAGATAGATAGACTGGTTAAAGCTAGATTTATCTATGAAATTGAGCACACTGAGTGGGTATCCCCCATCGTAGTGGTGCCCAAGAAAAATGGAAAGATGTGTGTATGCATTAACTTGAAGAAGGTTAATGTAGCCACAATTCGAGATAACTATCCGCTTCCTATCACAGAACACCTCTTAGAAAGAGTAGCAGGCAAAGAAGTGTATAGCTTCCTTGATGGATTTTCGGGCTACAATCAAGTAACCATAGCTCCAGAAGATCAGCATAAGATGGCTTTTGCCACTGAGTGGGGCATATTTGCCTTTAGAGTAATGCCATTTGGGCTTACCAATGCACCAGCTACCTTCTAGAGGCTGATGTGCCATGTATTTAAAGAGTTCCTGAGGAAGAACTTAGAAGTCTATGTTGATGATCTTTGTGCTCATTCCAACATTAGACAAACCCATATTCCTGAACTCAGACAAATCTTTGACAAATGTAGAGAATATCAAGTCTGCCTAAACCTAGAAAAGTGCGTTTTTATGGTCAGGCAAGGCAAGATTCTAGGACACATAGTGTCAAAGAATGGCATATCCATTGATGAAGAGAAAGTGAGAGCCATAGCCGAGCTACCTAGGCCAAAGAACGTCAAGGAAGTACAGGCTTTCATGGGGCATTGTGGTTACTACCGCTGGTTCATTCACATGTATGCTGTCATTGCAAAGCCCATGTACGGACTTCTGACTAACTTTGAGTGGGTTGATGAATGTGAGAATTCCTTCAATGAGCTTAAACGGCGATTATGTTGAGCACCAATCTTAACCACACCATATTGGAATAAGCCTTTCCATGTTCATGTGGATGCATCCAATTATGCTATTGGGTGTGTACTCGCGCAACCTACTGGTGAAGGTAATATGGATCTTCCAATTGCCTATGCTAGTAGACAATTGAATGCAGCTGAACAAAATTATACCACTACTGAGAGAGAAGGACTAGGCATGGTATATGCAGTTAAAAAGTTTAGACAATACTTGCTTGCAAATAAGTTCAAATTTTTTACTGATCATCAGGCACTGTTGTACTTGGTAAACAAGCCCTGCAACACAGGTAGATTAGTAAGATGGTTTCTCTTACTAATGGAATACGACTTCGAGGTTGTGGTAAGGAAAAGTAGGACTCACTTGAGAGCAGACCATCTCTCTAGACTCACATCTGGAGAAGCCCCACAAGGAGTGTCAGATGACCTTCCTGATGCTTACTTGTTTAATTTGGAAGTGGTGATGCAGTGGGCTAAGCCATTAGTGCTAGTATTGACATACGGGCTTAAACACCCAATAATAAACACACATGATAGAGAGGTAGTAAAAGCCCAAAAGTATCACATCATGCCAGGAAGTATGTACAAGCACACGGATCAAGGGATCTTGGCTTGTTGTGTGGAAGAGGATGAGTACGCTAAATGGTTGCAATTAGCACATGTAGGTGCATTAGAGCAACACTACTCAAAGCAATGAACCCTACAGACACTAAGGAGACTCGGAGTGCATCGGCCGACTATGGAAGTAGATGTCCAAAAGTTGTGCAAGGAATGCCCAATCTGCAGCACTAAACCACCTGTGGAGCATGCTAATCTTTATCAAGTGTCCATAGTGCCAGATTGGAGTGAACCACTAGTATCCTTCCTGAGGACGAAAACATTCCCTCAAGATATGACACTGGCCAGACGAAGAAGTCTAGAACAAGAAGCCCTAGATTACTCACTCATTGGTGATAATTTGTACAAACATGGTAAAGATGATTACCTCAGACTATTTTTCCATGAGAGTGAATATCTCAAGATCTTGGAAACTGCTCACCAAGGTGTAGCAGGAGGACACTTTGGACCAGGTTGCGTGATCAAGGCAATACTATTTGCAGGCTTCTGGTGGCCAACCCTTCACATGGATGCACATACCTATGTGAAACGGTGTGATATGTGTCAGAGAACTCAGTATCCTATACGCAAAGATGAGATGCCACTGAAACCTATGATGGGTGGACGTGCATTCTCTAAGTGGGGAATAGACTTTGTAGGTCCTATTAATCCCCCAGCTAAGGGTTGTTAGAGTATGATCAATGTCTACCCCTCATGATTGTATGCACATTTTGTAAGGCCCCCTTTATGAGGAGAAGCCAAGCGTGCATTACCCAATTGATGGGAATCCCAACTTGAATGTTGGATGAAGGTCATATTGGACCATGTAAGATATTATAAGGAAAGGGAGTTACCAGGGTCCCCAATTGTGGGGTCCGGGGCAGCGGTGAGCAGCCCCGGCTGGGGGGTCCAAGGGGGCCAGCGGGCCCCCTGGCTGGGGGGTCCCAGGGGGCCAGCGGGCCCCCTGGTGGGGGTCCGGGGGCAGCGCCCCCGGCGCGACGGTAAAGGGAATATTCCATGGAATATTCCCTGTCGGAGTCAGAAATCATTTATATTTGTTAGGTCGGTTCAACCAGTCTAAGCCGTGTATGGCAATTACGCGGGCGGTGGCCGCCCACGCCCTACCGCCCATGTATAGCCGTCCATGGCAGGCCACCCATGATCCTATATATACATGACTTCTGCACTACCTAAGACATTGAGTTGAGCCAGCATACCTCTACCTTGTATCTCCCTATCTAGAGTTGTCTAGATCACCATTTAAGCTCTACCTTGAGAGCGCACGGGTGGACAACGCCATCATCTTTGTACTTGCTGCTAGTAGAAAATTGTTGAGATTCTCCTATATCTGTTATCTTCTCTGCTATTGCTCCTGTGTTATATTGCGTAACTATTGTCTTACATGGTATCAGAGCTGTAAGGTTCGAATAGCTTGAGAAGTATCATTATTTTAGCCTACTAGCAGACTAGAATATCAGTAGATTATTCGAGTGATTACATGATGGCTTCATCGTCGAACACTAGTCTTGGTGCTTCACCTAATGTTAATGCTGCACCTATTCGAATTCGTCCACCTGCATTCACTGAAGGGAAGCTGGATGGAACCAACTATACACTCTGGAAGTTCAAAATTTCTGCAATTTTGGACTCCTATGAATTACTTGACACTGTCATGGGACCGATGGGATTGGATCCAGAGCCTATACCAGTTGAAGATCCAGCAAATTCAAGATTGATGATTCAGCCAGATCCAGATCTTCTACGAGCTTGGAAGAGGCGGAATGCTGATGCATTATGTGCGATTGTCACTAGTGTAAGTGATTCTGTGCTTACTTTAGTTCAACATACTACTAAAGCACATGAGGCTTGGGGCATATTGGCTCGACAATATGAGACCAAGAACCACACTAGGATACAGAATTTAGAAAATCAATTGGCAAATGAAAAGCATTCTGATTCTGAAAAGGCTGAAGATTTTATCAAACGGATAAAGCATCTTCAAGATCAATTGGCTGCAGTTGGTGTTGTTATAACACCAGAAGAGCTAGCTCGAAGATCTGTACGTGTTCTTCCAGCAAAGTATGATGGATTAGTAACAGCCCTTAACACTCAGGTAAGGCCAACTCCTCTTACATTTGAAGAGTTTTGTGCCATGCTTTTAGAAGAAGAGATGCGGCTGAAGAATCGGCAAAGTACAACTGATGCTGCATTCTCAGCAAATGCAAAAGGTAAAGGCTCTTCAGAGGGATCAAAGAAGAAGCCAAAGAAGAAAAAGTTCACAGGAAGTTGCTTCTATTGTGAAAAGAAAGGCCATGCCATCAAGGATTGCAGAAAGAAGCAAGCTGATGAACGGAATGGGACTGTAAAATCATCATGGAAGAACAAAGAGTCTGCAAACAACACAGAGCTGGAACTTTGGGTAGCTATTGAAGAGGTATGTTCATCTGCTCAAGCTCGTGTTGATGAGCCATGGATTTTAGACAGTGGAGCTTCTCGCCATATGACTAGTAAAAAGGATTGGTATAGTTCCCTAGTGCCTCTGCGGGAATCCATCAATGTAGTGGTGGGAAACGACTCCAAGTGTCCAGCTGAAGGAACTGGAACCATCTCTTTTATCACTTCTCCAGGTGTTGAGAAAAAGTTATCCGATGTTCTCTATGTACCTACACTCAAAAGAAATTTGTTGTCAGTTTCTGCAATAACAGATCGTGGACTCGAAGTTCACTTCAATAAGAGTGGTGCGGAAATCATGGATTCATCAGGTAATGTTGTAGGTAAAGGCACACGACGGGATAACTTGTATGAGTTAAGTGCTTTAACTGCTACAGAAGATAAAGATGTAAGCAGGTTATGGCACCAACGATTTGGGCATCTCGGATTTGCAGTTTTGAAGGAGATGCAACGAACAGGGATGGTTGCTCATTTGCCTGCATTTTCAGAGTTGCAGGAACCTTGTGAAGCTTGTATGATGGGCAAGCAACAACGAAAGGCATTTCCAAGAGAGACCAGCAATCGATCTCAAGCTCCTCTAGAGTTGGTACATGCTGATCTCTGCGGTAAAATGTCTACACCTGCTTTAGGAGGATCTTTCTACTTCTTGCTGTTAGTCGACGATTATAGTAGAAAGATGTGGGTTTATTTCATTCGAGAGAAGGCTGATGCTTTTGAAAAATTTAAAGCGTGGCATAAGTATGTAGAAAGTGAATCAGGAAGGAAACTGAAGAAATTTAGAACAGATAGAGGAGGTGAATTCTTGTCAACAGAATTCAACAATTACTGTAAGGAGCATGGTGTGAAAAGGCAACTTACCACAGCTCATACACCTCAACAAAATGGCGTTGTTGAGCGCAGGAACAGGACAGTAGTTGAAATGGCTCGTTGTATGTTAAAGGCTCAAGACATGCCTGATTCATTCTGGGCAGAAGCAGTCAATACAGCAGTCTACATCCTCAATCGAAGCTACACAAAAGCTCTGAAGGGGATGACTCCTCAAGAAGCATATTCTGGTAAAAAGCCTTCAGTTTTGCATTTCAGAATTTTTGGTTGTTTCTGTTATGCACATATTCCTGATTCAACAAGATCAAAGTTGGATTCAAAAAGCAAAAAGTGTGTCTTCCTAGGATATAGTGAAGAGTCTAAAGCATACAGGTTATGGGATCCTGAGGCAAGGAAGATTTTTGTCAGCCGAGATGTGGTGTTTGATGAACGACCACACTTAGTAGAAGATAAAGGTAAATCTACTATCTCATCAAACGGAGAAATATCTCACCTTGTGCCTATCAAAAGACAGGTTAAAGTTGAGGAGGAGGAAACATCTGATGGAGAAATTTCCTCAATAAAAAGCCAACCAATTGTAGCTGCACAGCGTAAGCCACTACCGAAGTGGGCACAACAGCTCTTTGATGATCACAATCCACATGTAGATGCACCAGAATCATCATCGGATGGATTACGAAGATCAAAGAGAATAGAGGAGCAAAGAAGAGCCTCAGAACACATTGTTAACATGGCTCTAATGGCAGATATCATGGGTTCGATAAAGGAACCTACCACCATTGAAGAAGCCATTGATGATCCAGATTGGAGAGCGGCAATGCAGTCTGAGTATGATAGTATACTCAAAAATGATACATGGGATCTAGTCGACTTGCCGCCAAAGAAGAAGGTAATAGGTACTAAATGGATTTGGAAAGCTAAGTATAAAGCTGATGGAACATTAGAAAAGTATAAGGCACGATTAGTTGCACAGGGTTTTTCACAGATTGAAGGATTTGATGTTCAAGAAACTTTTGCACCAACAGCACGCATGACAACTATTCGGACGGTACTTGCAGTAGCTGCACAAAAGTCTTGGCCTATTTTCCAGATGGATGTCAAATCTGCATTTTTGAATGGTCACCTCAAGGAGGAGGTATATGTATCTCAACCACCAGGTTTTGAGGTGCCCAATTCAGAAAATAAAGTTTGCAGGTTGAAGAAAGCTTTGTATGGACTTAAGCAAGCTCCACGGGCTTGGTACCAACGAATTGATCATTTTTTCAAAAATATGGGTTTTGAAAGAAGTACTTCTGATGCTAACTTGTATGTAACGAAAAGGGATAGCAAGCTAGTTGTTGTCATTGTATATGTAGATGATTTGATCATTACAGGAGATCATCAGGAACTCATCAATCAAACTCGGATCAGCTTGGGAACTGAGTTTGAAATGACAGACTTAGGTCTACTCCATTTTTGTCTGGGAATTGAAGTATGGCAAAGGAAGGATGGCATTTTCATCTCACAACAAAAATATTCCAAAGAAATTCTCAAGGCATTTGGAATGATGGACTGCAAACCAACTAGCACACCTATGGAGGTAAATCATAAGCTATCTATGGATGATAACATGCCTGATGTAGATGCTAAGAAGTATAGGAAGCTCGTTGGAAGTCTTATTTTTCTGTGCAACACTAGACCAGACATTTGCTATGCTGTTGGAGTGTTAAGCAGGTTTTCCAACAAACCTAAGGAGAGTCACTGGAATGCTGGAATGCGAATTCTAAGGTACATTGCAGGAACCTTGGATTTTGGTATTTTGTATACCACAGGTGATACACTCCAAGGATATTGTGATTCAGATTGGGCTGGAGATTGTGATTCTAGAAAATCAGTTTCTGGATATTGTTTCTCACTTGGTTCAGGAATATTTTCTTGGGTAAGTAGGAAGCAACCAACTCTCGCACTCTCCTCCACTGAAGCAGAGTACAAAGCAGCTTGTTTTGCTTCTTGTGAGGCAGTCTGGTTAAGGAGAATTCTTGCAGATATAGGCTTTCCATCAAATATGCCAATTGTACTCAAGTGTGATAATCAAAGTTGTATGGCTATTGCAAAGAACCCAGTATTTCATGCTCGCACCAAGCACATAGAAGTACAGTACCATTACATTCGTGAGCTAATTGAAGATGAAATTGTGGAGCTAGAATATTGCCCAACAGAGGCAAATTGTGCTGACATATTCACTAAAGCACTTGGAAGAGAGCAGCTCAACAAGCATCTTCAACAGATGGGCATAGGACCGAGACCTACTTGATTTATCATCGGTAAACATTGAGGGGGGGTGTTAGAGTATGATCAATGTCTACCCCTCATGATTGTATGCACATTTTGTAAGGCCCCCTTTATGAGGAGAAGCCAAGCGTGCATTACCCAATTGATGGGAATCCCAACTTGAATGTTGGATGAAGGTCATATTGGACCATGTAAGATATTATAAGGAAAGGGAGTTACCAGGGTCCCCAATTGTGGGGTCCGGGGCAGCGGTGAGCAGCCCCGGCTGGGGGGTCCAAGGGGGCCAGCGGGCCCCCTGGCTGGGGGGTCCCAGGGGGCCAGCGGGCCCCCTGGTGGGGGTCCGGGGGCAGCGCCCCCGGCGCGGGCCTGGTGGGGGTCCGGGGGCAGCGCCCCCGGCGCGACGGTAAAGGGAATATTCCATGGAATATTCCCTGTCGGAGTCAGAAATCATTTATATTTGTTAGGTCGGTTCAACCAGTCTAAGCCGTGTATGGCAATTACGCGGGCGGTGGCCGCCCACGCCCTACCGCCCATGTATAGCCGTCCATGGCAGGCCACCCATGATCCTATATATATATGACTTCTGCACTACCTAAGACATTGAGTTGAGCCAGCATACCTCTACCTTGTATCTCCCTATCTAGAGTTGTCTAGATCACCATTTAAGCTCTACCTTGAGAGCGCACGGGTGGACAACGCCATCATCTTTGTACTTGCTGCTAGTAGAAAATTGTTGAGATTCTCCTATATCTGTTATCTTCTCTGCTATTGCTCCTGTGTTATATTGCGTAACTATTGTCTTACAAGGGTTCCCATGTTGAGTATATCATTGTTGCCACGGACTATCTAACCAAATGGGTAGAGGTAAAAGCTACGACAAAGAACGATGCTCAAACAATTGCTAAATTCTTGTTTGAGAATGTATTCACAAGATACGGGCTACCTATAGAGCTAGTAAGTGATAGGGGCACTCACTTCTTGAATGAAGTGATTGAAAATCTGCTCCAAGAATTCTTAGTAGTTCATAAGAAGTCGGCCCCCTACCACCCACAAGCTAATGGGCAAGCCGAAAGCACAAACAAGATTCTGTGCAATGTGTTGACCAAATTAGTGAATAATAAACGCTCTGATTGGGACAAACAGCTACACCATGCTGTTTGGGCATACCGAGTCGCCTACAAAATAGTACTCCAAGCCACCCCCTTTCAGATGGTATTTGGCCAAAATGCTGTGCTACCGTTGGACTTCTTAATACCTACATTGAAAGTAGCACAAGAGCATGAATGGACGGGTCATGAACTCTCCTCTAGACTTTTTGACCTTGAACAATTAGGAGAAACAAGACTGGGGGCGACTGCAGGGATATATGCAGCTAAGAAACGACAGAAGGCATACTTTGATGCCCACGTTAAGGATAAAGGTTTGAAGGTAGGCGACCTAGTACTAGTATACACTTTGAAACAACATGCGAGGAAACTAGAGAAAAGAGGCTACGGACCCATGATCATTAATAGAATCTCAACAAGTGGAGCTGTGCAACTAGCCACATTAGAAGGCGATGTTCTCCCGAGCTACATAAGCGGATGCAGGGTCAAGTTATATCAGGAACCTCTCACAGAGGAAATGCTAAGTCGACTCAATACTGCTATGAAACGCAAAGAAGAAGAAAAGCGAATTCGAGAAGAAGCTCAAGCAGAAGCTTTAGAGCGCATATAGAGAATGAAATTAAGAAGACAAGGCAGAGAGCAACCAAGGCCAGACGCATATGCAGATCAAGGATATCATGTGGCTATGTGTGAAGTTTTAGATATCAGCTCTCATAGGATAATTGATCGACGTCCTTTTATAACCTTAGAGATAGGACAAGGAAAGGATGCAAGGGCTGTACGAGCCTTGATTGACTCAGTGCAGCCACTAGTGTTGTTAGATTATCGTACTGTCAAAAACTAAAATTAACTGTCAACCCTATAGAAGCATATCTCATAGGACTAGGAGGTGTGGAAACCCCTTGCATGGGCGAGGTGGAACTTCCCCTCTATATTCAAGACAAAGCAATGAGAGTCAAAGTACTAGTGTGTCAAGATGAGGACCTCACTGAGCCTCTTGTCTTGGGTCAGGACTGGATCTATGATCATGCAGTCAACCTAAACCTAAGGAGTGGACTTCTTCAGGTATGGGTAAATCATAGTCGAATTACAGTTGAATTGGAAAATGAGGCACTCAAGGAATTAGGTAAGGCACGAACTCCTGGTCCTTCCAAGGGTGCACATGAAGTTGACAATGCTATTCTTGTCCAAGTCTGTATGATGCCAAAAGAGGATTGTTTCAACAACAAAGTCAAGGATAAGACGGCACTCCCTTCTTTTCCAAAGGCCCGAGGGAGGTAGCAACCAACGGCAGATCAAATAGAGAGGAAGCAGAGCACTATCTATACTGGAGGCCAAAAAAAGGAGCAAAGCAGATTGTTTCAGCCATTGAAACAAGTATGGAGGCGGAAAGGCGAACACCATGTTGCGACCAAGCCAATCCCACGGCCAAAACCTCTTATTAGTAGTCAACAACACGACACTAATAAGAAGTCTTTCATAAATTCTTCTACGAAAGTGAAGTCTATTTGGGTACCAAGAAGTCGATGAAGGCCAGCCCACAATCACGACAAATCTGGGTGCCTAAGGCTTGCTTGCGGGCTCAAATAGCTACACCGAGGCCACACCCGGTACAACATGTTTCACTCACTCAAACATCTGATGCCTAGTCTTACACATCACGCACAGACACATATTCTTCCATGCGCAAAAGTAGAATCACTCGTAAATGGGTCCCTAAAAAGCCTCATTCTCAAGTAGATACCCCTATCAAACTCTTCAGAGTCTCCACAAAATCAAGATCAAAACTCATCCACTGCATTTGGCAACCTAAAACTTGTAATAAACCCCCAGACCCCAGTTGTAAATCCATGCCCACCTACTAAATACATCACTCTCTCACTACATCATTCCACTTAGCTTCTAGGTCTACCCAATTCCTAACTACACGCATAAGCACCGAGCACTTAATAACCTACTAATCTCTCCCAAACCTCATGTTAATGTTGTAATAGGGACAAAAACGGTTCTATCTTGTCCTTTACAATGTTAACACCTGTTTCTATATTCTCATAGAGTCAGGAGGCAAGAAGTAACATGGCAGATACGGCAAGAACTAGCTCCCAGGCAGGCACCAGCCCCCAAGTCGTGGACATTGAAAGTCTTCCCGTTGAGGAGGAATTGAAGGAACGCCCAATGGTATTGAGGGCATTACACGCCATACCGGTTCAGAATCCTCCACAGGGGCACACAATGCCAGTCAACAAAAACTCTCATTGGTTCAGTGATGTGGCAGGACCCCTAGGTGAAGGCACTCACATGTGGGAGGCCGAGATAGAATTCAATGGGCGCTGGGGCAGATATCACTTTTTCTCCAGGGAATTTGAGAGATTGTAGAATAATGAAGGACTGAAACCTATATGGAAGAAGGCGAGACTCTACGATTACTTCAAATTCCAATTGCCAAAGCCCGATTTTCTAAGGTGCTCTTATTTGATTAGCACCCTCACTCCGAGCAAAGACAAAAAGGGATACAGCTCCTTTGTCCTTCCATCTCTCACAAGGGGCAATGAACTGAAGCGTTTCAGGTTGACTATCAATTTGGTAAGGGAAGCTCTAGACATGAAAGGTATGCACATTCCTACGGAGAAAGAGACTATGGTCCCCGACAATATGAAGAACAGGAATCTGACGAAATTAAAGGACATGGTGGCAATGACACCTACAATTGCCATTCACTTGCGAATGGTCATGCAGCATTTTGCATTTCCCGCTCAAGAGAGGTTCATAATGCCACCTAAAAAGATATGGTTTAGTCTATACTTGGCCGACGCCTTTGATTTGACAATCAACATGCCCCATTGGATTATTGACCAAATCCACTTGGCTCATCAAAGGTGGTATAAGAAACAAAAGTCTATACTATATGGATGTTGTGCCCTCACCAAGATTGTGTATAGATGTTTGGCTTATGATGTGCCAGTGCAGAGGGCATTGAATTGGACCAGGGTACAAGAATTCCAATGTAGACTATCGACCGCAGGACCGCCATCTAAGAAAATGAGAGGCACAGTTCAGATGCCCTGTGCACAATCCCGCGGTGCGACATTGACACCAGAGACAACTCCACGACTTCCAAGGCGGGTACAACCCTTCACTATCAGATTACCAAGACACAGCACTGATGGACCAAATCTAGTGTTTCCACCTGTACCAACCAACCTAGAGTTCCCTCACGGATTCACTTTAGAAGACCTAACTGATGAGGAGGTAGCCAGAATCATAGAGGCTGTTAACGTGGAAGTCGAGGCAGAGCAAGCTAGTGGACAACAAACTGCTACAGACCAACCCCATCCCAGACAACCAGATGTCGTCGATGTGGAGGGTGAAGAAGAAGAAGAACAAGAGGAGGAACATGATGGACAATCCGAGGAAGAAGAGCAGGAATATGATCAAGAAGCTCTGCAGGTACTTAAAGGTGCCCCAGCTTATACGAAGGCATTGAAAAAGCTCTATGATACCATGAACAGAGTTCAAGAGCAACATAGACTGTCCCTAGCAGCAGGCAATGACCTCATGAATCAAATCCTTGAGGAGGAAGGCGTAGACGAGCAATACCGCACCACTCTTGACATGATATCTGAAGCTTTAGGAGTACCTGAGATGGTGCATACCGCCCTTGCACAAGCACGAAGAACGGAGCGAAGATACAGCAGACGTCCCCCTCGATCAGGAAAGCAGATGAATGTATTAGTATCAGAACCACAAGCCACATCCACAACCACGGGCACCGCCCACACTGTCCATGATACTGAGGAAACCCATGTATCAAGTGCACCTCTGTCACCCCCTTTGCCACCCCTGCCTCCAACTCCACCACATTCACCTCCCACTACTAGTGTAACCACTACTGTCACCGCCTCCGATTCCACTACCCATACCGAAGCACAGACCGTGAGTCAACCCACACAACCCACACACCCTATCTCCACCTCTCTTGTCTATACGGCCACTGACACAGTAATTGTAACCGCAGCCACGAAAATCCCCGTTCCCCCGATCACATTTCCTAGCAATTCGTATTCACAATTGCACACACCACTATACACTTTCACCACTATCACCGCACCCACAATTCCAATATTCACAATCACTCCCACTACTGCATCCACTGTTGATTTTATGGACATATCACCCACCTCCGCACCTCTCCCTCCCCCCATACACCCACCATCTCCCATTCCCCCACCTCCCACTTCACCATTTTCCAGCACCGCATCCACACTACCATTCCCCTTCCCCGTCCCCTTCCCTTCTGCATTCAACACCCTTCCCGCACCCACCCCTATTAATTATGTATTTAATAATATGTACCAGTGCATGTCGCAACTACAAAAGCACTACCAGCATCTTGATAAACAACAAACGCGACTCTTTCAAAGCCATGAAGAACTTCAAGTACGATTCATTGATCTCGAAAGGGAAAAGAGGCTACTACAACAACAGTATGCCACTTTACCGGAACAACATGAACAGTTAGTAGCCAATCCACCCCAGTCCGATGCAGAAGAAAGGCAACATATGGATAAGTTGCTACACTCCCAGATAATGGAGAACCTCAAGCTTAGACGCAACTTGGCTCTCCTACGAAAACACATGTCTACAGCACTCGAAGAGAATAAACGGCTGCAGAAACAGAATGAAGAAAACTTGGAAGCAGCAATGGAGGGCTCCCCGCAGGAAATCGACCCAGAGAAATTCAAGGCCATTCCCTCAGAGAATATGCAAATTGTGTTAGAAACCCATGCCGACCTCCTAGAAGCCCATGCAGCATTAGAAAGAGAAAGAGATGACCTATTAAAGCAGCTGGCAACCCAGCATGAATCACCAAGCAAAGTCACAACCGCAGTTGACACGTCTGAAGAAATCGAAAAACTCAGAGCAGAACTAGAAGAATTACGAAGTAAAGTCATGCAATACGAGCGTCAACCTTTGCCTCTTGTAGAGCCGGAGCCTGAAGACTTAGTGCCAATTGAAATTGAGGAAACCTTCGAAGATCCATACGCTCCCATGCCTGCACTAGGGGGCAAGCAAACAGAAGAGGGCATGGACACGATCGAGATAGAGGCTCCTGAATGGATGCAGAGGTTAGAGAAAGTGGCCACAACCCATGATGACAGAGTGGCAGTTCAGATAGCATCTATGTCACGTTTGGAAGAGGTAGTCATAAAATCGGATTACTTTAGGAACCTCTCCCATCATAGGTGGATCGGCACATCCGACGATTTGTATGTTCCTTTCTGTGTCTTAATGGTGGATTACAATGCCGAAATCAAGCAACACACCTCAAAAGAACCAACCTCGGCTACACAGTTTGCACCGGACGACATCCCAGCAAGTGCCAAGCAGGGAAATATACATCAACCTACGTGGAGCATTCGTCTACTGGAAACCTACCCAGAGATGGTAAGAACATGGAATAACATGCCTTTGTACATCAAATACAACCCATGCTACTGCCCTGTATTTCGAAGAAGGTCATGGCCGGAATACACAAAAACTATGCTGACAAGCAAAGGATGCGAGAAATGGCTCAATTATGTCTACTTAGCACCACCTAAAGGCCAACCTACCATAGGATATATGATTTCGACAATTCGGCATTGGGGGGTCAGGTTTAAAAATGTACCAGATATCATGGCCCAAATGTGCCTTAAAATTTTTTGAACTCATGTTGGTCACCTTCAGGACTTTCAAAAATGTCAAGGAACCTCATCTGTCAGCTCTTGGATTTAATGAAGGTAATCAGGACCTTGTCTACGACATGAGCGCAACACCATCTATTAATGTTGTATATGCATGGCACGCGCGTATCAAGTATCTACCAGCCTGCTTCAAACAGACGTTTGAAGAAATGTTTATCACGGGATTCTGGGAATATCATTCAGAGATATTCATTCCCAGACCATCACATTTATTGCAGTTGTTTGCAGTGGAACAAGCTCTCCATTCAGAAAAGTTACGTATACCACATCCAGAGGTTCCCGGGCTGGTAGATTGGGATGCTCTACTCACGGACTTGGCCAAAGGGTTGCGGATTGCAGAACATCACTTAGCACAAGACGTTGTTGAGTACTACATCCAACGACCCACCCAACAAGGGTCTGTCAGAGACGACAGACGCGAGAGAGGGGGGCGTGTTGGAACTGAAGGACTCACAAGGCAAGGAAGCTTACGAAGAGAGTCAGAGAGAAGAGAAAGCACAAGCAGACAGAGCAGTCAACGACGATCTGGCAAGTAGGCCAATATTTTTGAGGACATTAACACATATCAAAGAGGTGGACACACAAGGAGAAGGAGCAAGTAGGGAGCTCCAAGAAATGTATGTCAACATATTAATAGAAAACCCCTACAAAAATAGTGATTTTCATCACTAAAAACCATTGTAAATACCATTTCATATTTTTGTAGCTCCATTTTGTGCAAGCCAAGGAGCCCTTGAGCTTGAGGACTGTAGAAGTATCTACCTGTCAGTTTTCACATTTTTTAGACTTCGTTTGAACCTCCAAATAGGGTAGAGAACCTAATTTTTAACTAGGCCGGACACTAGGTCTGGACAAGGCCAAAACCTAGTCAAAAAACTATAAATAGAGCTAGAGAGCTCATTTTTGAGGTTAGATTGTAATAGTTTTGTACTTGTATGAGCTTTTTGAAAGTAATCTAAGAACTCCATTGCTTCTCACTCTTTGTCTTGCCATGTGTGCGCGTGTGTGTGTATGTGTGTGCATGTTTGTGTGCGTCTCACTCACGCACTTGTGCCTTCACTTGCTCGAGGTCTTCATACCATCCTCACGTCTTCCCGGATTGACATTAAAGGAGGTGCTACTCATCACTGAGCTACACCTTCCGCTCAGCTTCTTCCTTGGCCTTCCTCTTAGCTTCCATCCTTTGATTCTCCTCCACATGTTGCCTCCGGGACTCCTCTTTTCATCTCAGTCATTCTTCATCCTATCCTCTGAATTCCCCTCCACTAGTTTCCGCTCTACAACCCTCTTCTTTAAGATTTGCAAAAAAAAACCTTTACAGAACATACTATGTATTCTTGACATAAGAATACGGGGCTTTTGATGAATAGCAAAGTAAATACAACTCCCACTTTGGAGTCCAATATCGCCTGAAGAGTCTTTTCACCTCTTTCTTTAAGTTTTAGAAAATAATTTCAGCCCAATTTACCTGCGTTGTAGCTGGTTCCTTCATCAATGCAAAGAGCTTCTGAAACACTTTGAAATGTTTCACTTGCAGGTTAGTGATCATCGTCATTAAGAGTAATACTAGTTTAAGAGGATTATCATCTTGAAGTTGGGAAAATTGGTATTCATTAGAGCAAGGTTTCCTGAGCATCCCACAAATTTCTACAGTATCCATGAGCTCGATACTCACTGTGATTATTGTGTTAGCCACATGAAACATTTTCGTTATTAACGTAGGTGAGAGCTAGAAAGTGGCATGTCCTATCTACAGGTTGATCTCCTGAATATTAATGTCATTGTCGTCCGTTTGTCAGGCTATCTCTTTGGCAAAATCATTTACCTATGGATTGGGGTGAATACTCCTCCAGTCCAACATGGCACATTGCAGAAATCCTCCACACTCAAACCAATCTTTTTGTTTATGCAAAAGTTTCTCTTGTATGTTTAGTAGATGGCACCCAGAGAAGGTAACTGCCATATGTGCACTGTTGCATTGTCGATTGAATGCTATAGAATATTATGACTTTGAACACTTTGCTCGTTGTGATCACTCTATTTGTTTGACTCGCAAGTTAGCCAAATAATCCGGATTAGGATTGGTCCTCAGCCTTTTATGGCCTACATTCATGTGTTAAGAGCACCGAGTCTGCATCATTATTACCCTAAATGGTATCTTAACTCTGGTGATTCTACACTCATCACGACTTAGAAAATAAGAATTAAGCTACCAGATTCAAAACATTATAGCCATCACCATTGTTGATGATATGTACATCTTGCATGCATATTATACTCCACTGATTATTGCCAAGTAATGCATGAACGTGTATTTTCAATTTGAAGATTTTTTTTTAATAAATGGGGACTATAATTTACCCTCCAAAAGTCTGATACAACCGTAGTTTAGACCCATTAATGAATCTTGGCAATATTTCACCCACCATTGTTGATAACTAGACAGACCCTAGACCACAAGGCTCATGAATCTGGAACGGACCGGTCCACCATAATTTTAACTTGCCCATCTTCCTCTTCATCTTGGAATGGAAATATAGTACGAGATCCGTAGGCTGAGAAATCTTTGTCCGTAAAGTTAGGTCGTGCCATTTCGTCTGACAATTTTGGACCTCCTGCAATAATAAAAGGTATGGTATTGATGTTCATCTAGATGTCTCCATTGATCTACGCGGTAAGCAAAGGAGTCTTTCGAAACCAATTGCTTCTAGACCACAATTTGGAGGCTTGGTACCACAAACTCAAATGGAAGAATGTCCTCCTATCTATAAAGCAATTTGAAAGGTATACTACCAACAAAAACTTTATAGGAAGTTTGGTACGCCCATAGCATAGTGGGAAGAGTAATTTCCCAGTGATTCATCAAATCTAGTAGCATCTTTTGTAGCATGTGGAGCAAGAACTTGTTCATACTTTCTGCCAATCCATTTTCTCATGGGTAATAGGGAGAACTAAATTTGTGTTTAATCTAATACTCCAAAGTGAGTTCTGAAATTAATTGAGTCAAAAAATGATTTCTCCTATCGGACACTAATTCAAAGGAAGTCCATATTGAGGAAAGATTTTGTTCTGGAGTTTCTTTGCTATTGTTCTTGTTGTAGCGTGTTTCATCACCAAGGCTTCCCCCCATCGAGTACAATAATCTGTACAGATCAAAATATACAGGGCTCCCATTCTAGTTGTTGATGATTTTATTGGACCTATAAAATCCGAGCCCTACTTTTGGAAGGTTCTAACTGAAGAATTGGCTGCACTGGGAAATGCTGATCGATGCGAGGTTCACTAGTTATTTGATATGGGTCACAGTTCTGCACTGCATGTTGAGCATCTCCATACATGGTAGGCCACCACAATCCGGGCTCTTGAATTTTTTGGACCGTAATTAGATGATTGAAATGCCCACCGGCCTCTCCTGCATGAGCTTTCATAATGACTGTCGGTAGCTCATGTGGAGGTACACAACATAACTAAATGCCGGTTGGGTCCTTGTGGTATAACTGTCCCATAATAATAGTAAACGTATGATTGTGGAGTCCAATTTTCTTCCTTGGCGTGGATTGCAAATGAGATGGAGCAATGCCATTTTCTAAAAAGCTTAACATTTCTTCATACCAAGTAGTAGAAGTCTGAAGAGTATTCTCAATTTACGTCACCGTAAAGACTTCTACAGGGAGAGTGTTCTCAACAACTTTGGGGGGTTCTCCATGATCACTATGAGATAAAACATTTGCAACGGCATTCCTAGCACCGGGGTGATGAACAATGTCGTACTCAAATTCCTGCAACAGAAGGACCCACCTAGTGAACCATCCCACCAAGTTTTGTTGCTTCACCAAATATAGCAAGGCATTGTGATCGACATGAAAGGTGAAATATTTACCAAGTAAATAGTGGTAGAATATCTTAATTGAATAGATGAGACCCAAACATTCATGCTCTATTGTGGAATCGTTCTGTTTTACATTGGTTAAGCAGTGACTAGCATAGTAGACTAGTCGGAACCAATGTAAGCCCTCCTTCTATATCAATACACTACGGATAGCTTTATCTGAAGCGTCCATAAACATGTGAAAAGGTTGTTTCCAGTTTGGAGCTTTTAGAATTGGCACAATGGCTAACATATTCCATGAGCACTTGAAGGCAAGTTGGGCTTCCTCTATCCATGCAAACTCTGCTAGTCGGATATGGGCTAGCTTATTCAATGGGATGGTGATATGTGCCAGCCTGCGTAGATGCCAGCCATGTCACTATACCTGTCCAAGAAATCAGAGTTCTTTTGGGTTTTGAGGTGCTGGAGTTTCCATAATGACCTTAACCTTATCAGGATCCACAGTGATTCTTTTTTCTAAAATGATGTGTCCCAGCAAATTGCGGCACTTAACCGCAAAAGTAGAATTATTTGGGTTAAGACAGAGTTGTACTTTTCTACATGACTCAAAACAATCCCATAAATGTTCCAGATACGCGGCCATCTTGTCGGAAACGGAGAAGTTGTCTAGGAAACTTTGCATAAAGGATGTAAGGTACGGGGTGAATATTTGTTGCATATATTGCTAGAACATGCTTGGCGCATTCTGCAACCTGAACCACATGATCATACAGGCAAGACTCCCCAGTTCGTAATGAAGGATATTTTAGGTATATCTGCTTTGACCATTCAAACATGATTGTATCCACTAAAACCATCAAGGAAAGAATACATTTCACGGTCGGCTACCTCATCAAGCATAGAATCCGAAAATGGTAGCGAAAAAGGGTCCAATATAGTCGTTGTTAGGGGAGCACTAGATTGTGCTCTCTGATTACACTAGAAAAGACTACGGAAATACACTTCTGATTACAAGAACACTCACGAAGGGAAAATGATACAAGAATATGTGATTGATACAAGATGTCCCACAACCCGGGACTGATAGTTATGGAAAACTAGACTAGAGATGATACAGGAGATCCCACAACCCGGGACCATAGGTATAGGATAAGATATCTCCATTACAAGAATTCTCTTTAGGGATATGAACTAGATACAAGAAATAACTAGAAAGGATCTCGTACTACGAGATTACAAGAGGACAAGATAGGATGTCCAAGAATTAGACTAGACAAGACTAAAACAAGGAACAAGACAAAAATTGGGAGAGTACTTACCTGGCGATCACGACTCCTTGAGCTCCCAAGACTGGTATTGGCAAGACTGAGTATGAATGTGTCCAACCCCTCCTTATATAGGTTTTCAAGGGTGGTTAGAAATTGATTATGTCATCAACTAGAAACAAGACCTTCAAGTGTTAGAATTTAGCAAATCGACAGTCAAACTTGGGGTTTTGGAATGTTTTGAAGGCAATGAAAGGATTGGTCTCTCTAAATTCTCAAGTAATCATGAGATATAGAAAGTTACATGGAATCAGAGGTTGAGGATGGTTTCCTTTGCGTCCATGAAATCACCTCCTCCTCAAGCAACGAGTTCCACAAGGAGTGGTTATGTGACCGTGAGATCTTCTAAAACTTGAATCTTCATAGCCCTTGTTCTTTATAGAGTTCTTGATATGTGGTACTAGAACATGAGGATGATGGATATCCATGATGAAACTAGAAAGGGTTTGTAGTATATCTAGGTACATAATCAAGGGCATTATTCTCATGTGGGAAGTACTCTGCCTTTGCATCTAATGGATCCTTTTGATGTGGGATGTTGATTGTAGACATCCTAATTCCAAGTTGCTTCTTCTTTTTAGGACATTTGAATACCATATGATCATGATCTTGACAATAAAAACATAGTACATTGTCTTTTCGATGTTTGCTTTCCTTTGGTGTAAATCGCTTGATCCTAATGTTATCCAACTGCATGGGTTCTTGTTGAGATTCTTCCAACACATGTTGTTGAGGGATTGAAATAAATTTGTATTCTCAACCTTGAGTAGATCTTCTTCTCTTGCTTTCTCTCGAACAACCTATTATCACACTCAATTGCTTGATTCATGAATTCATTCAAAGTGTTTACCTTGGGCATAGTTAATATGAACTCCTTGACATCTTCACGTATGTTCTTGACATCAATGATTGCATTTTGCCTCTCCTCAAGGATCAATGATTGAGAAACTTTGGCAAGAACTTCTTCATTCTTGAACATATCTTCATCTTGAACTTGGTTGTCATTGAATACTTGATTCTCACATTGAACTGCTTGCTTGATAACCTCATCTAAAGTATTTGCACCAGGCATAGAGAATAATTGATCCTTTATTTCATCTCTAAGACCACTTTGAAATTGATTAATTATATAGTATTCTTGATATCTAGATCCTTGAAATACATTTTTGATGTCTGATGCAAATTCTACAACTATGCAGTCACCTTGCTGTCAGCTCTTTTAAACATTTTTGAGTTTTTATATATATATCATTCAAAGTAAATTCAATATTTTTGAGTATGGATATGGAGTCCATCATTCTTGACATAGACTTGATGTGGATAATCTTGCCAAAATGTTGGGGGAGCACTAGATTGTGCTCTCTGACTACACTAGACAAGATTTCAAAAATACACTTCTGATTACAAGAACACTCAGGAAGGGAAAATGATACAAGAATACATGATTGATACAAGATGTCCCACAACCTGAGACCAATAGGTATGGAAAATTAGACTAGAGATGATACAAGAGATGCCACAACCCAGGACCATAGGTATGGGACAAGATATCTCAATTACAAGAATTCACTTTATGGGTATGAACTAGATACAGTAAATAACTAGAAAGGATCTCGTACTATGAGATTACAAGAGGATGAGATAGGATGTCCAAGAACTAGACTAGACAAGACTGGAATAAGGAACAAGGCAAGAATTCGAACTAGAACTTGGGAGTACTTACTTTGCGGTCATGACTCCTTGAACTCCCAAGAGTGGTATTGGAAAGACTAAGTATGAATGTGGCCAACCCCTCCTTATACAGGTTTTCAAGGGCGGTTATGAATTGATGATGTCATCAACTAGAAATAAGACCTTCGGGTGTCAGAATTCTCCAAATAGATAGTTGAACTTGGGGTTTTGGAACATTTTAAAGGCGATTTTTCTCCAAATTCTCAACCAATCATGAGATATAGAAAGTTACATGGAATCTAAGGTTGAGTATGGTTTCCTTTGTGTCCATGAAAATCACTACATTCAATTTCTGTAATCCACACAGATCCGTAATTGCTTGTTCTTCTTTGGTACGATGATTATGGGTGAGACCCATTCCGAATTCTCTATGGCTACAATATATCCAACTTTGATTAATCTATCTAGCTTGTGCTTTACCTACTCAACAAATTTTGGATTCATTCGATATCTCTACTGCATGACTGGGGTAGCATCTAGTTTAAGAAGGATTCGATGAGGATTTGATGATGATATAACTTGGGGTCAAGACCCTTCATATCCACATATGCCCATGCAAAAACATCTTTGTACTGTTGTACAAGAACCTCTAGGAGAAGATCTTTGTATTGTTCTAGAAGACCCTCTATGAGGAGGTTTGACCAATATGGGTTTTTGCTCCGAAAGACAATATTGCTATTCTTCTAATGGAACCAAAACTTTTGCATGTCCTATTAAACAAGTTCAAATCTATGATTGGAATTCAAGAAGTATTGATGGGTTGAAGACCCAAGCATCTTAGCTTGAGGGGGATGATTTGGTGCATGAATCAAGCCTAAGTTCTTGAAAATTTCACATTGGACTTCTTTGGATTTATGATGCACAAATGTACATCCATTGCAATATATGCTTTGAAAGATCCAAAGGTTAAATAGTTAGTATCATCTCACTCAAAGATAAATGTGAAGAACGGAAAGAATATCGTGAGTTTAGTGAGAGCCAAAAGCCATGAATTATTTTGAGTTCAAATGCCAAATCATCCCCTAAATTTTAGGATCACTTTTAGGTGGAATCTCTAACAGCCATCAAGTCAAAAAGTATATATATATATATATATATATATATATATATATATATATATATATATATATATATATATATATATATATATATATATATATATATATATATACACTATGCATTTGAGTTGCGGGATAGAGTAGATTAGAGCTGATCATCATGCTCATATTGAGTGAACATTGTATTACCTCTAAGATAAGGAAGTCCTCCGTTCTCTCTTTGTATCATATTTCCATTCGCAATATACTTTATTCTCCATTCTTACTAATTTGTGAATCTTTATTCTTTGTTATAGTACATTGAATAACTCTATCAAGTTCTCTATGTGTGGGTACTTATTGTCTAGTCCATTGATTGAAACCATAATCTAAAATTGTAATAAGCATGTCTAAAACGTTTCATAACCATTGGATGCATAGAACTTTAGTTATGAGTAAACGCTTGTGTATCACCTTTTTCCTGAAAAGTCGAGATTGCCCCTTGGAGTTCTTATGCACATTTCTCCGAGTGTAGACATCCTAAACACATGAAATAAATTTTTTTATCTTTTTTAACACTTCATTTGAATGTTTGAAAATGCTCTTGTCTCAATTGCTACCAAGCTATGAGCACTGAGTAAAATACGGAGATCATTCGAGCTTAAGATCGATAAATAAAACTTTGAAAATAAAAAAAAAAAGGAAAAGAATGTGAACAAGCAAAGAAACGATAAATTTGAAACATTCAAGTCATTCATGATGATGCTATATAAAGATAAGAACTAAAAAAATATCATGTAAAAAAAATGTGGTTGAGATCAAAGAACCATTCAAGAGAAAGAATTGGTCTTAGGGACATGGGTAGATAAATTAATGAACTTGAGGTTAGGAAAGTATCTTGGCAAAGTGGATCTACAAAGGTTGAAGTCTTATGAAGCTAGCATCAATTGCACTGCTAAGCCTTGGTTAAAAAAATTAGGTAGCCATCACTTAAACATGAGTTTAGAAACTAGCAAGTCAAATAGCTCCGATATGGATAGACCCTCAGATAGTGGGAGAGTAGACTGATTAGAAGTACCAGAAGGACCATATAAAATGCGACTAGAATATATCCAAACCAATTGATTAGGTGCTTGCATTTATGAGGATGAATTGAGAAGATTGGTGGTCCAACTACAAAACCTTGAGTACCCATACAAAATAGATCACCCTATAGTCAACATTGAAAACAGATCATACATAGATAAGAGATGAACTATTTACATAGTCACTAGTTTCCCTGAGATGATGGATGACTTTGGAATGATTCTATTGAAATCAATGTCCACACATGGTCCAAAAATCCTAAACAGTAGCTATGATTTGTTGTCTTTATACAACCCTCTAATAAGAAGGTGTCAGACACTTGGTCTAAGCAAAGAACTCCGAAAGCTTTACTAACTACAAGTTCCAAGATCAAGTCCCATCGATATTGGGATAATAGTCAACTTTTGGAGAATCATTTTTGCTTTTTCAAAAAGTAATACAACCGGCCATAATGCAACAATCCTTTTTCACTATTGTTTTTTTCAAGCATTTGCATGATTGTAACTTTTAGATGTGCTTTTGGATGGAGCACTAAAGTTATATAAAGAAGGTCATACCTCACTTGTAAATTACCTTTTGAAGGAGATCAATCTTCTCAAGCATCACTGAAGTAGTTCATCAACTCAAGGAGCAGACCTTGGAGGAGATCTTGGAGGCACAGTTTTTACACTCTTGGAGGAGTTGTGCTCTAAATTTTGAGACATCTAGAGGAGTTTGTGTCAACCAACATACTTTGAGTAACAAGTCTACAGCTATCCCCACTTGTTCATTCACTATTTTCTAATTTAAGGATAATTAGAATTCAGGTTTGCTATAAAACAGTTCTAAACTATTCATATTCTCCATATTATCACACTCTTCATGCCTTTTAGGCACACAATTTCTTGTATCTAGTTCCTATTTTTGCCTAGATTCATAAATTGTTAGTTTGTATCATATTCACACATTGTAATTTGGCATTGGAATGTAGATAGTGTAAGTGAGAATCCTAGCTTATAGTACACTTTGAAAATCTCTTCTATTCTCTCTCTATCTCTCACTCATCATCTCTTTTTGAGTATTAAGGTGTGTATGCTAAGGTTCATGTGTTGGAAGATCCTATAAACATCTGATTAATTGTTATTGAGGCCTACCCCACTTACAATATTTGGTATCAGAGCATAGTTGATGTACACCCTTAACAAGATGAGTGACTATAGACTTGAGAATGAAGACAAGCTTAAGGGAATGTCTAACTATCCAATTTGAAGTTTTATGATGATGAACATGTTAGTATCTAAAGACTTATGGAATATTGTCAATGGCACTTATCCAAGGCCAAGACAAGTCAAAGAAGAGGCTACTTAAATTTCTAGAAGAACCCCTATTCCTATTTCTTCTCAATAGGAGGTTAATGAGGAAGAAGGAACCACTTCATCATGAGGAGTCAATGTTACTGTTACCATATTATTTCCTACAGAAGACCAATCCAAATGGGATTCAAGGGATGCACAAACACTTTCATATATTGCCACGAGATTCAAGAGGCATATTATACCCCAAGTCAGGTCATGCAGAACCTCTCATCAAGCTTGTTGGAGTTAGAGAGTCTCTATCAAAGCAAAAACCCTGCTAGAAAAGCTCATCTAAGGACACAACTATACAACACAAGGATGAAAGTTGGTGAATCTATTCAGTCATATATTCTAAAGCTTAAAGATTTACAAGATTAGTTACTCAATGTTGGAGTCAACATATCAGATGAAGAGATGGTAAACACACTTCTAAACTCACTGTAGCTCAGTGACGAGTAGCACCTCCTTTAATGTCAATCCGGGAAGACGTGAGGATGGTATGAAGACCTCGAGCAAGTGAAGGCACAAGTGCGTGAGTGAGAAGCACACAAACATGCACACACATACACACACACACGCGCACACACGGCAAGACAAAGAGTGAGAAGCAATGGAGTTCTTAGATTACTTTCAAAAAAGCTCATACCAGTTCAAAACTATTACAAGCTAACCTCAAAAATGAGCTCTCTAGCTCTATTTATAGTTTTTGACTAGGTTTTGGCCGTGTCCAGACCTAGTGTCCGGCCTAGTTAAAAATTAGGTTCTCTACCCTATTTGGAGGTTCAAACGAAGTCTAAAAAATGTGAAACCTGACAGGTAGGTACTTCTAAAGCTCCTCAAGCTCAAGGACTCCTTGGCTTGCACAAAATGGAGCTACAAAAATATGAAATGGTATTTACAATGGTTTTTAGTGATGAAAATCACTATTTTTGTAGGGGTTTCTAATAACATTTTGACATACATTTCCTGGAGCTCCCTACTTGCTCCTTCTCCTTGTGTGTCCACCTCTTTTATATGCATTAGTGTCCTGAAAAAATATTGGCCTACTTGCCAGATCGTCGTTGACTGCTCTGTCTGCTTGTACTTTCTCTTCTCTCTGACTCCCTTCGTAAGCTTCCTTGCCTGGTGAGTCCTTCAGTTCCAACACCCCCCCCTCTCTCGCGTCTATCCTCCCTGACAGACCCTTGTTGGGTGGGTCGTTGGATGTAGTACTCAACAACGTCTTGTGCTAAGTGATGTTCTGCAATCCGCAACCCTTTTGCCAAGTGCGTGAGTAGAGCATCCCAATCGGCCCCGAAACCTCTGGATGTGGTATACGTAACTTTTCTGAATGGAGAGCTTGTTCCACTGCAAACAACTGCAATAAATGTGATGGTCTGGGAATGAATATCTCTGAATGATATTCCCAGAATCCCGTGACGAACATTTCTTCAAACGTCTGTTTGAAGCAGGCTGGTAGATACTTGATACGCGCGTGCCATGCATATACAACATTAATAGATGGTGTTGCACTCATGTCGTAGACGAGGTCCTGATTACCTTCATTAAATCCAAGAGCTGACAGATGAGGTTCCTTGACATTTTTGAAAGTCCTGAAGGTGACCAACATGAGTTCAAAAATTTTAAGACACATTTGGGCCATGACATCTGGTACATTTTTGAACCGGACCCCCCAGTGCTGAATCATCGAAATCATATATCCTATGGTAGGTTGGCCTTTAGGTGGTGCTAAATAGACATAATTGAGCCATTTCTCACATCCTTTGGTTGTCGGCACAGTTTTTGTGTATTCCGGCCATGACCTTCTTCGAAATATGAGGCAGTAGCATGGGTTGTATTTGATGTACAGAGGCATGTTATTCCATGTTCTTACCATCTCTAGGTAGGTTTCCAGTAGGCGAATCCTCCACGTCCATTGATGTATATTGCCCTGCTTTGCACTTGTTGGGATGTCGTCCGGTGCAAACTGTGTAGCTGAGGTTGGTTCTTTTGAGGTGTGTTGCTTGATTTCGGCATTGTAATCCGCCATTAAGACACAGAAAGGAACGTACAAATCGTCGGATGTGCCGATCCACCTATGATGGGAGAGGTTTCGAAAGTACTCCGATTTTATAACTACCTCTTCCAAACGTGACATTGATGCTATCTGAACTGCCACTCTATCATCATGGGTTATGGCCACTTTCTCTAACCTCTGCATCCATTCAGGAGCCTCTATCTCGATGGTGTCCATGCCCTCTTCTGTTTGCTTGCCCCCTGGTGCCGGCATGGGAACGTATGGGTCTTTGAAAGTTTCCTCTATTTCAATTGGCACTAAGTCTTCAGGTTCGGGCTCTACAAGAGGCAAAGGTTGACGCTCGTATTGCATGACTTTACTTCGTAATTCTTCCAGTTCTGCTCTGAGTTTTGTGACTTCTTCAGATATGTCGTCTGCAGTTGTGACTTTGCTTGGTGATTCATGTTGGGTTGCCAACTGCTTTAATAGGTCATCTCTTTCTCTTTCTAATGCTGCATGGACTTCCAAGAGGTCGGCATGGGTTTCTAACACAATTTGCATATTCTCTGAGGGAATGGCCTTGAATTTCTCTAGGTCGATTTCCTGCGGGGAACCCTCCATGGCTGCTTCCAAGTTCTCTTCATTCTGTTTCTGCAACCGTTTATTCTCTTCGAGTGTTGTAGACATGTGTTTTCGTAGGAGGGCCAGATTGCGTCTGAGCTTGAGATTCTTTGTTATCTGGGAGTGCAGTAAATCATCCTTTGTTTCCTTTCTTCTGCATCTGATTGGGGTGGGTTGGCTACTAACTGTTCATGTTGTTCCTGTAAGGTGGCATGCTGTTGTTGTAGTAGCCGCGTTTCCCTTTCGAGATCAATGAAGCGTAGTTGAAGTTCCTCATGGCTTTGAAAGAGTCGCGTATGTTGGTCATCAATATGCTGGTAGTGTTGTTGTAGTTGCGACATACACTGATACATATTATTAAATACATTATTAATAGGGGTGGATGCGAGAAGGGTGTTGAATGCAGAAGGGAAGGGAAAGGGGAAGGGGAATGGAAGTGTGGATGCAGTGCTGGAAAATGGTGAAGTGGGAGGTGGGGGAATGGGAGATGGTGGGTGTATGGGGGGAGGGAGAGGTGCGGAGGTGGGTGATATGTCCATAAGATCAACAGTGGATGCAGTAGTGGGAGTGATTGTGAATATTGGAATTGTGGGTGCGGTGATGGTGGTGAAAGTGTACAGTGGTGAGTGCAATTGTGAATATGAACTGCCCGGAAGTGTGATCGGGGGGGTGAGATTTTCTGTGGGAGCGGTTAGAACTACTGTTTCAGTGGCCGTATAGACAAAAGAAGTGGAGATAGGGTGTGTGGGTTGTGTGGGTTGAGTGACGGTCTGTGCTTCGGTATGGGTAGTGGACTCGGAGGCGGTGACAGTAGTGGTTACACTGGTTGTGGGAGGTGAATGTGGTGGAGTTGGAGGCAGGGGTGGCAAAGGGGGTGACGGAGGTGCACTTGATACATGGGTTTCCTCAGTATCATGGACAGTGTGTGCGGTGCCCATGGTTGTGGATGTGCCTTGTGGTTCTGATACTAGTACATTCATCTGCTTTCCTAATCGAGGGGGATGTCTACCGTATCTCCGCTCCGTTCTTCGTGCTTGTGAAAGGGCGGTATGCACCGTCTCAGGTACGCCGAAAGCCTCAGATATCATGTCAAGGGTGGCACGGTATTGCTCGTCTACGCCTTCCTCCTCAAGGATTTGATTCATGAGGGCCTTGCCTACTGCTAGGGACAATCTATGTTGCTCTTGAAATTTGTTCATGGTATCATAGAGCTTTTTCAATGCCTTCGTATAAGCTGGGGCACCTTCAAGTACCTGCAGAGCTTCCTGATCATATTCCTGCTCTTCTTCCTCGGATTGTCCATCATGTTCCTCCTCTTGTTCTTCTTCTTCTTCACTCTCCACATCGACGACATCGGTTGTCTGGGATGGGGTTGGTCTGTAGCAGTTTGTTGTCCACTAGCTTGTTCTGCCTGGACTTCTGCATTAACAGCCTCGATGATTCTGGCTACCTCCTCATCAGTTAGGTCTTCTAAAGTGAATCCGTGAGGAAACTCTAGGTCGGTTGGTACGAGTGGGAACACCAGATTAGGTCCATCAGTGTTGTGTCTTGGTAATCTGATAGTGAAGGGTTGTACCCGCCTTGGAAGTCGTGGAGTTGTCTCTAGTGTCAATGTCGCACCTCGGGCTTGTGCACAGGGCATCTGAACGACGCCTCTCCTTTTCTTGGAGGGTGGCCCTACGGAGGATAATCTGCGCTGAAACTCTTGTACCCTGGTCCAAATGAGTGCCCTTTGCACTGGTACATCATACGCGAGACATCTATACACAATCCTGGTAAGAGCGCAACATCCATACACTACCGACTTTTGTTTCTTATACCACCTTTGATGAGCCAAGTGGATTTGGTCGATGATCCAATGGGGCATATTTATTATCAAATCAAAGGCGTCAGCCAGGTATAGACTAAACCATATCTTCTTAGGTGGCATTGTGAACCTCTCTTGAGCAGGAAATGCAAAGTGCTGCATGACCATTCGCAAATGAATGGCAATTGTAGGTGTCATTGCCACCATGTCCTTTAACTTCGTCAGATTCCTGTTCTTCATATTGTCGGGGACCATAGTCTCTTTCTCCGTAGGAATGTGCATACCTTTCATGTCTAGAGCTTCCCTTACCAGATTGATAGTCAACCTCAAACGCTTCAGTTCGTTGCCCCTTATGAGAGATGGGAGGACAAAGGAGTTGTATCCCTTCTTGTCTTTGCTCGGAGTGAGGGTGCTAATCAAATAAGAGCATCTTAGAAAATCGGGCTTTGGCAATTGGAATTTGAAGTAATCATAGAGTCCTGCCTTCTTCCATATAGGTTTCAATCCTTCATTATTCTGTAGTCTCTCAAATTTCCTGGTGAAAAAGTGATATCTGCCCCAGCGCCCATAGAATAGCGCCCATTGAATTCTATCTCGGCCTCCCACATATAAGTGCCTTCACCTAGGGGTCCTGCCACATCACTGAACCAATGTGAGTTTTTGCTGACTGGCATTGTGTGTCCCTGTGGAGGATTCTGAACCGGTATGGCGTGTAATGCCCTCAAAGCCACTGGTCGTTCCTTCAATTCCTCCTCAACGAGAAGACTTTCAATGTCCACGACTTGGGGGCTGGTGCCTGCCTGGGAGCTAGTTCCTGCCGTTTTTGCCATGTTACTTCTTGCCTCCTGATTCTGT
Organism: Ceratopteris richardii; assembly: GCA_020310875.1. Classification (NCBI taxonomy): domain Eukaryota; kingdom Viridiplantae; phylum Streptophyta; class Polypodiopsida; order Polypodiales; family Pteridaceae; genus Ceratopteris; species Ceratopteris richardii. Next base: position 87,475,030 of record CM035417.1, on the reverse strand, counting down.
GAGAATATAGAAACATGTGTTAACATTGTAAAGGACAAGATAGAACCATTTTTGTCCCCATTACAACATTAACATGAGGTTCAGGAGAGATTAGGGGGTTATTAAGTGCTCGGTGCTTGTGTGTGTAGTTAGGAATTGGGTTGACCTAAGAACTAAGTGGAATGATGTAGTGTGAGAGTGACGTAGTTAGTAGGTGGACATGGATTTACAACTCGGGTCCGGGGGTTTATTACAAGTTTTAGGTTGCCAAATGCAGCGGATGGGCTTTGATCTTGATTTTGTGGAGACTCTGAAGAGTTTGATAGGGGTATCTACTTGAGAATGAGGCTTTTTAGGGACCCATTTACGAGAGATTCTACTTTTGCGCATGGAAGAATATGTGTTCGTGCGTGATGTGTAAGACTGGGTCTCAAATGTTCGAGTGAGTGAAACATGTTGTACCGGGTGTGGCCTTGGTGTAGCTATTTGAGCCCGCAAGCAAGCCTTAGGCACCCAGATTTGTCGTGATTGTGGGCTGGCCTTCATTGACTTCTTGGGTACCCAAATAGACTTCACTTTCGCAAAAGAATTTATGAAGGACTTTTTATTAGTATCGTGTTGTTGACTACTAATAAGAGGTTTTGGCCGTGGGGTTGACCTGGTCGGAACAGGATGTTCGCCTTTTTGCCTCCATACTTGTTTCAATGGCTGAAACAATCTACTTTGCTCCTTTTTTTGGCCTCCAGTATAGGTAGTGCTCTACTTCTTCTGTATTTGATCTGTCGTTGGTTGCTGCAACCTTCTTGCCTTTGGAAAAGAAGGGAGTGCCGTCTTATGCTTGACTTCGTTGTTGAAACCATCCTTTTTCTACATCATACAGTTTTGGACAAGAATAGCATTGTCAACTTCATGTGCGCCCCTGGAAGGACCAGGAGTTCGTGCCTTACCTAGTTCCTTGAGTGCCTCATTTTTCAATTCAACTGTAATTCGACTATGATTTACCCATACCTGAAGAAGTCCACTTCTTAGGTTGAGCTTGACTGCATGATCATAGATCCAGTCCTGACCCAAGACAAGAGGCTCAGTGAGGTCCTCATCTTGACACACTAGTACTTTGACTGTCATTGCTTCGTCTTGAATATAGAGGGGAAGTTCCACCTCGCCCAGGCAAGGGGTTTCCACACCTCCTAATCCTATGAGATATGCTTCTATAGGATTGACGGTTAATTTCAACTCTTGACAGTAAGACAATTTAACAGCACTAGTGGTTGCACCTGAGTCAATCAAGGCTCTTACAGTCCTTGCACCCTTTCCTTGTCCTATATCTAAGGTTATAAAAGGACATTGATCAATTATCCTATGAGGGCTGATACCTGAAACTTCACACATAGCCACGTGATATCCTTGATCTGCATATGCATCTAGCCTAGGTTGCTCTCTGCCTTGTCTTCTTAATTTCATTCTCCGTATGTGCTCTAAAGCTTCTGCTTGAGCTTCTTCTCGAATTCGTCTTTCTTCTTCTTTGCGTTTCTTAGCAGTGTTGAGTCGACTTAGCAGTGTTGTGAGAGGTTCCTGATACAGCTTGACTCTGCATCCGCTTATGTTGCTCGGAAGAATATCACCTTCTAAGGTGGCTAGTTGTACTGCTCCACTCGTTGAGATTCTATTAATGATCATGGGTCTGTAACCTCTCTTCTCTAGTTTCCTTGCATGTTGTTTCAAAGTGTAGACTAGTACTAGATCACCTGCCTTCAAACCTTTATCCTTAATGTGGGCATCAAAGTATGCCTTCTATCGTTTCTTAGCTGCATATATCCTTGTAGCCGCCCTCAATCTTGTTTCTCCTAATCGTTCAAGGTCAAAAAGTCTAGAGGAGAGTTCATGACCCGTCCATTCATGCTCTTGTGCTACTTTCAATGTAGGTATTAAGAAGTCCAACGGTAGCACAGCGTTTTGGCCAAATACCATCTGAAAGGGGGTGGTTTGGAGTACCGTTTTGTAGGCGACTCGGTATGCCCAAACAGCATGGTGTAACTATTTGTCCCAATCAGAGCGTTTATTGTTCACTAATTTCGTTAGTACATTGCATAGGATCTTATTGGTGCTTTTGGCCTGGCCATTAGCTTGTGGGTGATAGGGGGCAGACTTCTTATGTACTACCAAGAATTCTTGGAGCAGATTTTCAATGACTTCATTCAAGAAGTGAGTGCCTCTATCACAGCTCTATAGGTAGCCCGTATCTAGTGAACACATCCTCAAATAGGAACTTAGCAGTTGTCTGAGCATCGTTCCTTGTCGTAGCTTTTACCTCTACCCACTTTGTTGGATAGTCTATCGCAACAATGATGTATTCAGCATGTGAACCCTTAGCTGGGGGATTAATAGGGCCTACAAAGTCTATTCCCCACTTAGAGAATGCACGTCCACCATCATAGGTTTCAGTGGCATCTCATCTTTGCATATAGGGTATTGAGTTCTCTGACAAACATCACACCGTTTCACATAGGTATGTGCATCCATGTGAAGGGCCGGCCACCAGAAGCCCGCAAATAGTATTGCTTTGATCACCCAATCTGGTCCAAAGTGTCCTCCTGCTACACCTTGGTGAGCAGTTTCCAAGATCTTGAGATATTCACTTTCATGGACACATAGTCTCGGGTAACCATCCTTACCACGCTTGTATAGATTATCACCAATGAGTGAGTAATCCTGGGCTTCTTGTTCTGAACTCCTTTTCCTAGCCAGAGTCATGTCTGGAGGGAATGTTTTCGTCCTCAGGAAGGATACTAGTGGTTCACTCCAATCTGGCACTATGGACACTTGATAAAGAGTGGCATGTTCCATAGGTGGTTTAGTGCAACAGATTGGGCATTCCTTGCACAACTTTTGGACATCAGCTTCCATAGTCGGCCAATGCACTCCAAGTCTCCTTAGTGTCTGTAGGGTTCGCTGCTTTGAGTAGTGTTGCTCTAATGCACCTACATGTGCTAATTGCAACCATTTAGCGTACTCGTCCTCTTCTACACAACACGCCAAGATCCCTTGATCCGTGTGCTTGTACATACTTCCTGCCATGATGTGATACTTTTGGGCTTTACTACCTCTCTATCTTGAGTGTTTATGACTGGGTGATTGGGTCCATATGTCAATACTGGCACTAATGGCTTAGCCCACTGCGGCACCACTTCCAAATTAAACAAGTAAGCATCAGGAAGGTCATCTGACACTCCTTGTGGGGCTTCTCCAGATGTGAGCCTAGAAAGATGGTCAACTCTCAAATGAGTCCTACCTTTCCTTACCACTACCTCAAAGTCATATTCCATTAGTAAGAGAAACCATCTTACTAATCTGCCCATATTGCATGGCTTGTTCACGAGATATAGCAGTGCCTGATGGTCAGTTAAAAATTTGAACTTATTTGCAAGCAAATAATGTCTAAACTTTTTAACTGCATATACCATGCCTAATCCTTCTCGTTCGGTGGTGGTATAGTTTCGCTCAGCTGCGTTCAACTGTCTACTCGCATAGGCAATTGGAAGATCCATATTACCTTCACCCGTAGGTTGTGCAAGTACACATCCAATAGCATAGTTGGAGGCATCCACATGAACATGGAATGGCTTGTTCCAATCTGGTGTGATCAAGATTGGTGCTGAACACAATCGTCTTTTGAGCTCATTGAAGGAGTTTTCACATTCATCAGTCCACTCAAAGTTAGTCAAAAGTCCATACATGGGCTTTGCAATGACAGCGTACATATGAATGAATTGTCAGTAGTAACCACAATGCCCCATGAAAGCTTGCACTTCCTTGACGTTCTTTGGCCTAGGTAACTCGGCTATGGCTCTCACTTTCTCTTCATCAGTGGATATGCCATTCTTTGACATTATGTGTCCTAGAATCTTGCCTTTCTTGACCATAAAAACACATTTTTCTGGGTTTAGGCAGACTTGATATTCTCTACATTTGTCAAAGATTTGTCTGAGTTCTGGTATATGTGTCTGTCTAATGTTGGAATGAGCACAGAGGTCATCAACATAGACTTCCAAATTCTTCCTTAAGAACTCTTTAAACACATGGCACATCAGCCTCTAGAAGGTAGCTGGCGCATTGGTAAGCCCAAATAGCATTACTCGAAAGGCAAATATACCCCATTCTATGGCAAAAGCTGTCTTATGCTAATCTTCTGGAGCAATGGCTACCTGGTTGTAGCCAGAAAATCCATCACGGAAGCTGTACACTTCCTTGCCTGCTACTCTTTCTAGCAGATGCTCTATGATAGGAAGCAAATAGTTATCTCGAATTGTGACTGCATTAACCTTCTTCAAGTTAATTCAGACACGCAGCTTTCCATTTTTCTTGGGCACCACTACGATGGGGGATACCCACTCAGTGTGCTCGATTTCATAGATGAATCCAGCTTCAACCATTCTATCTATCTCCTCTTTGATCTTGGCAGCATAATTATCATTATATGTATATGGCTTTTCCTTAGAGGGTTTGGCATCTGAGGTCATGGGGATAGTGTGTGAGCATATGTCAGGGTCCACTCCTTTCAAATCCTTGTAGCTCCAAGCGAATACATCTCTGTATTCTCTTAGGAAGGGTATTAGCTCTTATTCTTCCTCTTCTGTCAAGTCATGGCCTATGTACGTGCATCTTTCCTCTCCTTCTTCTACAGCTACCACTATTTTTTTGGTGGTTTCTTTGTTATCATAGGCCTCCCCTGATTGCACCTCTCGTTTAGGCATTCTGATCATGACTCTCCTGTCATCTATCTCATATTTTTTAAAATTTTCCGGGACCTCAAACAAAGATTCTTCCTCTTCTGGGGTGATTTCTCTCTTCTTTCTTTTCTTTCTCTCTTCCTTAGGGGTTACATGTGTGGCTAGCCTTACATCATTTGTAAGCTCTCCGTGCCTCTGGGGTTGAAATTCTACTTCATAGAAGTATTCTTCATCTAATGCAAAAGGTGGGTCCATAATGATTGACTCTAGATCGGAGTCACTCGCATCTTCAAATGCATCAGGGCTAGGTTCGCACTCTTCTAACACTGCCTCTCCCATGATTGGCTCTATGGAGAAGACTGAAAGGTCATAGCCATCCTCATCACAGTGGGGTGTCCATTGCTCTTCATTGATGGCTACATCCATTGTTGCTAAGATTTCTGCCCAGCCGTGGGGTTCAAATTCTTCGTCAGGAAATACTACCGGTGCATAGGCGGGGTCTTGAATGGATCTATGTGTTTCGTTTGCACCTATTTCTTTGGCCTTTTCTCTTTTCTCCTCTTCTACTGCCACTTTGCACATCCATAAGTGGGTGTCTTCATGCATCCATCAGGACCCTGATCCTATGGAATGCACCGATTCCGTATCATCTTTGGCTCTATGGATGGGATTCCATTGGATAGGAGGGACATCTCTATGAGAGTAATCTTTGAGATTTGCTTTGGTCGTAACACCTAAGTGTTGCAGGTACAAGGAATTGGTTCCCCAATCCTGGACCACTTGCAATTGTCGCATAAATGGTCTCCCCAAAATCATTTCATAGGCACGGTTCTTGCTAAGATCACATATAGCAAATGTATGCTCGAACTCAACGCCACATGTGGTGAGAGTTATTCCTTCTAACAGCCCTAAGGGTCTCTCTATATGACCATCGGCCATTTGCAATTTCATCCTCGTGGGCCTGAGTGATAGCTTGCCCCAACGCTTCCATAGGGAAGTAGTAGCAATTGCAACTCCTGCACCTGAGTCTAGAATGGCCTTGGTTGTGTATCCTTGATGGGTGATAGGAAGATATGTGTTTCCCTCTTCGCCCTCACTCATGTCTCCTATCTTGTCTAGAGGAATTTCTGGCACTGTCCTATGAGAACCTACCTGGGAGCCAGGTTTTGCTATCTCTGGTACTTGTTTGGCTACTACATGTTTCCATAGCTCTGGCCTTACTTTGAGTAGCTCTTCTAAGGTGAGGTTACATTGTACTTTAGTGTTTTTCACTACCTCTGTGTTCCTAGGTAAGACTGAGTCTTCGTTTCTTACCATGACTGTGGGTGCTCTCATACATGTGGACTTAGCTTCCCATGGGCCTGTGAAGTGGGGTAGCTCCTGTATGGAATTAGACTCGAAGTCTAATCTCTTGTGAGATTGAGTACTCTCCTGCTCCTCATAAATGGATGGGATGTCTTGTGGGAATTGGTTGTGTGCATCATCCACCAGTTCAATGGGAGGAGGGACTTCACTTTCTTTAGCCCATTTGTCTTCTTGAATCTCTCGTAGGAATTTTGGTGTGAACCAATTCATAGAAGAAGATGTGTCTGGCTCCGTAGAGTTAGGCACATAGACTTCTTGGGCAGGAAGGCTTACTCTTCCACTTGCCTTGCCCTTGTGTTGAGAGGCGGGTTCCTTTTCTGATTGTGCAATTAGCCTCTCTATTCTTTCTAACAATCCTTCGAAGTGCAACTGCGTCTTAGCTCAACTAGAGATGTTAAAGAGGCGACTGGCTTCAAACATGGTTTGAGCCAACTCCACCATCTTAGCATAAATTTTAGTTCGTTCAAGCTCTAGTTCTGCTCTAGGGTAACACTTTTCATGATCCATTATGGTTGGCCCTTCTTGGATTCTGGCTTGATATGCTTTAAGCATCATGTTTAGATCCTTGGGAGTGGGATCTGCTAGGACTGATCCTACTCTAGGGGGTGGTGGGATTAGGTGAGGCGGGTTGGAAGGTGGCGGTTCGGATGGAGATGGGAATGATGGAGGTGATGGGGTTGGGGTAGTGTGAGAGGGAGTTTGAGCTGTGAGTTCGGTTATTCTTGCTTTAGTTTCTCTTAGGCTTTCCTCAATTTCTTTTATTTTCTTTGCCCATTGTATTTTCATTCTTTCACGACTATCTCTCCAAGCTCTAGTCCTCTTCTTGGTTATGCTCTCAGTTTCACTAGCCTCTAGGCTCTTTTCCTGGCTTACCCCTTGGTTTTGCTACAATGCTTGAGCTCTAGTGACTACCTGTACGGGTGCACTGGAAGTAACACTTCCTGTGGAATCTACCACTAACCCAATAACGTTAATAGGAGTGATTTTTGGCATATTATTAGGATTCTTTGGGCAGTCTCGTAGAGATGCTCCTTTCCACACTCTTGGCAAAAGCCCTAGATCGTCACTAATTCGGGTTGTGTAGGTGCAGGCATGGGGCAATCACGAATGAGGTGATCTCCCTGACATCTGTAGCATGGTCCTCTAGGGAATGGGGGTCTTACTTACCTAAGTTGAGGTCTAGGGTTGGGGTTTGCATACATGACATTTGTGTAGTCTGACTCCCAACTAGGTTCATTTGGCTCTTCACTGTAGTAGGACTCACCATGTTTTGGAGATTGCATGTAGTAGGCCTAGGGGATGTCAATATGCGTCGAATCAAAGCTATGGTCACTTGGGTCACTTTCAGAAAGCAATGGTGTTACAGGGACTATAGCTCTATTCAGGTTTTCTTCTGCAGCTGCATACTTTACAAGGATCACATTAGTGGGAGCAGGTGGTTGTTGTGCTAGCACTAGCTGGGATCTTAGTTGGGCTTGATATTACGGTTGGTAATTTTGCTGAGGCCTAGTATACTGTTGTGGTGGGTATTGACTCTGGTATCTGCCTTGTTGAGGGTATGGCTGAGGGTAGGTTTGCCTAACCGCTTGCTTATTGTATGGGCAGTCTTGTGCTGTGTGATTTGTGTATCTTCGTTCTATGGTGCAGTATTGGCTACTCGGATTTACTTGGGGTTGAGCCGTAATGGGACACACGTTTTCCATATGGTCACCACCGCAGGTATAGCACCTTTTCACAGGGGCAAACCTTGGGATTTGTTTGCTAGAGACACCTAGTTTCTGAGCTACTATTGCATGGAAGAGAGGCTAGAGGCACTATCTGAATCTTTGTACATTTTGGTTAGCTCTAACTCCTCCCCTAGATTATCCTCAATGTCGATGCACATGCGTACACACTCCTCTATGGTCCTAGGGTCCTTCAAGTACACATAGGATCTCAACTTTGTACTTAGCAATCCATCCAAGAATAAAGCCACTTGTTTTGCAGGTGTGGGTAACTCAGGAACAGGGCATCTCTCTAGGTACTACCTAAATCTTCTTCCTACAAGTCTCACGGTCTCTTGAGGGGTTTGCTTGAAGTTGTGAATCAATGAGGAGGTATTATGCCTGATGCCACTCTTAGAGAATTCAATAATGAAAGCCTCTAGGAGTTGGTCTATGCTCCTGAACTGTCTCTCATTCAATGGTTGAAACCATGTAAGGGCTGTGTTCCTAAGGGTTAGACCAAAGGCATTGTACTGCGTGAATAGATCTTCAACTTGTTCAGCCCTCATGTGCAAAATAAAAAAACACATGCTAAATGTGCACAAAACATGTAGGTTTGGATCAAAAGTAGGAGAAAAATCTGGATTTTGGTAAAATTAATGCCAAAAATGAGTCGAGGAGTGCCAAGAGACATGAAAATGATGCCAAATTTAAAGAAAATGGCCATCCAAGGCACAATCTAGAGCCAAAAACATCTTTTTAATATTAAAAAAAAAGTGACCACACCATAGGATAAATTTATCCTATGGTGGGTTGGGGGGATGAAGAGAGAGGAAGTAGAGGGAGAGAGAGTGCAGAGAGATGCTAGAGAGAGAGTAGAGATAGAGGAGAGAGAGGTAGAGAGAGGTAGAGAGAAGATAGAGAGAGGTAGAGAGAAGGGTTTTTGTTAAATAAAAAAATAGAAGCCCAGTGGGCCGCCCTTTTTTTGAAGATATCTAAGAAAAAAATTCCAAAAAAATCCAAAAACATTCCAAAAAATTCAAATTTTTTTTTCTAAATTTCTAGAACACTTCTCACATTTGAAACCATAGAGAGCTTCCTTTTCTCTTCGATTTTATAAAAAAAACATTGAAAAAAAGATAAAATATTCTTAAAAAATCTAATAAAATTATTAAAATTCTTAAAAAAATTGCCAACAAGTTGTTCATGAAAAGGGCTGTGAAATGGATTTTAAATTGAATAAAAACTCAAGGAATAAGTATGAAAAAGGATGAAAATTAATAAAACTTAAGCAAAGAAAAAACTATGAGAAGGTTATGTACAACTTGGATAGATTTTGCAAGTTCCAAGTGATCCACAAAGCTTTACTTTTGCAAGTGATAGGCCTCAAGCCTTGATATGATGACTAATAGAAGCTCTTCACCCTCTAGAGTCTTTATTGTATTGCAATTCATTTCTATTGTCTTCCTTTTGGGTGCATTGAACATCTTATAGGGCCACCTTGAATCCTTCATTGGAATAATATTTCTAGCATACTCCATCTTTTATTTCTGTTTTAACTACTTTTTGAATTAACTTGTAACATTTCCCTCTTACTGATCCAACTTCTTCATCCAATGGAATCTTGTGTTTCCAAAGACCTGTAGGTACTCCTTCCACATCCTTGTAAAGCCTTGCACTTACTGCCATAAAAATTATTATAACAGATGATATCCATACCATTATCCATAACCAAGTGACCATTGATATAGGATTTGAATTAGCTTCATCATTGTTGCACTTAAGGGCTTCTCTTTTCTTTTCTCTTCTATGACATGTGGCTGAGACTTTTTCACTCAAATCAACAACCTGAATGATCTCCTCTTTTCCTTCATAGACTTCCTCTCTACTTGAGTTGTTTGGAAAAATTCCATACCAGCAAGATGAGTCTTCTCAAAGTAGCCAAGCCAACATGTTCTCTTCTTCACATAAATCAACCTCTGGGTTGTCCAACATATCTTCTTCCATACAAATACCAATTGTGTACATGGTGCTAGTATGTGTTTGGTTGTTTGGTCCTCCTTCAAAAAATATTTGTTGCAACAGTTTTCCCTCTTGTTTTACCCACATTGTGTCCTTTCCCCAATCATGCAACACATTGGCATGCCTTAACCAAGGTCTCCTAATCAACAGGGGAAACTTCCATCTACCTATTGCAGCATTAAGACAACAAAATCCAAGGTGAAGATGTTACCTTGTATCTCCACTAGGATTCCAAGGACCACCCCCATAGGTCTTTTTATGCTTTGCTCTACCAATGTTACAGTGAAGTTGGTAGGTCTCGAAGGTTGGCATCCAAGATTTTTCATGGTATGTTTAGGCATCAAGTTAATGCCAAAACTTCCATCCACAATAGCTCCTTGTAACTGATGTCCTCTGATAGTGACTGCTAGACATGAGATCTTATAATCAGTGAGGGGGGCTTCCCCTATGTATTTATCCTTATTCATAGCAGTAGCCTTTGCCACTAAAGTTCATGTGGAAGCCTCATCAATGTTATGCAAGAGCTCTGACCTGAATTTCACATCCATCTTTATTAACTCATAAATATTGACTGCCTTTTTAATGGATTTGAGTAGTCTTGAAGCTACAAATTCCTTAAGAGCATGGGCTCTATTTGATTTTTCAAACTCCTTATGAGCCTTGATTCTAATTTCACTACTCTAGTAGATCGTGATGGCACATCGAATTGTTCTACAACTTCTTCTTTGCTCACAGAGATCATTTGAATGTGTGGCCTAGATATAGATGCCTAGTTCTTAGGACAACAATTGGTATAATGATCCCTAACCTCTAGGTAGTTCCTACAAGGAGGGGCATTTTTTGGTAGAGTGCACCTACTTTGGTAATGGCCACATTCTCCACATATAAAACAAATGATTGGTTGGACCAGTTACAAAGTTATCACTATGTCGAAGGTTATAAGAGTTACCTTGACTAGGTATAGTCACCATCACATTAGTTGGTGGTTGGGCTCATCCTTGTGCCCAATATGTTTGTGCAAGAATCCCTCTTGAGTGACATTCTTGGGCCTCATGACCAGCTTTCTTGCACAGTTGGCAAGTCATACTTAAAAGAGGGCACTCAGTTACCACATGACCCTGTTTGTTACACATGGTGCACCATAATCCACTTTTAATGCTACCTCCTCGGAGTTCCTGTAGCTCCTGTCGAAGTTGTGCCAACTCTTCTACTTGGGCTTCCTCTTTGTTTTGTAGCTTTAAGGCCTCAATTTCTCACCTCAGCCGAGTTACTGCACTTTCCTCCTCTTTGTGGGGTTTGTTCCTTTTCAAGCTCTCAAGTTCCTTCCTTAATTGAATTACTAGGTCCTCGGATTCTATAGGACATAGACTAGAAGAGCTCATCCCATATTGATGCCTAATCTGCTCCAATCTTGTGGCTGTATTAATGAGCTCTTCAATTGTTCTTGTAGATAGCACTAACTCTTTAATTTTACAATGTTGAGATTGGGAATGGTTTAGCTAGCCACTTCTTGATGAAGAAGTCATGGGGAGGGTCTAGTAATTTAGCATCAATGCCTTGGCTCTAGTGACAAATCCTAGAAATGTCTCCTTTAACTCTTCAATAATGTTTTCTGCTATGTTACCTTTTTGGAATTGTGTCTTAAATGATTCCTTCATCAAATCCCATTTAATGAAACGATTATCAGCAAATTGACTAAACCATTTATCTGCTAAACCTTCCAATGTTGCTAGGAAAAGAATTAAAAATGCATCTTCCCTTCCCAGTAGATCCCTTGTCTTGCATAAGGCCAAAAATCTTCTAATATGTTCATCTGGGTCTTCTTGTGCTAAGCCCTTGAAAGATGGAAATTTGATATTTAATCTGGAGAGTAGAGTTTCTAGGTCTACCTGAGCTGCCATATTTCTCACTGATGATAGAGGGCTGCTTGACCTTTGAATAGCTTTTCTTCTTGTTACTTTGGAAGGGACTCTCAAAGTTTGAGACCAAGTTGGAGTCATGGGCTTCTCACTCTCCTTCTTAGGCTAAGAGAAATCCAATTGAAAGAAAGATTACCTCTCAGACTAGCACTATCATTATCCATGCACTTCTTCTACACTTTGCAAATATTGTTTCTCCTATGCTCAAGCCTCCTTGTGGTTCCACTAGGTGTGCCGAATTTTGTTGGGGGATTCTTTTGTGGAAAGGGACTTGAGTGTTTGTAGGGAAGGAAGAAGAAGAAGAAGTGGAACACAAGCACCAGAAGATTTTGTATATTGATTACTAGTAGGAAAATACAATGAAGATGTATAATATAAGACCAAGTGTTCTTTGTGCGGAGTGCTTAATCCCAAAAAAATACACACATACAAGGTTTACAAGATACCCAAAGCTCCTTATGTTGCTAACCTTTTCTCCACCAGACCTCCACCTTCTCCAAGAGCTTGCTCTTGTGCACACCTTGCACTCAAGCTTCCAATAGGGTAGGAGGGAGGGACAACTTCTGTTGATGTGAACACCTCTTCAATGGTACCTTGCACCACCTTGATTGCCTTGCTTACTGGTTCTTTGTACTCCTCTGCACACACTAGATGCCCTTCTTGCACACTTTGTCTCACATGTGCTTCTTTGCATCGCACTCTGCTTCAATGTCTCTTGCTCTTCTCACCTAGTGTAGACTATCTTTCACTTTCTTAGTCTAAGAATAATAATGCTCATTCCTTGTGTGTCAATTTACTTATGTATGCCACTCCTAACTGATAGTGTATCTTGGTGCTTACTTTGATGTCCCAAGAATTTCTAAACGTGTGTATCGCCAACTCCCTATTTCGTCCTATAGTGACTTTAGGACTAAAATAAAATTTCAAATGGGAGGGCATACATACACTTTTGCGTACCGCTTACTCTTCATATGCCTTCACTTATGCCTTCATTTCTTTAATATGTGTGCCTAAGGGAGCGCTCATCTGAACCTTCCAAACACTTTAAAACCCTTGAAAACCTTACAAAAAGACAATCTACAACATGCATCCACTTTCTAAAAAACATAACCATGGTGAATAAATTGATTTTTCACTACCTGTGCACCTTGACCAACTTGACTTTGAACAACTTGACTTTGATCAACTTGACTTTGATCAACTTGACTTTGATCAACTTGACTTTGATCAACTTGACTTTGATCAACTTGACTTTGACCACTTTGACTTTGACTAGCTTGACTAACCACTTTGACTTTTATCATCTTGACTTTGACCACTTTGACTTTGATTGGCTCAATAGGTTCACACCAAACTTTTGGAGAGAAACATTTGAATTGATTGGAACTCAACTTAGTATGGGTACAACTTTCCATCCAAAAACTGATGGGGAAACCAAGAGGGTTAATTAAGTACTTGAAGATATGTTGCATATGTATGTGAATGACAAGTAGGATAATTGGAGTGAATAATTTCCCTTAGTCGAGCTTGCATACAATAGTGCATGGCATACATCTATAAAAATGACTCTGTGAGAGGCTATGTATGGTTATAGTTGTTTGACTCCACCTTTGTTTTTGGGTTTCTCAAATAAAGTAGAAGTATCTAAAGAAATGCTTGAGAAGATGGATAAAGAACTTGGAAAAACTAAGCAACACATAAAAAAAGCTTAGAAAAAACAAAAGAAATTCTACCATCTGAAGAGAAGACCACTTGAATTTCAAATAGATGACATGGTAGTCCTTAAAGTCAATCCTCTCTGATCTAACTTGTTGCTAGGGAAAGATCATAGACTTTGTCGTCGATACACTGGTCCTTTTAAAGTTTGGAAAAAGAT